>BMAV01003579.1:44960-57883 GCA_019973955.1 Trichonephila inaurata madagascariensis
AAAAAAAAAAAAAAAAAAAAAAAAAAAAAACTAAACTTTGAGACTTTTAAATGAGACGACGAAATAAGAGTGGCATTATCATTTTTACTACCAAATATAAATGAAATAATAAAAAATCATCAAGCTCAAATTTCGCATTAAATGCATTCTTATAATTAATTTGTAATTTATTACTTGCAAACAATTTGTTGTCTTTGATGTGCATATTTTATTTAACATTAAAAATTGTTTTCATAAACTATTATACATTGAGAGAGTGTGTTATAAATAAGTAAAACTCTCTTAAACTTATTTTATTTTTAGTATGCCATCAAATTTTGACATTGTTAAAAGTGCACCGCATCGACAACAACAACAACAAAAAAGTTGAGAATCACTGATATAGACAATACTAAAACTCTTCATTTTACGTACCAGTTACAATGTATACCAGTGATTTTCAAACTTTAACTATTTGCGACCCAATATTCAACCATAATTTTCATCGCGCCCCCCTCCATACAATAACAATGTATTGAATTCAATAGTGCTATACTTTGACGCTAAAGCTACAATATGACTTTAATCTCTTAAGTGCCTCCCGGCGTATTCAAGCGTGTCACTCATCCAAAGCGTTAATTGTCCCTGACTTATATACGTCTTCCCGAAGTTTGATCTTTTCTGTGAACTGCTATCCATAAAATTATTCCGAATAATTTGGAATGG
The DNA here is from genome assembly GCA_019973955.1 of Trichonephila inaurata madagascariensis. Classification (NCBI taxonomy): domain Eukaryota; kingdom Metazoa; phylum Arthropoda; class Arachnida; order Araneae; family Nephilidae; genus Trichonephila; species Trichonephila inaurata. The sequence continues at coordinate 45,666 of BMAV01003579.1, forward strand.
AAAAAGGGACCTCGACATTGTTTGCGAAGAATGTACTTATTTCAGAGAAGGTTTTTCTTATTTATTCTTTTTCATCCCCCCCATACATCATATACGCGCCCCTACGTGGAAAACGTTGGCATTATGGAGCAAATCACGTAACTTTTGATCGGCAGTGTGAAAGGATTAATTATAAACCGTACAATTTATCAAGATAAGTGTTAATTTTTGTATATAATTTTATATATGTCAATCCCATAGGGTCACTGGTAATTATTAAACTTGTTCTTTATTTAATATTGTTAAATTAACTATAAAGTACATCGTGCAGTTCTGGTACATTTATAAGTGTATTATATCAGTGCAAATGTGTATTTTTTATTTTATTATGTCAGAATGTGTTTTGTTTGTTTACTTTCAGTAAATTAATAATTTTTTAAAATAATCTTTCGTTTTCTATTTTTCAATATGCTCTCCCCTCCCCCTTGTACGGTTAACACGCCCCTCTAATAGGGCGCCCCCCTCAGTTTGAGAAACGCTGATGTGCACGAGACAATTATGTGAATGTTACTGTATGTATGGAAATTTTCTAATTGAAATGCAATGAAATATTTCTCATTGTTAAGAATAATAATTTGCAGCACATTATACTTCTCTATTAGATTCAAATTGTAGTTTTACTTCTGTTTATTTTTACCCCCTAGCCATAACATTGTTCATCCCAGGAAGATAGAAAGATTGTTGTTTGACTTATGTTGAGGCGGGATGGTCAGACTAAAATATCAATCAATTTATCAAAGCCGCTTTACTGCCTCACATTGCCTAAGATACTGTCGCTTAGCAACGCTCTTTAGTTAGAGCAAGGAATACCAACCTTCCACTCAATGTAAACGACTTCACCCGGATTAATTATGATCTCTAATATTCTCAAGAGAAAAAAAGAGCACTTTGCGTTGCCTATCAGAAATTTTTTTTCTTTATTGTTTTTCACTCACCCTCATTTGTTCATTGATTTACTGAATTTTTTTGCATTCAAGTATTTTTTTTATAAATGATTAGTTTTCAAACAATTTCAAATATCTCATGTCATTCAGTAATAATTTTATTACAAGAAAAAAAAGAACAATGTTTTGTTTTGCCTTGCAAAGTATTTTTATTTCCTCCTAAAAATAAGCAAAAGCTAACCAACACCTTCAGAGAAGACATTTTTTTAACTGTTGCGCATGGGGAAAAAAATTAAATAACTTTCAATATTTAAATATTTGAATTTAGATTTTTTTTTTCCATTTCCTTCGATTTTTTTTTAAAAAAAACTTTTGTTGGTGCATATATTTTATGAATGAGTCAAACTATAAATAATAGCAAGATTTGTGTTCATAACCCGACGGATATGGGAGAAGAAATTTCATCAAGTTGCATGTGGCTTCCTGGTTTCTCAAAAGAGTCTTAAAAAAATTTTTACATACGAAAATACTTTTTCATAAATTTCATAAATATGATTTAGAATATATTTCCTTTGTTCATTTTTATTTACATTTAATTTTGTTAAAAATATCTTCTGCGAATTAACTTGATATTTTTTTTATAAATAGTTTGGTAGTTATAATTAATTATAATGCTAGATATTTTTAATATAAAAATCGTTTTGAAGTTATAGTTGTTTAATTATAATGCTGAATATTTTTTTAATATATAAAACGTTTGTTACAATGTTTCACTGATGACTATTTCTGTAATTTATTTAAATTGAAATCTATGTAAAAAAATAATTATATAGCACAAATTTTATGCTTGGAGTTTGTACTGATCTCTTGGAGAACAAAATATATGTTGGATGACGTTGATGTTTTGACTTTATTCAATTCCTACTATATTAGCTTACACACTCTCTCTCTCTCCAAATATATATATATATATATATCTTGTTCAAATTTTCAAATCGTTCATAAAATACTTTCTATCCATCCAATCAAGTTCAAATAATTTTTTTAAAACTGGTACTGGATAACACTTGATGTTAATACAGTTTTTTCAAATATTAATTCCTTAATTAAATTTAATTAAATTAACTACCACTTTTGACGCCAACTTAGATTCGTCTCCATTGTTGTAACAATGTAACTGTTAAAACTATGACAAAAGTTGGCGTCGAAAACTGGATTTTCAACCAAACTAGCCAAACCTGGTGTGCATTGTTACAACAATGCAGACAAATGGTGCTCTTTTTTTCAATTCTTCTCTCCCTATATATATAGTTCAAATTTTCAATCGTTAATAAAATACTTTCTATTCATCCATTCAAAGTAGAAATTGACTCAATTTTTTTATATGTATTACTTGTTTAATGTAAAGCTCATGAGATGTTGAGAATAAATCCATTAGCAAAAAAAAAAATGCTACTCAATTGTAGGGATGAATTTAAACTTTAATAAATTATAAACATTCACTTAATAATCAATTTTAAAGGATGATTCGAAGTCATAATCTAGTAAGATTCACTCTTATCTTTAGTTTTTTATATTGTAAGTCAGGGGTGTCAAACCCGTGACACGCTGGCCGCATGCGGCCCGGAACGAGCGTTTTTGCGGCCTGGTCAATATATTGACACACAATAATGTATAATAAAATATCAAAATTTCTCCCGAAATATGAAAGATAGTAGCATAAAAGAGATGTCAAGTGCCAGGATGTACATATTAAATTTTTCTTGTTATTTTATATATGTTTATTAAAATGTATTATTCGAAATAAACCTACGCTTCTATATGAAATTTGATTTTTTTTTTGCGGCCCACCTTAAGTTAAAACATTTATTTGGCCCAAGTCAGTCTTTGAGTTTGACATCCTTGCTGTAAATAATTTTATTTTTCGTTATCTGTTATAGTTCTCCAATTGGCTCACTTTTATTTATCGTAATTGTTCATATAAATATGTGAAGAACTGAAGTAAACTGTATTTTTAAAATTTTGTTTTTAACGGTATTTCTGGACGCAGTCAAGAAAATACTTTGATGTTGATAATTTCATTAATTCCTTAAGAGGAAAAGTCGGAAGAATCTTAGTAGCTTTTAATGATTTTTTTGCTTAGAGTACGATTAATTAAATCTAAGACAATATCTTTCTTTGTAGCTTAGAAATTAAATTGTTTAATTAATTAGGTAATTAGTCTGTTTTGCAACCTTGCATTTTTCTTTAAGCTATTAATTCAGGGTTTACATTAAAATGAGAGAAAAGACGAGAGTTTGTGAAATATATATATATATATACTGCAAATATCACTCAATTTCACTAAACAATGCGCATTTTAAGGCACACCTAATTAAAAAAACCATAAAAGCAGTTTTATACAGGTAAGGAATTTTTTTTTAAAAAAAATTAAAAAACAGTGCATTGCTTTTTTTCAACATTAAAAAAAGATTTTTCCATTTCTGCAGTAGATAATTAGAAATCAAAATCAAATATTCTAACAGTCTGCAGTTCACACACACACACACACAATCACATTCTATATATATAAATCTAATGATTTTTCCGTTACAATTGAGTTAGAACTTATTTTTTTCTTGATAACAAAGGATCAATTAAGTCTGTTTTCGCTATATACACAGGGACTGTGGTAGCCCAGTGGTCAAGGTATCGGTTCATGGCAAGCATGTCATGAGTTCGAGACCAGTACCATTTAAGACTCCCCGTGTCGGGGGGCGATGCACGTTAAATGTCGAGAGCTGAAACGTCCTCCCGAGGTGTGGAAATTAGGAGAGGGGGTGCCAGCTTAGGTGTCGTCCCCGTCACTTGACCATGGTTCAAAATTACGTGGTCCGTCGCCAAAAGCCCTCGTGTAGCTGAACAGTGCGACGTTAATATTCACCCACTCGCTATATACACAAGAGTGTGAACTTAAACGCGGAGCACATTTTCACACAGTCAGAAAAAATACCTCAATTTTTAAAAAAAATTGTGACATTGTAACTCATGTCCGAATTTGGGTCCTATTCTTTAACATTAGCCGAAAACAGCTTTAAGAATATCGTGACAGAAGTTTTGATGATAATGAGCTCGCGCGCGTGTTTATCGAAAATGAAAAAAAAAAGAAAGAAATTATGTTCCGAGGAGATTAATAGAGTTTCACTTCTCGAAACTATCTAATTAAAAGACGCGCGCGCTGTGACATCTTTAAATGTGTAAAAAGAATAAATACACCAGTCCCTTTTTTACAACACATTTATAAAATATTTAAAAGAGCATTGTTTGATATAGGAAGCATATTTTAATGTATTCTTTTTTTTTTTTTTTTGCATATTTTAAATTGATTAAAAATATGCCATTATTCAAAAACAATTACTTCAAAATATTCAGATACTTGGAAATTTTTCAAACTAGATTTTTACTTCCCCTAGCACTTTTAGATAACTCTAGGTAAAAAAATTTGCATTTTAAAGAAATAAGATGCAACTTGAATAATAAGTGAGTGTTGATTAACGTAGCACTATGAAGCAACAAGAGGGCTTTAGGCAACGAAAACCTTATTTTAAAACTCAGTCAAGTGACCAGGACGGCCCCTAACCTGGCACTCCTCCTCTTGAAACTGCCACACCACGCCAAAGCGAGAACTTAAAGCTTCCGTAAGTTTAACGTGCATTAATCTCTCTATACGGTAGGTCTTCAGTGGCACTACGGCTCGAACTCATGACACGCTGGCCACCTGTTCGTGACCATAACCATTGGGTTATCGTGGCCAGAAATAGAGGTCGAAAAACAGACGCAAAATCGTGTATTATTCCAATTCTTTTCAACTAGATCCAAGAGCATATATATATGCCAGGGGGTGGCGAACCTTTATGGATCAACGTGCCATTTTTGTTAATGAAATATTTAATGAGGTATAGACGTGCCGTCAAATAATTTTCACTTGTAGTTATTGGAAAAATAATAAAACTAAATACTAACAACTCAAAACTCTTTATTTACTACGATAAAATACATTTTGTACTTTATAGTAGTAAATGTTTTAGTTATACGTGTAATAATTATAAAGTAACATTAGTGTGATTTCTGCTGTTGCAGATTAGATGACAAATAACTTATATTAGGATTGTAAGGTGTTATACTTTTAGCAAAATGCATGCTGAATTAAAGTCATCCTCTAAACGGTATCTAAACGAGTCTGTAATATTATTCATCTCTGAAAATAATGACTAGCAGGCGTAGGCAGATGAAAATACGGTTAAAATAGCCGGGTCCAGCTACTTTAAACAGTCGTCTGGAATCGAATTCCATGCTTCCAAAATTTCGTTTCAAGTATTTTTACTTACATTGCTCGTTAATTTTTCTGTTTCAATGAATTCTAAGTTTCTTCTTTTCTTCAACAATTTTTTTAATCCAAATTGTACTAGACTGGAAATCAATCAGTTGCATTTCAAATTTGTCAGTTTCCAATCAATCGAATTGCGATAAGTTTAGTTTATTAAATGAAGTCACATTAGGGTACATAAAAAACTTAAGCGTTTCCGATAATTCTTTGAAATGACAAAATCAATGAAAACTGTGACAGATCACTCACGTTTGTTCGTAATACTTCATATTGAACTTTGTTATTTTGAATAAAAATGCCAAACCATTTTGATCGGTGATGTGCCCAAAATATTGTGTCACGTGCCATTGGTTTGCCATCCCTGATATATGCTCTTGATTGATAGATAGATAGATAGATATCGTCGTTTTTATTTCGTTAGCAACACATTACCACAAAAATTGCGTGAGTTTTATCTCCTTTACAATCTTACAATCTTATTTATACCTCTAAATCTTTGCTGGGTAAGCACAGTCTTTAGAGAGTAAATGAGCTTATCTAAAAATACTCTTTGACGATTTTATACAGCATTTTAAAAGAAATTTAACAGACGAATCTAATTCACATACAATGAAAATCGTTTAACGCGAAACTGAGAGGACTGAAGTATTTTTGTGTGTTAAAAGAATTTCGTATTAAAGGATATTGCATAAAAAAAAACATACATATTCAACAAAATTAAGTTTATTAGAATACATTTTATTTATGTAAATATGTATATATGCATTTTTTAATAAAAATCAATGAAACGAAAACATTCACAAGAACTTAATGAAATTTAACCAAAATTTTCTTGAAACACAAACATTTATTGAGATTTTTGGAAAATAATCTGATATCTTTCATTGCATTGTCTTTCTTGACATCAAATTGTCTACAAATTATTCGATGTGGTCCTTTTTGTAATTCATTTCTCCATTGGAATGGGCGTTTAAATAATTACGCATATTTTTCATGATGTTCTTCATTTCGGATAACGTGGGAACATGAAATGTGCACATTTTTCATTTCATTTCCGCCTTCGAAATCTGTATCAATGATATTTTTGGAGCTTTGAACACACTCCAAAATGTCTTTGCCATAATTGGGGCTGTACATACATTATCATCATTTAGTGCAACGAATTCTTCCGATGATACAGTAAGACAGTTCATAATACAGAAACTTTCTCAAACGTTTCTTTCAGTGTTTATTTTCAGAATTGAAATTTTTTTCGTTTTAAGCGATTTTCGTTTCGTGTTAAGAGAAAAAAATGCATGAAAAACGTATTTTTTCGGAACCGTCGTGTTATTTCGTGTTAACCGATATTTCGTCTTAAGCGTTTTACATTAAATGTATTCCATTGTTTTCTTAGCTTATTAATAAAAGAAAAATCCTTCATAAGAAGTGACGTAAAATTTCACATTAGGAAACTATTCTAATGTAAAATATGTTACATTCTATAATTCCAATATGAAATTTGATGTTCATTAATTTTAATCTTTGTATATATTTTGAGTTTCTAATCAAAACATTACATACACATGGCAATAAAATAATAATATTAATAATAATTACAATGTGAAAAAAAATTTGTGGAATCATCCATATGCTAAAATTTGTTTAATTCTCAAGTTTTTGTTTTTTCATGAATTAAGTATTCAGTCTTGAATGGTGGAAATTTTCCTTCTCTTCAATCACATAGCTAACATCCAAAAACAAATACAGTCAAAGAACAAAGAATTTCCGCTTGAGGTACAGACTCAAAAACAACAACAAAAACTTACCCAACAGACCCAAAAATTTCATTAAATAAAACTATAATTACAGAGGCTACTTCAAAAATAAGCCGGTCGAACAGTATTTTTTTTTTAAATTTTTTTTCTTAACCTCATCTGAAAGTCTGCTTTTATATATTTGTGTTCAATTCACGCATTGTTTATATTTAGTCTAAGATAATGATGGCTGACCGGTTGCTTCTCAGTGAAGTTCAGTGGTAGTTCAACAAAAGGGAATGGTACTTACTAGAAAAAAAGTAAATTAGCCTTGTGGGAGGATCTATTGCTTTTACATACCCCTATATTCCGAGACATCCTGTTTACATTAAAGTATTCTGGGAAAGTTTAATGTATTTTTTATTATTTTTTTTATTTTAACACGCGTCAGTAACTTGGAAACTATAGAAATAAGTGAGAGATGTTAGAAGAAGACAATGAAGAGTTATTTCATTCAAATTTGATAAAAAATATAATTTTTTATTTGTTATTCCTATCATATAACGGTAGAAAATAACTAAAATATATTCTCTTTCGTTCTAAACAGCATTGACGTCACATATCAAGTGATTCTAAGCAAGAATTTTGTAGCGAATTTGCTGAATTATTTTACTTATGAATAAATAAAAAAGTTCCTACAATTTGAAAAAAATACGGTAGCTTTATATATAATCGTGAATTAAATAATATTTGCTGCAATTTTCTTCTGAATTTCTGAAAGTAAGGTGGTAAAATTAGTCTCTCATTAAACGGGAATTATTCTTCAAACTCTATAATTGTATTTTTTTTTTGCCCTAATTTGGGGCCTCTCTACATATTACGATTTTCTTGCTTACGTATGTTGGGGCTTCTGTAGCTTGGGGGCCCCATATCATTGATACGGCGGTAGCTACTCCCCTGGGAGAGAGTGAACTAAGAGCAGGAATTGGAAAAAGAGCATGATTTGTCTGCATTGTTGAATAATGCACACCCGGTTTGACTGAGAAACAGGTTTTTGACGCCAACTTTCGTCTTTGTTTTAACAGTTACATTGTTGCAACATTAGACACGAATCTAAATTAGCGTCAAAAACCTGTAATTAATTAAATTTGATTTAATTAATAAATTAATATTTGAAAAAACTGTATTGATATCAAGTGTCATCCACTACAAGTTTTAAAAAATGTATTTGAACTTGATTGGATGAATAGAAAGTATTTTATTAAAGATTAAAAATTTGAGAACAAGATAAATATATTAATAAATATATATAGAGAGAAAGTGAGCTAATTGTAGGAATTGTAAAACATTTGACCGTTGAAATTTTTAGAATCATTATCTTATTAAGGCTGAGTCGAGAACGAGACGAAGTCCCGATTGTGGCCGAGGCCTTGGGCCCGTGCCCAGTTGGCCTATGTCGTAAGACGTCCCTGATTAATCTGATTTCCACTGCAAAAATTGGGCGGTTCACTATCACCAGTCTTATTTTGAGCGTATAGTTTTCAAGGCCGTCCCGTGTAAGAAAATACTCATCGAAAATACCTGTCGGCCCCCTAATATTTTTGAGGCCTATAAAACTTCATTATATTCAGTCTATCTATATACAATTAGATATTTCTCACAGATATCATAAATTTGAAATATGGTGACATGAGAAGAAGATATCATTAGTTCATTCCATAATCGAATTCAAGTTGCATCACACGCCAAAGATGGTCCTACATCATTCTAATAAAGGATTCTTTATAAATCTAAGGCAGAGGTTCCCAAACTTTTTTTGTCTCATAGACCCCTTTTTTTTGGTTTAGGGTAGACCCCTGCTTACCTATTATTGAATTTTTGTATATTTATCAACTTAAATGTCTTTTTGACAGCTTGTACTACTACTCCTATTTTAAAAGAATTAAATTTCTAATTATAACGAAATGCAGCGTTTAAAATTTAAAAAGCCCATGTTAATTAATTAAATTAAGGCCGTGGGTAGCCTAGTGGGTAGAGCGTCGGACTCCAGACCGGAAGGCCTGGGTTCGATGCCCGATGCCATCTAGTACACACGGAGTACGTGCTCGTTAAATCAGTGGGTCCGAAAGTCTTGTGGGCTGATTCACGAGTGCAGGGGGCTGGAGAATATTTCTCTCCCCTCCAGATCGATGCCTAAATTGTGGAGGTGGAGATAGATGGTGTCGCCATCTATCGTAAAGAAGTCCAACCTGTCTCAGGCTCTGGCAACATTCGTTCCTTCCCTACGGGAAGGACACAACAATTAATTTAATTAAAAGTTAATTAATAATAAAAATTAAACACACAACAAACAAATTATTTTAATCGAAGGTATGAATCTGGTGCTACAATATCAAATTTTCAACATTTCGTATCAATCTTGTCAGGTTTAACCTGAAATCTCCTCTGTTAATAGTGTCCAGTTTTTATTTTATTATTATTTTTTTTAATCTTTTTTTATTTATTTGTTTATTTATTTATTTATTTTGGAGATTGGAAACCACGCTGAAACTCCTTCACACTAGGAAAAGCAATAAAAAAAAACACACACACACATTTCTTACGATATTCCATAATTCAGAACGAATAACAAGTTTGAATTTGAAAGTCAAAATTGCTGACATCCGTTTTTAAACTTAAGATCTTCATTAGTGCTTATTGCGATCTGTTCCTTTTGTAATGTGACATTTTTTTTTCAATGTGACCATGTGAATTCAATGCCTACTGTGGTTTTACCATAGTCAAAGCATTCTCAAACCTAGTTTCAAAATCTGAATAAAAGGCATTTAAATACTGAAGTAGGTCAAAACGTCCAGACAGATTGTCTGTGACCAATTGAGAAAATTCAAGACCTCCAGTATTATACTTCTTTAGCTTAACTCTGGGAAGAAACGCTGAAATGGTTCTTGTTTTGATAAAACTTATGCTGTCACCTTTTTTTTTGTAAGTCTAAATTAACCTCATTTAATTTAGTAAATAAATCTGTTAAATAGGTAAAATTTGTTTTCTGATTAAATTTTTTTTTAAAATTAAAGTCACGATCCAGTTTAATGATAGCCACTATCATAGACCCCCACTTACACCTCATGGACCCCCCAATTATTTTTTTGCTGACGGAGACCCCTAGAAGGTTGTCGTAGACCTCTGGGGGGTCTATATAGACCACTTTGGGAATCACTGATCTAAGGTGTTTCCGTTATTTTGACAACCGCCTCTGTGTGTATATATATACATACTTTGACACATTAAACTTCCTCAAAACTTTTATTGTTAACACAGTTGTGGAAATGGGAAAATATTAGGTTATACAGAAAAAACAGCTTTATTAATATTCGATAGGTTATTTTAAGCAATTATATTATTTCATCGTATATAAATAGTACTAAATAATTTCATTATTAAATTGCTTTGGAATTCTATTGTAAATAGTTCGAAAAGAGCTTAAAAGTTGATTGAAATATTTAAATAGAAAAATATACCACTATTTTTGAAAACAAAAAACATAAAAAAGCAACACACAACACCACAGCATATAAAGATAAAAAAACAACATACTTCGGTGAAAACGCTTTAAAAAAATGTTTTTCAATAGTTCCAAAACTTTTTAGATTTTACAATTCCCGTTGAATTAACTCCAAAAAAAGTCATTGCGCTTATTCTTTGATCTAACCTTTATGCTTCAGTGAATTCTTAAGAAAAAAAAAATCACTATTTTGAAATATATTCCACCAAAAAAAGGCGTTAAATAGTGAAAAAAAAGAAAAATCAAACTCTTCTTTTTCTATTGTTTCGGATTCTGAGAAGTTCACCTGTTGTAATATTTTCCCATTGATAATCAAAGAAAAGAAACCGGCGGTAATTGGTATCCTCCTATAAGGTGCCGTACTAAAAAGAGATATCAGCTTTAGGGGAAGGTACTAGGTCTGCAATGGTAAAACACCAATTCGCAGCCCATTAAAAATAAAAAATGTAATGGAAAATATTTCATGCGTCAGTGCACAAATTCTAAATGCAATTATATTCAGGATTTGGGCACATAACTTCCCATTGTCAGCAACTGCAAAATTTACGTGTAAAGATTTAGTGTGATTTTATAATTTATTTTCACGTGGGAAATAAAATCTATGAAAAATATAAATTAGGAAGGGAAACAAATCATTCATTTGAAAAAGAGATGTTAATAATGGGTCTCGGAGAGATTTTGAATAAGTTCTTTTGTTTTCAATTTTTTTACTCACACAGAGTATGAATGAAAGAAATTTGAAAGTAAGAATTATACGAATACCTTTTGAGCATTCCGCTCACGCATTACAAAATAATTAACTTTAAGGTATTCGACTACGTTCGGAACCGTGATTTTGCAAAAGCGTATAAATGGATAATATTTATGATATTTAGTGTCACTTACATTAGAAAATGTATATAAAATTGTTTTAACAATATTATTACAACAAAAATTTATTTAAGTACAATATTTTGACAAAAAATGAACATAGAACGACCAATTTTCAAAATATTCTCCTTTTGTGAAAAATGCTTCTATTATAATAATATTTTGCCAGTATGTGGCTCAGACCTCTGTACAGAGGCTCAACTAGAATTTTTGAAATATATCTTAGAAATGGATTTATCCATGTTTTACGGCAACAGAGGGGGAAAATTTTATGAAAAAAACGCCGATAATTATTTCAATTGGTTGTAACTTTGAAAATAATGTGAATTTTTCAAAAAAAAATGTTCAGATTCTCTGGAGAAGTCTTTACTTTATATAAGCACACACACACACAAAGTATTATTATTTTAGAAGCATTTTTATGAAGGAAGAACATTTTGAAAAAAGGTTATTCTAAGTTAATTTTTTGCCAAAATATTGTATTTAAATAATTTTTTTGCCAAAATGTCCTTCAAGCAATTTTATACATATATTTTAATCTAAGTGACACTAAATATCGTGAAAATTATCCATTTATACGCTTTTTTAAAACCACGGTTCCGAACGTAGTCGGATACCTTAAGTAACTCAACTTTTTAAAATTATTTTTTGCTTATGTTTTTCTAATTTTTAATTGAAATATATGTGCATGCATGTATTTCATCGGGAACTTTTTCGGGAATCGGGAATTTCCATTCATTCATTTTAAAACTTCAAAACTTCGG
>BMAV01003579.1:58915-87832 GCA_019973955.1 Trichonephila inaurata madagascariensis
AATAATATAAATATGTATATACATATGACAGAATCACAACATTAAGTGGTAATTAATTTTTTATTAATTATCATTAAAGTATCGTATTGTCATCGAAAACAATCGTGTATATAAAATTTCATTTCAACTGAATGCTTTAAAACGTGAGAAAAAAACCTTTTCACAAGTTTTGACACAAGTCGCCAAAATGGTAGCTAAGTCGCCAAAAATGATACCAACGTGGCTGTGTGTGTGTGTATTTGTAATTCTTTAAATAAAAAGTTTTAATCAATTAATTTTTATTAATTATAATTATTGTATTGTCATCCAAAATAATCATGTATATAAAATTTCAGCTCAATTGAGCGCTTTAAAATGTATTTTATTAGCAATTGAAAATTCCACCAATATAAATAAATAAATAAATATATAGACTGTGAGCTAATAGTAGGAATTGAAAAATAGACATTTTATAATTAGAAATACAAAATAGCTGCATTTACTCACAAAATATAATCCAATAAACAAAAAAGTACTACAGCATGAATCCCGTGAAACGAAAAGTATATAAATCAGTCCTTCTACAAATAATTAATTTTGGAGTAATTGTGTGTGGCTTTCTTTTATAAATAATCATTGTAAATGTACTTATTAAATAAAATATTAATCATTTTTAAAAAGTAATTATTTAAAATATTAAGTAATCTTTACCCTTCACAAAATAGATTAAACATCTTATGTGATTTAATTTAAAAAAAGAGAATATTCAAAAAAGATTCATTTTTATTTTTGTAATTTTTTTTTATATCTCGTTTACAGTATAACCCGTTCGATCCAATAAATAAGAATATTCTTTTGTCGCCCATTCGGTATAGTGGTTAGCGACGCTGACTTATGTGCCGTTGGGACTGGGTTCAAATCCCGGAGAAGACATGGATGTTTGTAAATGTATAGTGCCTTCGCGGCATGGGTTACTTTAAATAGCCGTCGAGCCACAAGTCCTCTCGTGAGGTTGGTGGAAGGGGAAGAGAGGTAGGAGGCCTCTGACCACCCCCAGGGTGTTCTCCCTCTAAATTGTGATGAAACCGATCTAAATCGTTCTGTAACCTGTATGGTGCTCAAAGCTACGGCTAACGACAGGCGTCACTTAGCCCTTTACCGTGATGAACTTCGTGGGCCTTGATCTGGCCTTTGCCGAACAAGTGGCATTAGTAACAATAACAACACAAAGATTAACTATGAAATAACTTTTTTGGCTTTCTGAGACGCAAATTTGTCAATAGTTTCTGTGAAATCTATTTTTTCTGAGATTTCGGATTCAATAGAGATTGTGGCTAAATCCGAAAGCCTTTTTCTTGTGTCATGTTATTTCTCGAGTAATTTTTAATAATTTTTCATTTACTTAAACTTCTTTCCCCAGAAGCTGGAGAAACATGTAAGGTTAAAAAATTCTTATTGCTTGAGCAAAATTTGGAAATCATTCTTGACTATAGTTTCTAATACCTCGTCTGTTTTACCTGGAAAAATATCTATGAAGGACGTCATTTCATTAAAGTGTTGTGTATAACGTCTATATATCTTTCACAATACTTCCTTCCTCCTGTACCTGTAACTTAATATTCAAGTCCATTTCAGGCTTTCATGAGATCATCATAAGAAATGTTGTGAAACATACAGAAAGCCGAATATCGAATAGCACTCAGATAATAAGGTATATCGTCCATTAGCTGAAGAGATCGCGAATTGCTGGAAGGAATTTTAAGCTGGTTCATCTCTCTCTCTCTCTCTCTCACTGCCCTCATAAACAAATAAACTGATCTTTTTCCTGAGCTTCGAGATGGGAAATTCGGGATCAATACCTAATAAATTAATTAAAAAAAAAATACCTAAATCTTGCAAGTGCTGTTACTGAATCGACAGATATCTTAAAGTTATCATCAGATCTTTGGGAAGCTAAATATTTCTTAAGATTAAAAGATTTTTTATTTAAGATTTTTCACAAGATTAATTAAATATTTTAAAAAATTTTTAAAAAATTTGAAACTTTTCTTATTTTGGGAGTTTGTTCTTTCATTAATATTTAATTATTTTCATGTAACAGAAATTAGCAATTTCATTAACAAGAAATCAGTGGCACAAATAAAAGCTCTTAAATACAAGAATTAAAATATTTTTAACTTACGTGATCGCAAATAATTTTTCAAGTTCTTGTTGCTACTAAGAGATAAATATTAACAGTAGAAAAATAATTGATTCAGGATAGATTAAAAAATAATTGAAAATCGATTCTTAAAGTATTCGCCTACCCTAAAATCATGATTTTTTTTTAAAAAAATTGACAATTTTTTTTATGATTTTATTTTATAGACCATTTTATTAGCTATATAAAAAATACCAAGTTTTTTATTTTCCATTCACTAGAACAAAAACTACAAGTGTTTTGGTAAAAGCAGATGCCATAACTTTACATAAGATATCAAACTTTAAAATGCGTTTTACTCGAAATGTGTTTTTTTCGAAAAGTTCAAACGGGGACAGCGATTGCTCAAAAAGTTTTTAAAATAATTTGCTGAAATCTTTTTTTGTATGTTCTGTATAACAGTAAAAGTGTTTTAACCCCCAGATTTATCAATCGCTGTTTTATTACAAAATTCACAGTTCTTTATGTGAATATAATCATTGGTATTTTTTAAGCAATTTCATATAATAACTAAGATAAAGTGCTCCAGTTTTCGCAAAAATTGAAATATCTCTTATCCAGAAAGTCATTTCAATAATAATAAAATAATTTTTTTTTTTAATGTACCATGTTTTTATAACGGACTAAAAGTATAAAATAATTTCTCTAATCCTTATGAAGGATAAAACCACATATACGGATTTCTAACTTTTCTAAATTATACTGAAAATTCATACGGGGCAACTTTTGATAGCTGTTAAAATACTTGTAAGATTGGAAACGAAAAACATGGGGCGCTTGCAGCAGATAAATGATGCATTAATAGCTCAATTAACAATTTTATTGCGCTTTAAATAATGTGAACCAATAATTAAGTTCTTTTATTGATAGCTACTCTCTACACTCTTTATATGTAGTTATGTATAGCTCATTCTGGACATTTGTATACCGTAAAATCTGGCATATAACTCGCACTTTTTACACAAAAAATAAGTTCGAAACTTAAAGGTGCGCGTTATGCGCCGGGTATAAAAACGATAACTTCAAAAATAACAAAAGAGATGAACATAAAAGAAAAGAAAAAAAGAAACGAGCCTTACAGTAGTTGCGTATGATGTGTAACATCTGACATGTTGTCGTGGTAAATACGCAATAGTAACTTATATTCTGAAAAAAATGAATCGAGTATGATTGGAAATAATTTTCTATGGATACCTATATCTTTAATAAAAATTTTATTTAATTAACACAAGGAGTAATGCAATTTTTTATCAAAAATAATTATTCTTGTTCAATTTAAGGAAGATCAGAGATAATAGACTTATGATAACTAAAATATGACACATATACTTGTGATTTCAAAGTATTTAAAAACCGTTGAAAAACAGCATCAATAACAGTACCACTGTTAGTAGTCGAAACATTTTGATTTGTGTTCATTTCGTGCTTGAGTTCATCATTCCAAAAAGCTATGGGTGGCTCAACTTTTGGCAAACTGATGCTAAAGTTAAAATCACCACTCAAAATCAAGGGAAGCGAGCGATAGTTTTTTTTAAAAAAAGAGCAGAACCATCTTCGGTATATCCCTTTAAGACCCGAATTGTTTTTATCTTCTAATATTAAATTCTTCTGGTTATTAATACTATATGGACCCCAACGACACTGGGAAAAATACTAAAAAAAAATCCCCCCCCCCCGGAACCAAATCATCACGTTGATCGGGATTCAAGGATTTTATGCAAAACAGTCACAAAGAAAAAATAACAGTTCTTTAAGAGTGATGCAAATTTATTATCGGAAATCCAATTCTTTAAATACAGGATTCCGCAGAAATATTCACAGAGTAAATCTCCGAAGGTCTTCACACCTTCAACAGCAATCAAACACAATAATCAGTGCTTAAAATACAGGTGTGTAAAAGATTATTCACAAGCACAGCCGAGCTAATCGGTAATCAAAACAATGCTTCCTAATCGCGGTTTGAATCAAGACTGACTCGTTGCGGCTAGCACCGCTGTATTTATAGACCCGGCCGAAACTTCCAGAAAAATCCGCACGCGTCACAGAGCGTGAAATTAGTTGAGAAATCCACTAATTTCTAGAAGAATCCAGAGGGCCCTGAACTTGCCAACATGGTCGCCAAATATGATGCGAACTTGGCTCTATCACCAAGATCTCGCCAAGTTCCCACTGACGTCACTTCCTGTAACCCATTTCCGCCCCTTTTTACGAAATCACTCCCGACAAATATCCAGCAACCGAAAGGAAAGATGTTACACATCAAAAATTCTAGCTTCTACATCTATCTCGAAATATTGTTTATTTAAAAGAAATGACTTGTCTTATAACTAAAAGAATTGTAGTGCTAGAAGTATACTATTTTTTCAAAAGTCTGGGATAATACTTCGAATAAATTATTTCAAAACATAAGAGCAATGTATACTAATATTTCAGATTTCTTCGTAAAAAAAGGCGTGCGCGTTATACGGCGAATATGCCTAAAAATTGAAAAAAATCAGCTTGAAAGTATAGGTGCGCGTTATACGCAGGATTTTACGGTAATTTTCTACTATTTCATAAATTTGTACTACAATTTAATAAATATTATTATTGTGTTTAAAAAAAATGTAACTTACAACAAATCTATCTGGAACAATAAACATATTCATTATTGCGAAAAAATAAGCGGAACGCAATTTGTATTTGTAAAGAATATGGCCTTCAACAGCGTGGTGGTATATTTTTTGTGTGGACTCTTACATTTTCATACTAGCAATGCACATGTGAGGTACTAATTATTGTAATATTGACTTATTTAATAATATATGTACTCACCTGATTTGTATCAAATATCGCAAGAATCATTTTCACTTACACTTAAAAATACACAACACAGTCACTTCCAAAAAATACCACTCAACGGACTCACAGCTGAACAAAGAATTAACTACTGCGTAAACCCATTACATACAATAAGCTTCTGACATATGTTGGAAACTTGAGTAACTGCTAGGAGAGTCGACCCCTGTGGTGGTTCAGAGAATGTATCCCCTAGCATCAATTTCTGAGACCTTCAAACAAGTGGTATGTTTTATGTACCACCACACACAATAAGCGAATAAGAACTAGTGGTACAACATATATATCACCAAGCATAAAAGTTAATAAGCTCAACACAATGTGACCAGTGTTTATCATTCTTTTTTTTGTTGGTCGCACACACACACATCTGAATATAAAAAAATATGAAATAAGTATGTTACAAATATATATTTATCAAAAGATTTTATTAAATATCTGACCACATTATTGCGAACTGAATGAAATATTTTTCATTAGCTCACAGCAATGCAATGTCATGAAAGAAATGTAAAGATTGGGTTATTTCACAAATCTTTTGATTTTAAGAAAGCCAATTTGAATCTTTGTCAATTGCAACTGGGCAAAAAAAAGGACATCAAATAAAAGCAGGAAAACTAAATAAAAAATATCTATCTTTAAGTAAATGTTGAAATAATTACAAATTCTATTTTCAAAGCTGCAAAACTCATGCTTTTTAATTATTCGTCGAAAATTCTTGTGGCACATCTAATAGTCTCTCTTGGCACATAGGGTTAAGAAACACTGGTCTATATACATGCTTGAAAATTATGATTATAAATCTATTAAGTTTTATGATTACAAAACTTAAGTAAAATAAAATCTAATAAATGCAAAATATTCATGCGAGTATAAATGTAAAATATATTTTATTTAATGAACATCTTATGATTACTAATGTATTAAAAAATATGTAAATTAACCTTAGAACATATATGCTTTAACATTTAGGAAGGGTTTGTTTTTTTTTGAAATAGCTGTTTTTATATAATGCTTAGGCGCTTTTGATATTCTGTGTTGCAAAAAGCAATTCTTATTATGAAATTTTTGAAGTGAAACTTCTTTGTGCTCGAGAGTGAATGAGAAATTTGCCCAGTTTTACGTTAGGGTGAAAAAGCAAACGGAAGTAGTCTCCCCCCCCCCCGCATCCCACCGAATCGTCACCATGGTGAGGAGATGGCTATAGGGAGAAAAAGGGGGAAGCGGGGACACAACATGATTTGTGTCATGTCCGTGGAAAAGTTAGATGATTGCCCACCTTCCGTTTGGGGGTCCTTTCCCCCCCCCCCCAGACCCGGGAACATCTATCAACGGTTGTATGAGTTGCAGTGTGTGCATTACGGAGTAGACAAAATAGCTCTCGCAGCAAAAGCGTGTTTTTGAAATATTTCCTTAGATTGTTGGCAGAGGCGTAGCTACCGCCGTATCAATGATATGGGGCCCCCAAGCTACAGGGGCCCCTACATGTGTAACTACAGTCCCACTAACAGGGCTCTCATATCTGAAAAGGGGCCCCAAAGGAATTTTGATACAGGGCCCACTCAGAACTAGCTACGCTTGTGATTGTTGGCTACATGGCGATGTGCTTGGCGGCTAATTTTTTTTTTTAATTTTTATTTGCGTTGAATTATTATTAACCCTATCTCTGCGTAGTTTTTATTAAGTATTTTAAATCTACCTTTTAGAAGTAAAATATACAAAAAAATGTTGTAAAAGAGTTTTTATTTTAAAGTATAGAATTAGATCATACAAATATGAACATAAAAGCATAAATGAAAACATAAACAAAAACAGTACGGGTTCCACAGTAAATAGTCCGAAAAAATGCATACCCGTGGAAATCGTGGAATGCTCCGCGAGAGGGTTAATTCCAGTCAGAATGCCTAAATCAAACACACAAAGAGGAAAAGAATTTCGTGAAAGAAAAAAAAAAACTAGCAGCAAGTCCAGTCGAAAAAGTGACAAAAAAGACAGAAAAATAGTGCAAATTCATCAAGTGCTAGTGCCAAATCTCCATCAGAGTACACATGAGAGAATATCGAGCACGGAAAAAAGAACATTGCAAAATACTCTCTTAATGCCGAGTTTAAGGGATGGGAATGCTATTGAGACTTCTAATGGTAGCACAGATTAATACGGACTTTGTGAACCACCCTGTGCCGTCAATTACTGATTCCTCAACAAGTCTAGTGCGTGTTGGAACTGATGCATGTGAAACAATAAATTCTATCTTATGTTACAAAGACTATTACTCCCATAAAAATGCGTGGCCACGGTAGCCTAGTGGTCAAGGTATCAGATCGTGGCTGGCGTGTCATGAGTTCGAGCCGAGTACCACTTAAGACCCGCCGTGTAGGGGAGCTATGCACGTTAAATCTGTAGAGAGTTCAGACGTCCTCCCGTTGGTGTAGTGTGGTAGTAGGAGAGGGAGGGGGCCAGCTCAGGTGACGTCCTCGTCACTTAACCAAGGTTCAAAATTACGAAGTCCGTCGACAAAAGCCCACGTGTAGCCGAACAGTGCGCCGTTAATATTCATTTACCCATAAAAATGCTCACAAAGATTTTCTAAAGCTATTTGTTGATAATCCTTTTGGTCACGGTTGTTCGATTTGTGATAGATTATGACTTAGAGATGATTTGAGAACGCCTGTTTTGCTGAGCACAAAAATATTTTACCGGAAATTAATTTAGAAGACATTAAAGAATGTTACAATTGCTGACAAAGTTTAAGTAGGAAAAGTATACCAAATTTATCTAAATATAATGGTTTTGTATACCCAGAAATTCCAGCACATCTTCCTACTTTGGATTTGGTATCAGAAAGATTCAATTCGTCACGAGTACCTTTCATGCAAATTAGGCGATTGAGACATGTACACGGTCAGTTTGGAATATTAGAGCAAATAATCAATGTTCCAGGTGTTGTAGTGTTGGACTTGGAGCACCTGATCTCCGAAGAGGTCTTAATCTCCTATCTTGAGTATAGGGTTGACTTTGTATGCTTGGTTTGCCATTGTAAATTAAGAGTATTTTAGAATATTATAAACTGCCTTGGGGGATTAGGAAAAAACGAAGAAAGTTCGAAGTGATGGGTGAAAAACTTAGGTTACGTGTCCCGGATGGATATCATTTGGATTAGTTGTTAATCAGATGACGATAGAAGACATCGAGTCTTTCATCGCCTTGAGCCTGTCTGAGTTTTTTGCCTAGCTCCAGAAGCGAGGGGTAGTCGGTAAAGAATTTTTTCAGTTCTATAACAGCATCCATGAATCCAAAGGATTCATCTTCTGCTGCGGTCGCGGGCTGTCTATTTTCCCCGAGAGGGGTTTCTTTTGATTTATTACTGGTCTGCTCAGGAGGTGGCGCCATCTTTTGGTCGCCTTTTAGGGCGTTTGCATAGGAAGTATTTTTTCTGATTTTAGCGGAGCTAAAGATATTTTGGGATTTTTCTTTTTTCGGTCCTGGGAAGGTTCTCCTTTTTTGGGTTTTAGTTTAGGGAATTTGGAAATTTTCATGTTAATTAACTCAGGATTTAAGAGTTTTCTACAAGTTTGAATTGTATTTTGGATCAGTATAGTATGGATAAAAAAAATCATACTTTTATATGTACTGGTATTTTTAAAATTTATAAGTAAAGTACAAAATACATTTAAAACAAAGGAGATAATTAAATTGAATTTCTAAAAACGATTACACCTTTTCTAATATTTCCCCTTAATATTGTATAATAAAAACTATAAATTATAAACGAAACTTTTTTAAAAGTTAAGAGTTAAAGATTAATTTTCTTAATTTACATATATTTTTTCAATGGTTTGGAATCATTACTACATTACAGAACAAATATTATTGCCTTTTCTTTTAATATGTTGGAATCACTTTGGAAATAAAAATTTATTCAAGGCATAAAAAAAGAAATACTTGTATAATAATGAAAGATTAATAATGTATATTTATAGAAATGAAAAATTCAAAGTTACCTACAAAAATGAGAATTAAGTTAAGACTTACTATCGATAACAATGTTATACTATAATATATATATACACTTGTTAAGAAAAAAAATACTCTTTCAATAAAAGGGAATTCTTGTAATCAAAAATTTTCATATTAACTTATATTCTATGTCAGGGGTGGCGAACCTTTATGGATCAATGTGCCATTTTTGCTAATGAAATATTTAATGAGGTATAGACGTGCCGTCAAATAATTTTGACTTGTAGTTATTGGAAAAATAATAAAACCAAATATACTAACGACTCAAAACTCTTAATTTACTACGAAAAAATACATTTTGTACTTTATAGTAGTAAATGTTTTAGTTATACGTGTAATAATTATAAAGTAACAGTGTGATTTCTGCTGTAAATTAGATGAAAAATAACTTATATTAGGATTGTAAGATGTTACTTTTAGCAGAATGTATGCTGGATTAAAGTCATCTTCTAAACGGTATCTAAACGAGTCTGTAATATTATTCATCTCTGAAGATAATGACTTGCAGGCGTAGGCAGATGAAAATACGGTTAAACAGTTAAATGTGTCTGGAATCGAATTCCATGTTTCCGAAATTTCGTTACAAGTATTTTTACTTACATTGCTCGTTAATTTTTCTGTTTCAATCAATTCTAAGTTTCTTTTCTTCAACAATTTTTTTAATCCAAATTGTACTAGACTAGAAATCAATCAGTTGCATTTCAAATTTGTCAGTTTCCAATCAATCGAATTGCGATAAGTTTAGTATATTAAATGAAGTCACATTAGGGCACATAAAAAACTTTATCGTTTCCGACAATTCTTTGAAATGACAAAATCTCAATGTAAACTGAGACAGATCACTCACGTTTGTTCGTAATACTTCATATTGAACTTTGTTATTTTGAATTAAAATGCCAAACCATTTTGATTGGTGGCGTGCGCAAAATATTGTGTCACGTGCCATTGTTTCGCCATCCCTGTTCTTTGTACACTGGCTGTTTGTGAAAATACATTTCAGTATTACTATTAGACGGATATCAAGATTAATATGATATTCATTATTTTATTTGTTTTAATTGTTTAGAGTTAACATGTGATGAATTTTCAATTTAAATAAATATTTTATGCAATAATATTTCTAGAGATATTTATTACTTTACTTATTTAAAAGTGGGCTTATCTTTATTCTTATATTTATATAATAGGAATTTAAATGATTCAGGGGAGATTCGTTGTTTTTAATTATTCCCAGAATAACTGTATATTTTAAAAATAATTCAATATGTTCCAGATCTTTCTTGTAACAAGGCATTTAAACTCGCTGTTCTTTGAAATTGTCCAATTCTACTTGTTTGCATGTATCTGTTACACTTAAAATTAGCATTCTTTTAGATTACAAGAAGTTTGTTCTCATGTTGTAGCATTTGTGACATCTGCTGACAAAGATATTTATTGTCAAGTTATAGAACGTTAAAAATTATTGGAATTCATAAAAACCAATTCTTTCAAAAATATGTTTTGCTAGAATTTTTTTTAAATTTTAGCGAAGGCTCTAAAAAATTAAATTTATTCCTGTATATTGTTATAATTCCAATGTTTATATAATTTTGTCGAGTCCGAATTCCTCCGAGAGATTGCAAAGAAAGTTATTTGATTTAAAAGTTGTGAGGTGATTGTGGGAAGCACAACAGACTGAGTCATTTCAATGAACCTACTCTCTTATACTGTTAAAGAGTATCGGTAGTACACATATAATTAAAGTCATTAATTTTGTAATGCTTGCTTCACTATCAATAAGAAGTCCTTTATAAAAGATTGAGATTTAATTTTGTTATTGTATGTATAGAGTGGCGGCGCGAGGCCAGAACTTAATGTGGGCAAGATACATTTCGCGAGGCCCTCTGGTGGCGTAAGAGAGTTTATAAAATAAAAAAACAATTTTTATTCATAAAGAAAAATCCAAACGTTTTACTCATATTTATTTGGCACGTTAAACAAAAATGTGAAAAAAATTAAAGAAACAGAAATGTTCTACTTTTAGTTTTTCTGAAATCCTTAATGATTGGTTCGTAATTTATCTTAGATGCTATATCTGCTTCAATAGATAGAAATGCCAAAGCTGAAAGTCTTTCCTGACCCATTGTATTTCTTACATAATTTTTTTTATCATTTTTGATTTTGAAAAGCTCCTCTCAGCAGAAGCGGTATGCTTACAGGTATTGTTAGCACAATTCGAAAGACAGTGTAAATATTTGGGATTTCTTTCAAATCGTTCTTTATGATATATTGGAGCAGATGTTTCACGTCTATAATGGTGTTGGGTAAATTTGGGAAGATATTTTGTAAGTCTTCATATAATTCGTAAGGTTGGAAGTACTGCTCTCACCTACTTGCAAGACTGTGTGTAAATCTTGGCCGTTTTTTAACTTGTTTAAGTTAAAGAGAAAACCAAAATTTCAAAATATTGATTTAAAGACATAAATCTTGAATCCATATTGCTTATCACAGAATCAATCATGGTATTAAAAAAGTCTGTTTCATACCGGCTTTTGACAGACTCTATAGGTTGATCACCGCCTTCATTCTTTTCTTCTTGACTACCCATTTATTTTTAAAATCTTTTGGCAAATCATAACCGCTTTTCTTAATAAACTTACGGGCGTCAGACAAGCATTTTCTAAATCCAGATTGTCGATACTCTTTGATCCAGCTACAAGATGTAAGCAAATGCTGAAGAGTAATGCATAAATGAGCTTGTACAGATTGCCATAATTTGCTTATGGTATTGACACGGGTTAATAACGCATACCATACATGTAATGATACGATAGATTCCAAACTGAACATTTCATTTAAAACGGAATCGCAATCACTGAGTGTGTCGGATTGTTTCTATGCATGCTATGCTAAATTTTCTCTCTGCATTCAACAATATCATCAAATTGTAATAATGCGACATTCACGCCTCGATTCTGCTATCCCGCCTTGTGTCTGATAAAGGCTTAATAGCAAGCTTTAATTTATCTTTGATAATTTTCCAGCATTTTCTGGAACTTGAAAATAGCAACAACAAAAAAAAATTCTTCTAAATAAAACCAAAAAATGTTTTTGTTGCCACTAACGAATTAGCTGCATCTAACAATAACAGATTCCAGCTATAAAAACCGCAAGGTGTGAAAAATGCCCTGGGATTTACATTTAATATTTGAGTTTTAACTCCACTATTTATGCCTACCACATTTGCACCATTGTCGTATTCTTGTTCACGACAGTTCTGAATATCTAAACTATTTTTTTCTTGCTCTCCCAGTAATGCATTGGTCAAATATTCTCCAGTCGTTTCAGTGACAGGAAGAAATCCGATCAAGTTTTATTCTGTGCTTCCAGTTTATTTTAGTACAATATCTTAAGATGACCGACATTTGTTAAATTCTACTGCAGTTGAGTAAAAAAGAATATATATTTTACCTCTTTTATCCTACCAATCACTTCACTGGTGACTGTGTTTGACATGATTGTGATCAATTCATTTTGAATATCGTGGCTTAGATAGAGGTGTGCAAGTTGTTTATTATCAATACGATTTATGTGTTCCCGTAACGTAGGATCATATTTAGACATCAACTTAAATAAGTGTGTGAAGTTGCCAGAATTCTTAGTGTGTTCGTCTGTTTTGAGAGATTCTCTGTGTGACCTCTAAACGCCTAACTATGATAGGCTAAGAAATGTATGGTATCAATTAATCTCTCAAACAAATTGTACCAATGTTTTTGAGACTCAAGAATTCGCCTTTCGTTTTCTTGATCTAATGTTTTTCCGTGCTTTATTCCCTTCTCTAATGTTATCCATTGGAACATATAGGCATATGTTCTTTAGTATTCTCATGTCTGTATAAAATACTACTTAAGTGTTTCTAATCATAGCACCCTTTCTGTACCATTTGAGTTTGTGAACTGCCAAATAATCTGCAGGAAAAACAGAACACTTTCTTTTTAGAACTTCAATAAGCCAACCAGAGACGACGTTGTGTATATGAGTTTCACCATTATTTAAGTTTCTTGAAAAATGAAAATTGGAAAAGAGTGTCTATGATTATCATCTTTAGGATAATATTCATTACTGTTATTTCACTGTTGTGTGGGACCGCTTTGAACTATATCATGACTGGTGAGCATCTGTCATGGGAAATGTACACAATCCAGGGTCGAAAC
Organism: Trichonephila inaurata madagascariensis; assembly: GCA_019973955.1. NCBI lineage: Eukaryota > Metazoa > Arthropoda > Arachnida > Araneae > Nephilidae > Trichonephila > Trichonephila inaurata. The sequence continues at coordinate 72,143 of BMAV01003579.1, forward strand.
TGGAAAATGCTTGTTTCACTAAGTCACAGGTATCTCTGTTCACAGGTGAAAAACTAATCTCAATCCCTTCTTCTTGATTGTGACATGTTACTCAACGTGAACACAGAAATCTCAGCGCCAGATTATGATTGGAAAACTTTTGATTCCATTTCTATTCATGATTTTCGTCGTTCGGTATCAATAGTCGGTGCATCTGGAGTAACTTCCAAATTCAACGGAGACTCGGATACGGATAAATGTTGTTGAGAAGTCAAAGGAACCGATTAATTTGATTCTGTATTACCAGATTCAGTCTGACCGAGAAATTTAATCATACCTCAACTTTAAACCTAGTTGGATACAACTGTCTTTCCGCTTTTCTTTTTCTTTTTAATGAACCAGATTCTCATTTTTTCCCTTTACCTCTATCTCTCTTAGTGCCTAAGCCAGACATGATTGATAAATTATGAAAAATGCCCAGTACCACTCTTATTTATTCTCACATTAAATACTTTAAAAAAAATTATAATATGATATAGAAACATGAAGCGAGACTGCGTCTGTATGCAATACTTTAATTGGCTTTCTAATGATGGGAAGTCCCGAGCTATGCATTATCTCTGACCGCGGACTCCCCGCGATAGTAGCTTAACTCCAGCTAATGTTTCCAGAATAAAAATGATCGAAAATTGTAAAATTGAAAAATTTTTAGAAAAAGATAATTCATGAAAATTATTGTTTTTCATTATTTATTCATATACTTTCATGCACCGATAAATAAGATATTTTTTTTAAAAAAGTCGATATATTAATTTTTCGATGTCTTATGGCGAAAAACACATACAGTTGAGAATTTTCTAATTTATTAATTATAAAAAAAAGACTCCTGTGGCGTGCACTTTTGGATTTTTTTTTTACTTTTCGTTTAGTTTATTTCGGCTTTGAGGCGCGAGGCCGTGGGCAGTGGCCCACACCTTACCCCGCCTCTTTATGAATATCTGAATAGATTTCTAGATATAAAATAAACAAATTTCAAAACATTTCAAATAAATTTATTTGGTCATCCTGGATAAAATAATATAGACAAAGATAAGTACAATAAACTAATATTACATAATGTTAATTAACAGCCATTTTAAACAGTAAAATGACACTTGTATGTATTTGAATTGTACAATTTTTATATGAGCTGCAAAGAGCTTGAGTCTAAATATCCAGGCAGCATAACAGGATGTTATGTACATTTTATCTCCTTTTAAGTCTGCATCTGGCACAGACCAATCAGCTTATTTCACCCAGCAGTTATGATCTGTCATGGTCTTGATCATAACTGTGAGGGTTATAGATACATTTAAAAATATTGTTTACATGTAACATTCTTCACATTTTTACTTGCACTGCAAATAATTGCATCATTTCAATGCTTATTTTGTAAATATTGTGTTTATAAATAAATAATGATTCATAGGGTGGTTTAGTTATCTGTAAATGTGCAGTAGTCATATTGGATTGCATGTACTATCAAATCTCATTTGCACATTCCACAGTTTATATATACCTATACATGAAAGAATTATTCGTAGAATTTTTAACTCAAATAAATATACTGTCAATTATAAAATTAATGACTAATGATGATTCAAATATATAAATTGAAATTGTTAAGTACTACAAATTGTTTTATAGAATTGAGACCATTGAATTTGAAAAACTTTTCACAATTGTACTTATTGGTAGATAGTGTATCACTCCAAACTCATTAAATAGCTTTAATTTCTAAAAAACGTATACATATGAAATGATCCTATAGTGAAATATTAATGTTTATACCTTTCATTGTCTGATTCCCTTAGTAATTACCAGTTCCAAATGTTTTAGTTTTCTTAGAAATGCTATCTCTATAATTTCTCATATAGAAGAGCATGGAAAATGCAAGAACATGGAATGCATGTAAACACAATTTAGGAAATGAATTTATAATAAGATTCATGTAACATGGGTATTTTTGTTTATATAAAAATTTTGACATCTACTTCTAATGTTTAACAAGAGGTTTATAATATCTTATACAATTATTGTACTCAATTTTTATATCTTACTGCTAAAATCTAAAAAAATTCTCTGGAAATCTTATGAATGGCTTTTTAAGTTTATTTACAACAAAATGAATTTTTTAAAAAAAATATTTACAAAAAAGTATTAAATGTCATGAGCCCAAACAGATAAAATGACTATAAAAAAAATTAGAGAAATCATTTCTTGAATCACAGAATTAAATAACTAGTAAAAAGTCAAATTATGCAGAATTTCTAATATTTTCACTACATTTAAACTGAAAATATCTCAGTAGATTTATGACATAAAATCTTAATTTTTGAACACCTAATGATTTGGCAGTTAACAGTAAACAAGAATTTAAAAAAATATTTGTTTCTTAAAAGTTTCTGTGAATTTTAGTTGTGCTAATTTGAGTACTATCAAAATTAATTTAATCAAATAAAATGTGTGAAATATATCACACGCGTAGGAACTAGAAAGCAAAAACAGGAAACTCTTCATTACATTTGTCGGTTATCTACAAAACCTTTCAGTGTTTTTGATCGAAATTAAATGAACTATTGGGAGAATTTTTAAATTTCAGATCTTAAAAACTGATAGTTATAAAATCCATGTCTATGCAATCAACTTTCTGAATTTACATTAAACAAATCACAATACTGAAATCATGCAGTTCTTAGAAAGGAGTTTTGAATAAAAGAAACAAATACACATATAAAATGGAAATGTTCAACTTAACTATTTTTTTGTAAAATATTTCCATACACTTTTTTTTCACGTCCTAAAAATACGATAAACTCATTTTATAATATTTGTTCATCATAACTGTAAATATACATATTAAATAGTAAAGATTATTATAATTATATTTATTTTTAAACCATCCTAACTTTCCTTACATTGAATTTTATTAATAAATATTTACATTCATATATTAATAACTACATCAAAATGAGGGGGATGGAAACAAATATTAAAATTGACAAAGGTTGTTTTTTTTTAATTTCATACTAATTATAAAATTTCTGCATATATATTTGATTTTTTAACACACTGAACATACCAACACTTAATGCATATCTATTTGTACCGGTTATGTCTTTTGATAAGTTACTGTATGTGTTTAGTTTTAAATAATCCAGTTCCATTTCATGCAAACTTAAAAATTATTTGAGAATGTAGAAATAAATCTAATCTATAATGATAAATCTTCTACAAATTGTGCAAATACCAATAAATGCATATTTGTTATACATAGTAAAAAAAATTTGTACATCTGTGTGATAGGTTTATACCATACTGTCAAACTCTGAAAAACATATGTATTAATAAATGCCAAGCAAATATGTTACAATTTTTATTTTTTTGTAAGAGAATTATGGATTCAAAAATGTGACTGTTTATTTTGATTATGTAGGAGTGAGCAGCACATTACATTCAATATATGGACATAAATCTATATTCTATAATACACACATTCTAATTTAAAATTTTTAATGCCTTAATTTATTACCATATTTGGAATTCAGTTCTCAATAAATCATATCTCTTACCTAAAATAGTGCAGCAGATAAAGACTTTCAAAATGTTGCACGATTTTTTTACATGCAATTTTACAAATGAAAAATGACAATTTTGATTTCTAATGTAGGAAAGTGGTATTTGATATATCATCCAGTATAAACATTAATGAATCCGACTACGTTCGGAACCGCGATTTTAAAAAGGCGCATAAATGGATAATTTTCATGATATTTAGTGTCACACATTAGAATACATGTATAAAATTGTTTTAAGGACATTTTGGCAAAAAAAATTATTTAAATACAATATTTCAGCAAAAAATTAACTTAGAATAACCTTTTTTCAAAATGTTCTCCTTTTGGGAAAAATGCTTCTATTATAATAATATTTTGCCTGTATATAGCTCAGACCTTTGTACAGGGGCTCAAACATGATTTTTGAAAAATTCACATTATTTTCAGAGTTACAACCATTTGAAATAATTATCGGCGTTTTTTTTCTTAAGATTTCTCCCTTCTGTTGTCGTAAAACACGGATAAACCCACTTCTAAGTTATATATTTCAAAAATTCTAGTTGAGCCTCTGTACAGAGGTCGGAGCTGTATACAGGCAAAATATTATTATAATAGAAGTATTTTTCACAAAAGAAGAATATTTTGAAAATGGGTCATTCTATGTTCATTTTTTGTCAAAATATTGTACTTAAATAATTTTTTCTTGTAATACTATTCTTAAAACAATTTTATATACGTTTTCTAACCTAAGTAACACTAAATATCATGAATATTATCCATTTATACGCTTTTGTGCAAAACCACGGTTCCAAACGAAGTCGTAAACCTTAATAGAGCTGTAGTAAATTAAGATATTTTTCCATTTCTGTAGTGAATGCTTCTCGAAAATTTTTTTTTCCCCTTGTAATATTGTAAAATTATTAAGTAAAATAAGTTATATATATATATATACTTGTTTTTAATATAACATGTATGGTTACATATCAGATTCTTGCTTCTAATTTTAGATAATTAAATGCTGAAGTACCTCTGTTAACTACTCTGAAGATGTGTAAAATAAGTAAAATTTAAGTTAACTAAACATTATATGTTCTCAATATAACTTAATTTAAAATAAACAAAAATTTTCTTTTAAGTTAATTAACATTTTACTTTTTTATGTATGTTCTCTATATAATTTTATTTAAAATAAACAAAAACTTGCTTTGAAATATTTACGTTCTTGTAGAAGTCTACATCTATCCAAAATCCTTTTTGAAGAGGTTTCTTTTGTCTTACGGTATTGAAAACATTATTCAAAGTGGTCTAACACATAATAAATACAGTGAGAAGATGGTGTGCAATCCTTACACTTTCAAAACACTTAGATTTTTTACAGGAATATCAAAAAAGGATTTTTTTTCCCTACAATCATCCTTTCTTTTACTGATTTCAGCAAATTAAGACACTTTAGAAAATAAAACGTAAAAGTTTAAGAGCAAAATAATTGTAAGCAACAGTAGTAAACAAATGACAGCATATTCACCTGACCCAGTCATCACGTGAATTTAGTCCACCGAACTCAATATAAAAAAAAGAATTGATTGATGTATTAAGAGATTCTGTTAAAATGCAGATATGAAAGAGAAGATCGAGTTTTAGTTAAAAGTTTACACATAACATCTTCAAAACTTCAGCAAAGCTATAAACGGTCTTCGTTACAGTATATTTATGAGAAAAATGTTTGACATGTCAGAAAAACACACATAATACAGAAATAAATTGGATGATTAACATAAAATACAAACACACATTTACAAAACAACCTTGCTCTTTGATAGCCCAGCTTCAAACTACATTGGACTTCATATCAAATTCTTTAAATTTCTGGGGAAAAAATTTATGAAAGAAAAGTTATTTTTTAAAAGGAAAATTTATAAATAAATATTGATCAGTCAAACAATTCATAATGCAATCTAAATTTAGAATAAATTGAAAACAATTAGATTGATATTCTTCAGATTAACAAATATGGATGCATTAAATAAATATAAAAATAAATACAATAATTTTCCAATATTAATAAAATTTGAACATACCAAATAAGTGAGCAATATCCACTTTTCGACATTTCGTGGGCCTATCTTATCTGTTCATGGAGCTTGAAGAACCTTCATCCTCCATACAGGAAAATGTTCATTGAACATAATCAAGTTACTGTGAATCCTTAGAAAGTTTCCCTACAAAACAGTTTAATTTCTGAACATCACAAATTCTTTGTTATTTGAGTTTAAAATTTTTTATAAATATGACAATCCCTATATTAATGAACAATGCTTAATTTATGAGAGATCTATGTTAATTATAGTTTACTATGTGCAAGATCAAAATAAATAGCTAAGACAAAGGCTTAGCTGAAATTTTCATTTCAATTAGTAAATCAGCACAATCATAAAACGTGTGTTGTACAACATATTACACTAATTTTTCAGCACAACAGATCAAATGTACACAGGGGCGGCTCTAAGGCCTGACAAACCGGACACCTGTACGGGGCTACATTTGGATCGAAGTTGAAATATATTTTTTTTGTTACGAAAAAATTTGACATATTTTCGGAAATATTGTGAATTTGGTCTTTCATTTGATGTATCTAATTTCCTAGCTTTATACTCTATGTGTTTAAAGTCAGTTTCCTTTTATGGTGCAACTTGAAGTATTTGAGGCCTGAGCTTATGATAAATCATGAAAGTCTAATAAGACGTCCCCGTAAGACACAGGTAAGACGTTCAGTGTCAGCTATCCAAAAGGGGACAAGGGATAGCAGGAGATTTTCAAAGATAGAGAGCCACAAGAAATGTTTTATTTTAATCTTGAATGCAGTTACTTAGTTGAAATAAATACTGGTGTGTGATTCCTACAACCAGCAGACTCTTTGTCGAATGGGGTGTATCTTTGCTGAAATAGGAAATTCCTTCTTTTACATTTTTGTCTTTATTTTCGAATTATTTTGTATTTTTAAAAACTGAAAATAATACACTTCTAGTGAGTTGGAGAGGGACCATATATATTCCTCTCTTATTAAGAAACATTTTATTTACGTGACCTTGAAAAAGTCGAAGGAGAGAAATAAAAATATTCTTTCTTAAATCTTAGGATTTGAAAGATAAAAGCTTTTTAAAATTCTTTCTTAAAATTTTTTAAAAAATTCTTTCTAAATATTCAAAGTTTGAATTAGGTCAGTAATCTCGATGTTTTATTTCACAGTTTTTCTTCTTTTTTTTATTTAAAGAGAGATAAATTTAATTATATTATTTGTTATTATTATATTAGTGCATATGCTATTATTTAAGTGATAGTACTTTTTGTGTTAACTAAAAAATAGAATTTTATTTTAGAAAGAGAAATATAACGTATTTCTTATGATTATTTTAAATATACTGTAATATATTTTTAAAGTATTTTTATTAGTTTCAGTTTTAGGGTTTGGTTATGAAATTTGCCGAAAGCATTTTTTTCTGTGGGAAGTTGTAAAAGTAAAATATCTTTTTGAGTTGAAATTTAAATAAATCAGTTCTATCTTTTGTGAGTGCTATATACAGATATATATGTGTTTGTTGAAAAAAAAAGCTAAATGTTAAATTCCGCCGTCATCATTTTAATTTTGTAAATTCTACTTTATTAGAATATCTTACCCCACGTAGTTACCAATTCTAAATATATATTTAACATTGTAAATTTCGACGAAAATAAAATATGGGCTTCTTAAATTTTTTGTTTTAAAATTACGATAAGATTTGGAAAAATCTCAAACATATCGATTTTAAATTCAAATGAACCCATTTTTGATTAATTCAAATTTTTGTATCAAAGCAAAACAGTCTATAAGCTATTTTATATATTTATCGTGTGTGTGTATGGATTTATATATAATTATTTACAATAAAGTTATTAATTCTTTTCTTCAAAACACTTACATATAAAAACTATCTAATTCAAATATTTTTTAAAATATTCGATTATCTAAATTTATTCGATCATTTTAGATTGCACTCGGGATTCCAGTAAGATCTATCAAGTGATATTTTTTGTACAATATGTTTGTACTGAGAAATCTAATCCTAATGAAGTTACCAGTGAAATTCATTAAAGAGTTTTTAGTTTTTCTTCCAGTTGTATTGACTAGAAAAGAACGTTCAAATTTAATATTTGAGAAATTTAAAAAATTAGGTCTAAGTTTGCTAGATATGGGGGCAAGCCTGTGATAGCAAAGACAATATGAGAGGCAAAAAATCAGGATTACAGTCTAGAATTGGGACGTCACAATTCATGTGACTGTTAGCCACTCTAATTTTCATTGTTAATGAAAAGGCAAAAGCCTTCTGCTGCAATTTTTTAAAATGGACAAAAAAAAAAAAAAAAAAAATGGTTTTTTTCCTTCAATTTTTTTATGTGCAATATTATCAAAATAAATTAAGGGCATAACTTTTAAATCCACTAAGTTTAACTAGCTGAGAAAGCCGAATAATATTTATAAAACCCTTAAGGGGGAATATGCCAAATGTACTGAAATGGTTAGGGTACTTTTGCACAATGAAAACACATTAATCAAGCGTAAACCTTTTGCTGAGAACGTAAATTACTCATATAAATCCGCCTTGAAATGTAGAAATGTCAGAAATAGTCTAGAAAATTTTAAAATTACGAAAAATACATATATCCTTGCTTCCAGAATTTTCTGACGCCATATTTGGCAAGCTTTATTACAATGTCTGCAGATGGCGCCACATGTATGCAATCTAAGTACAAAATTTTTAAAACGTTACTTTAGAATAAAATTACCGCATAACTGCTTAAATACACATTAACAATACTATATTTTATGAAAAAGAATATTTTGCTACACGAATAATGACTTTAATCACTTCAGAAACACTAATTCTGCTTTTTTTTTTCATGAAAAAATGGGCGGGTTTAAAAAATAAAGCAACCCTAAAACTACGTCATGAGATGCCCCATGACATCCTTTCGAAAAGGCAACGGTCAAGTGACCTTGAGATCAGCTGACTGTTAGTCTCTTGCTTAAATTTTAGAATGACCGATGGAAGGGGAATCGTTTGAACAGGACAGCTGTGGGGGGTGGGGTAGAGGGAGACTCTTTTTAGCACTGATAGTGGGGTGATTCTGCAACAGTGGCTTTCAAACTTTTTCTACTCTACTACAGGGGTGGCCAACTTTTTCGGGAAGAGTACCACAATTTGATAAAAAAATAATTATGAGTGCCGCTTCCAATATCTCACCATATAGGAAAGTAAAAAAAAAAATGTTACTTAAAGGCTTATTATGGAATTTTTACGTAAATAGCACATTTTTTATAATGCAAGAAATTTAAAAATAAGATGAAGTGCAAATTTAGGTTTTATTGTTAATAAACTTTTTACAGGCTCAATTCAGTCAAGTTAGGTACAAAATAAAAACGAGTAACTTGAAACATTTAATTTTAAATAATTATTAAACAGTTAGTATTTACTTAATTTGGCTTTTGAATTACTTTTTTTTTTACCACTTCATCTATATTAGGTTTAACTTTTGCAGATGCTACCAAAATTAGGTTATTATAGGTGCACATCAGCTAGTTATATGAATAATATTTGTTATTATGTTCAGAGCAGAAAACATTTATTCACACAAACATATTTTGATCCAAATTTTGAGACTTTTGTCTGAGACAACCCCACTTCAATAAAATTGTAGAAAATTATTTATTATGTATTCAAATTTCTTTTAATTTTTCAGTATGTCTTTGCGTGCCCCCGTTACAGCTGCACCGTGCCACGGGTTGACCACCACTGCTCTAGAACTAGTAGGTCTTTTTGTGAAGCCCCTAGAACTAGAAAGTATTTTTGTCGAACCCTATTCCACATATACTTTTTTGTAAAGGCAATTAAAAAAAGCATTGCATCGATTATTAAAAATTTTAATCTACTTTTAATATAATTTACTAATCAATATTAATCTGTGATCCAGGTTTCACCCACCCATTCATTATGTTTAGTAACTAGAATATGTTCTTGATTTTTTCACACAAACCGTCGAAGTCTAAGCCCATTGAAATTAACTGTAATCTCATTACATATTCTGAGCTTAATTTATTCCTATACTTTGTTTTTGTAGCCACTTATGCCAAGAAATATTTTTCACTTAACCTAGAACCACAAAACTTTTACTGTGTAATTACAATGAAAAATAATTAAAAGTCATGAAAAATTTTCAAATTCCCTGCATAAATGCGGAAAGGAGAACAAACTGAACAGGCTCCAGTGTCGAATTGACACCAACGGACATTTTGGTGTTAATCTCAGGATAAAGTAAGATTCCTACAATTTTTAAGTGAACACTCAATGAATTTCAATATGAACTGATGTTAAAAAGAATGCTTTAAAAGTCTACTTACATAGTATATACAGGCATTTCTCTTCGAAAACTTTTTTTCATACAGTTTTAATTTTACTACGAGTTCTGCAAGAAAGAGAAATTTCATCATTTAGCTCTGCAATCTAAGTAATAAATTAACAAGAATTGACACTATAAAGTGAATGCGTATAACGTTAACTTACGCAGTATTGGCTAGCTTCTATTTTTTGAGAAGTCTGGATTCTTGATGTCGACGCTGGGATCATATTCTTAATGGCTGGAAAATTTTAAACACTGGATGAAGAGACATTAAGTATCGAAAGATTTAAATAATTCGTTCAGGACTACGAAAATTAATCCAAATACACGATATTTTTTTCTGTATTTGCTACATTTTTTAGCATTTGCATTTACAAAATCCGGTATCAAACATCAACTTTTTTCCAATTCAAATAGTTTTGCAAAGGGCTGTTGTTTCACCAAAGAAATAATCTGCCATTTTTTTTTTTTTTTAAATTATTCCATTCGAAAAAAACTGCTTATTTACAACTATCGTACTAAATCAGTAGACAGCAAAATGGCGCATTCGATTTGGGCGGAATAAAATTGTTTACCCCTCTTCAGCAGACTCGTCCCATAAACATGCTGCGTGGGAGTGTGCGCAGATGCTCAGGGAGGAAAGTTGCGCGAGAATATGCGCAGATGACCAGGGAGGAAACTAGCTGTTACTAGACGCTACCGCAACTAGACGCTACCGCAACACACACGCAGATCTATTATGGGAAAGTAAAACTGAGGCTAGCGTACTTATTTGCAGAATTCCCCAGTTATAAATGTGGTCAGTTCGGATTGTTATTTCAGTTCCACTGCCTTAGAAGTAAACTTAAATATAAAATGTGAGAATTGGTAAGTAATTAAATTGTTTCTTAGTTTATATATAAATATGGCGGTGGTTTGTGTCTGTCCCCCTGAAAATGCTGTATTTTAACGCTGAGAAATGCTTTCATGTGTTCGTGACCATATGTCCATTTACGTTTTTATACATTTATCATTTATATAAAATGATTAAGTATTAAGATCTTTATTTTAGTGATCTTATAATTTTGTAAAAAAGTTAGTGCACTTATAAATAGAATAACAGTGTATTTTGTTGACATAGCATTATAACAGACTTTTTTTTTTTTTTTTTAAAATCGAATCGCGATTATGTAAAGTAAAAATCTTAATTTAATCATTTTTTAATTGTTTTTATTTAAGAAAACTTATTTAAAATGATGTTTTTATGACAAATGTTGAATTAAAAGTTTTAATTGTACACCAAACTTGATATGTTTTGAGGCTCGCTCAGCTTAAAAAAATTTTCTTTAATTTGATCAATTTATTTTCATGTGCAGGGATCAATACGTGTTAAAAAAATTAAGTAATACATAAAAAATTTGAATTTTTACTTGGCTTTTAAACTGCCAATTGAAATTTTTTAAAAGCAATTGTAAAAATTACATTCATTTGGGAATTGGATAATTTGACCCTTTTTCGTGCAGTCTGAGGAAAACAATTCAAAGCAGAATTATTTGCAATACTATTTTCAAAATTTTATTTAATTGGATAAATTGTTATCTTTTTTTTTAGGTAATGTCAAAGAATGGAGACAATTTTACTTGTAATTCAGTTTTTATGATTTTATATGTTATCTATATTTTATTAAATTATATTGTACTAAACTCAATATTACACTCACACATGTGTATAAAAAAAGAAAAGGTGGAATACAGATTAATTTACTGCTTAATGATGAAGTTTTGTTTTGGTTTTCTGTGTTTGTTTTGTTTTCATAATATGTATTCCATTGTTGATACCCTTTACATACTTTAAATTTTCATTGAGAAATATATTTAGTATAGAAAGTTGAACTACAAAAGCATCATAAATGTTAGAAATTATTACTAAATAAATGCTTTTGAGGCATTTTATATCTGACTATTGTATTTATTATGCATAATGATGTTAATATCCCCACAGTAATTCAGTTTTCATTGTGTATATTCTCAATGTTTCTTTAAAATGTCATTTAAACCCATATAATTTTTTTATGGATCAAAATTTTTATTTTGTATTACCAATGTGATTATTAGGCATGTGAATGTTTTTAAAAAGTTGCTTCATTGAAATATGAGATCTAATTATTTTTGTAACATGTAGCTGTAGGAAATGTCCTAGGGCTGGTCACAATTCCTGACATTTTTAGAAAAGTTTAGATCTGTATGAAAAAACTTATATTAATTATCTTTGTTATTCTGTGAGTAAATACTAAAAAACTAAACTAGGTATATTTTGAAAAAGAAAAAAATTGGTAATGATAATTTTATTTATGAAAGGAAAAGTTTAGAATGTGAAATCAGTATTAAAAACTCCTTATGATTTTTTGGGATCATTTACTTTGATCCTCATGTTGTAACTTAGAAATTTATTTATAAATCTTATGCAGTTTGAATCACATTTATTGTCAGTATTCATTTTAAAGATTTTTGTGGTACCTTGCCTTGCATACTTTTTATTTCTCTAGTGGCTTTGCAGAACTTTTTATTTTAGTATTAATCATTAATTATAAATGATTTAAACATTTTTCTCATTTGTACCTTAAGAATTGTTATTACCTAAGTAAAAACTTCCTATGTAAATAACATTTTTTTTTTTTTTTTTAAACTTCATTCTTCGTTGAATAATATCCTGTCATTTTATGAAATAAAATCCCATTTATTAAAACTCTTGCTTCCTTCTTTTCTTTCAGATCTGGATTAAACTTGTGAATAATAAAATTTTTATTAATTATACAGTCAATTCTATTTTTTCACGAACTTTTTTTACACAATTTTGATTTAACATGAATTAGGAAAAAATTCTTTTTTTACATCACAATTGACCCAAATCAATGTAATGTTTAATTAATGTAATAATGATAAATGTTTCATCTCAGAAGTTAGATACTGTATAAATCTCAAGGATCTCTTAAAATTAAATTTCTTTTGATTATAGACAATGCATCCAGTCTTTAAACATCCAAATTTACAATTTTGTTTCCTGCCACCTAATACTATATCCTTGATTTAACAGTTAGATCAAGGTATAATTGCAACATATTATCAAAGCAAACATTTCAATCTGTTTTGGACAAACTGAACAATGAACACCAACAGTCAATGATATGTGAAAGAAGTTTTTAACTACCATAAAAAATCTAGCATATGTGCTCTTATAACACAAAAAATAAGATCGAAATTTATGGGTGCGTGTTATATGCCTGGTATGAAACGATAGCTTTAAAAATAAAAAAAGGAGATGAGCATAAAAACAAAAATAGATATCTATATCGATTGAAATACTGTTTATTTAAAAGAAATTACATTCTTTATGAACATAAAGGGTTGTAGCTCTAGAAGTATACTATTTTTTCAAAAACTTGGATAATACTTTAAAAAATGACTTTAAAACATAAGAGAATTGCACAAGTACATTTCAGGTTTCTTTATAAAAAGGGGGTGCACATGTTATATGGTGAATATACTTAAAAATTAAAAAATGCAGCTTGAAAGTATAGGTGTGTGCTATACAGTGGTGTGTGTTATATGTTGATGTATAGATTGTATCATTAAAATTGAATTAGCATTAGCTGAATTATAAGGTTATCAACTTTGAATGCATGTTGGAAAGCTGTTTTGTCTGAATGTCTAAACAAAGATCCCATCCTCCCTAATATGACGGGCCAGTGAATTGGATTATTGTTTTGGTAAACATAGTACTCATAAGGAATGAACTGGGAAGTTTCATTATGATCTGAAGTCATTAATGCCCTCTTATAGATAATTATGCAATGGTCTTCAGGAGTAAGCAAACCGTAGCTCGCATGTGGCTCTTTGCATGGACAGTTGTAGCTCTTCAAATTTCTTTCATGCATTATTAAAAAAATAATTTTCTGCTAAAAATTGTTTTCCCTTCTCTATTTTTTTTTTTTTTTTAATAATTATCAAATGAAAAAATTTCACCTGTATTACATATACATTTGAAATTTGACAGGCTTAAAGTAGTTACTTTTATTTTAAACTTTTTATTTTATATCATTTGTTCAGAATCAGTGAAAATATTAAAATTGTTCTAAAGTAGTAAAGGTTGGTATTGGTAAAAATACCACAATAGGAAGATGCTCCTCAAATTGATTTCCATCAACATTTTTTTTACATGAGGGTTCAGGAGCAATTATGAATGAACAACTTAACTTCCTAATAGAAGATACAAAACACATTAGGTATTTTATAACATGCTTATGGATTAATGAAGAGTGTTGAAGCTACTTTTATATGAAAGAATGTCAATTTTGACTATTAGTATAAACATGAAAATTTAGGAAAAAATGCATATGGGGTGTTATTGATCTGAGTATTTTTTCATGAAGTTTGTAAGTTTAATTTCCAACATTATAATTTAAAATACTTATTCTGAGCCATGAAAATAACAATATCTTTGATAGCTCCCAGTTTTTAAAGAAATGGCAGATATTACTTTGTGTAAAACATTATTGAAATATTATAAAAAGTATTAATATTGGAGCAAGATAGTTTTGATTGCAACAGGAATGCCCCCATCCTGCACACATGTATGCATATAAATGGCTCTTTGATGCTTTAGTTATCTTATTTCACTTAAAATTTAGTTCTTCTCTCTTGGAAGTTTGCCCACCCTTGGTCTAGCCAAAGCATAAGTATAATTAATTACTGAATTTATTCTTAAACCCTGTCAAACATTAGCTCTACAGGCTAGTTCTAATTTTTGTTCAAAAGATTGCAAAAAGACTTTCACTAATGCAGCACAAAGCTGATAACCAAGACATTCGTAGTAATAGCAATAATATTGTAAAATCTTTTAATGTACAACTCATATTATTTTGCCTAATTTTTGTGTTTTTTCTCTTTCCAAATGATAACTTGCTTTGTCTGATACATGTGCATTCTGTATGAAATTAAATGTTTTACATTCTAACATGACAACTCACGGTTCATCTACATTATTAAAATCCGAAGGTAAACAAAAGTATCTATCTATGAATTTATAATGCCCAATTTTCTCACGAACCACACGACGCAGAAACTCGCCGAAGGTACCAAAATTTCGGGAATGATCCGAGGAATCCGTTTTGACCATTTATATTCCAATTAGTTAAAAAGATATTAATTAAAAACCTTAACACGCATAATTAGTACCATTTTTCACCGCCAGGGGAAAATTCGGAACTTTTTTTTTTCAGACGTTTTTAAAACGCGATCTAATTTTTTTCGTGAGACTCACACAAAAATTAATTACATATTCAGAAAGATCCATTTACTTCGCCACAATATGCTACAATTTATTTTACAAAATAATTATATTTTGTATTTTTTACGATTTTTTTTAAAATGAGTCAAAATCGATACTTTTTTATGAATATGATTTCTAAATCATTCCGCTTGCACTTTCTTTCGCGCTAATGAAAAAAATATTTTACACTAAAAAAGTTCATGCTTTTTTCTTTTAGAATTAGTCATTTAAAAAATTTATTGTCAAACTTTTTTTTACGATTTTTCAAAAAATACTCAAAATTTTGTTTAAATACTTAATAACTTCTTTATTTATAAAAATAATCTCACGAAACTCTTTTTCCGTGTGTAGAACAATATTATACGTAATCTGTACA
>BMAV01003579.1:93374-110904 GCA_019973955.1 Trichonephila inaurata madagascariensis
TAAAAACAATAGTCACAGAAGAATTGTGGAAAATCGATGCAGAAATTAAAAAAAACTGATTAAATCTATACCAAGATGCTTAAAAGCTCTTGTGGACACTAAAAGATATCCTACTAAGTACTAAATTAAGAAAGAAATACAATATTTAAAGCTTAGTTGAGATTTTTGTTAAGTGTACGAAGACTTTTGTGGCGTAATTTTTAGTAGCTTTTTGATAATTAATTTTTTAAAAAAATAGTTATACTATTTTTAAAAAATTAATTATGTCATTCCATTAAGAACAAGTTGCAGATATCATAAAAAAAATTACAATTACAATATATTAATTTTTATTAGTCGAAAACATTAAATTTTATAAGAAATTGCAAGTGTACAAACACTTTTGTGGCCCACTGTATATATGTTTTTTTTTTTTGAAAGGATTATTTCTATTATTTCATTACTAAATGAATTCTTTGTTAATTAAAAAGTACATCGTCTATTATTTTGGATCAAAATACATTTTAGAGACATTTTTAAGTTAACTATATGTAACGATTTATTGATTCATGAAAATCTGAAATCTATTTTATTATTTTAGATTCTTAGAAACTAACTATTATTAAAAAATGATGAACGTTTTTTGTTTTACTCTTAGCATCAGAATCGTTTTCTTTTTATTGCTTCACACACACATTAATAATTTTTTAATTCTAACTTAATATTTTTTTTTATAAGTCATACATCGAAATTTGAAGCTATATCTTATGTGTGAGAAGGAGGGGAAGATAGAGAACAACAATTTTACACTAAAAAAAACGTGTTCAGGCTATAGAGAGGGGAAAGAAACCTGTCTTAAATCAAAAATAAGTGGAATGGAACACATTTCGAAAAAGGGAAATTTTTTGACAATTTTAGAAATTACTCACATTGTGTGTGTACAAACACACACACAGAAATGCTGTCATGAGGTCAGAGAAAGGAGGAAAAGAGAAAGCCTGAGCAACGCCGGGCTAAGCGGTGGAGGGGTGGGAGTCATTTTGAAAAAGAGTATTAGAAGAGCTGATTTTTGTGAAGGAATGGGAAAATTTATAAAAGTAAAGAAAGCCTGTGCAATGCCGGGTAAATTTATTTTACACACATGTAAAATAATGAACATAACATAATTAATCATATATTATTTTTGAAAAATATAATAAAACTGATCTTTAATTTTTTTTAAAAGTTTGTTTTAAATGTTAAGAAAAATAAAATACGACACTTTTCTCAATTTCATTTGTCATGCTTTACGTTAATTTTATCAATGCACATATGAGTGTTAGCATTTTTTTATCTGAAAAATACACAATATTTCTTAAAACTGCAACACAAAGAAATTTCGAAAAGTATATTTTACTGAAGCTTTTACTTATATAAGTACAGAAAGCCTGTGCAACGCTGGGCCATACAGCTAGTTGTATTATATTTGCTGATTTCTCAGGACTGGAATCAATCTTCTATTTTTTCATAGGTGTAATATATTTATACAAATTTCTTTTACACATGTTCTTTAGGAACATCTATCCTGTAAAAACAGAATTAGTTGTATTGGGTACTATAACATATTTTGTAGTAGTTGCAGTTATAATAAATGTAATACTACTTGTTTCTCACACTTCTTACCAACTTTAATGTTAATTCTGTGCTGTTTTCCGCACCTTTTTACTCCAACTACAGCTGTACAATCCCAAAAACGAGCATTATTACTGTAACAGGAACTGCTTTTTGAACTCATGTTTTTGTTCACTTTTGTCAAAGGGCATTCATAGTGTAGAACTTTTAAGCTTTAAATATTTGTAACACCTTCAAAGCTATGCTTTGTTTCTCAATCTGCATTTAACTGAATGAAATCAAATTTAAATTAATTGTAAATATTTTTTAATTAAAAGTGTGTATCATCTCCATCTTAGAATTTCATTCAAGTTACAAGCTACAGTAAACTTCTGCTAAATAAAGAAAAAAAACAAAAATCATTGAATTGAATAATTGGTTCTAAAAATTGTTAAATTACTAGAATTTATTAAGATCTGACATGATTGGGAAAATAAGAGCATGTCAGCAAAAGGTTAATTTTATAAAAATTTTAAAAGAAAATGATATAAAAATTTTAGATTGATGAGAAAACACTATTTTTAATATATTAAATTTTATATACTCTGGTATAAATTCAGCTAAGAAACCTTTCCCACCTGAATTTAACTCAATTAAAAAAAAAGATTTTAGAAATATTTTTATAACGATCTAAATTTTGAGATTGACAAAAGAAATTTTTTAATTAATGTATCGATGATCTAACTTGTCTAGTAATTATAGATCCATGGATTATAGAAAGAAAATGGTGTAAATGCAGGGACAATCACTCCTGTTAATAAAAAAAAAACATAGGTTGTGTTTATAAATATATTAGAATTGTCTTAAAATGGTCTACATGTTCCCTAAATAGGGATTCATTTTTCGAGAGTTAATTTATAATAACAGAAAATGGTATGAATGCTGGGTCTTTAGCGGTAGTACCTGAAAAATCTAAGGAATGAAATGAAAAGAAATATGGTAAATATTAATAAATTCCTTCTTTTACTCCATATTTACCATCAATCAAACCTTCATAATCAAATATTCTCCTTCATAAATTTTTTTAATTGATTTATTACCAAATTTTCTGTCTTTTTTTTCTTCAGAAAATACTCTTTTTCTTCATTCGCATCTAATTTTACAATTGTTGACTTTCTATATTTCACAAGGCCATGGTGTGGTTGTTGACTTGTGTCTAGTGTTCTTGAGTCATGGGCTTGATTCCTGGTGATGCTGATGCATATAGATGGGCTATTGCATGTTAAATTTGCATTGAACATGCTTAAAGTCATTGCACAACTCAAAGACCTTGCACTGACATGATATGCAAACTCGAAGTGTAGGGTGCTAGCTCAGGTGTTGTCTTCATCATTTGACCATGGTTCAGAGTTGCAATGTTCATCGCCAATAGACCTAGTGTAGCTTCAAAGTGTGATGTTAATAAAATTGAAATCCATATTTTGTGTATATGTATATATATATATTTCTCAATAATATTGGATTATAATGTCCAGAATTAATTTTTTTTTTAATTTTAAAATTTTAGGTCTATATCTGAGTTTGTTGAATTATTCTATATATTTTTTTTTAAGACTAATCACGTCTTAAAAGACTTTATACTGCTTATAAAAATTTTAAACTTGCTTTTTCTCATCTTTATTCTTAATTGTATTAATTAACTTGTGTAGTACTTTTATTCTCTCTTTTAATATTTAAATATTAATTCTGTAAATTCAGGCAATTTATTATGTTTAACATTCATAGCTGGCTGGGTGGCGTAGATGGTTTGTCACTAGTCTTGTAAGCCCAAGTTTGTGTGTTCAATCCCGGCCCAAGTCAAGGGATTTTCATGATGCAGAAAATCGACAGCTGATTGTCGACAGTCATATGATTGTGAGTGTCTGTTTGGTGCTCTCAGCAAAACTAAATTCCTAAGTACAGTTTTGCCGGGAAAATTACTTGTGGTGATTGGTATTCGACCTATATAGTGCTGCAGTAAAAAGAGATACCAGCTCTTGGGGGGAATGTACTAGGTCTGCAATGGTGAAATATGAATCTGCAGCCCCATGAGAAATGGAAAAAAAAAAAAGTTGTTCATCGTTCATTTTATTTTAAGTATCTACATAATCACCATCATAGAATATTGCATTCAAATCTTTAATTTTATTGTTCTATAAAATTTATTCAAATTTATTTTACATAGTCAGTTTCTTGCCTGTATTTTCTTTGTTTAAACTTTATCCATAATGAAGGTAAATGTAAATGTATTTTTCTATGAATCTCATTTTGGGATTTGTTTCAATTTTTTTTCTTTTTCAATTTTTTGTAACTAATATATCTTTTATACTCTTTCTATATTCTTAAGATTTGAAATTTTTAGACCATTTACCATCTGTTTCTAATTTATTTTTCAACAACTCCTTAATATAATCTTTAAAATATCAGATTTTGGATTAAAATTCTTAATTTTATATATATTCAAATTTATGTATTCCTTTTTAAAAGCTAAATCTATTGCTATAGTTGCCCAAATTCCTGTAAAACATCTTTCATCATATGTATGATTACACTCTTTATTTCCCATTTTATAATACTCTTTACACTTTTTCTTTGCTACAATTCTCTTTTAATGTATACAATTAATAATTTTTTAGCACAATTTACTTAAGCTAAATATCAGGGGTTTTTTTATAAGATAATACAGAATGATATAATTTTCTCTAGGGGCCGATCCATTCAATGTTTTACTGTAAACTATAAATTTATAAATTTTTTAAGGATGTTTTTTTGAATAATAAAGAAATTTATTTTGGATTGAGTGAACATGCATCAATGTCTCTACCTATTTCATTATCTTACATTTTATATTTTGATTTAGTTGGTTCATATCTACAAGAATCATCTCTAGAATTGAAAGGCTCTATAAATTCTCTTTTTCCATACATATTAATGTTTCTTTTATTATGATCAAAATCATATTCCCATAATTGAATGAATTAATTTTCAGTATCAATTTCATTTTATGTTTTATTATTATAAATCTTCATATTTTTTTCATACTTAGTTCCCATTTTTAACATGTTTTCATAAGCTACACCTGTATGTAATTTGTTTTTTGTGTCATCACACAATGTATCCATTCCTGTCTGAGAATTACTTTTTACACTTCCTGTAACATTTTTTTCTGTGATCTCAAAGAATCTGTTTCAGCTGCTTCATATCTTTTAAATCCAATCACTTGATTTATATACAATTTACAATGCTAATTAAATCTCTTCAGTGAGCCTGTAACAGTGAATATTGCAAAATTTTGTGCAGAGATTTATTTTTAAGTCTGGGAACTGTGTGTGTGTGCTTATTTCAGTTGACAGATTAACTGTAAACTTTTGCAAAACCACGCAGGTGGTTGTTTCAAAAATATTTTTCTTTTATTGGAGCTTTTATTATAAATAAGTACACTCTTGATGTCACATTGTATGTGAATCTATTTTTCAAAACAAACTTAAATAAAAATCTGATTATTTCGATCCTGTTTGTAGTCGCAACAGAATTACTGCCTACATAAAATTAAGTAAGTTTTTCATCACTTTAAAAAATTTTATTATTGAATATTTATGAGATTTACAAAATAGCTTTTACATATTGAAAAGAGGAACATCTTGAAGGACAGTTTTTGAGGGAAAACAAAACTTTCAAAAGCTCTTGTCCTTCCTAAAGTTGAATTATTGGTCAGCTTAGCATTGTAGACTGATTTGAATAGCACAATCTGTTCCATGTAGTGCCTCAGACCAGAAACCCTAGCTTAGCTCAGAATATTTCAAAAAGCTTACTTACACTGTTTATTGCTGTACAGTTAAATAGTTTACTTACACTGTTTATTGCTGTACAGTTAAATAGTTTACTTATACTGTTTTGCTCTAGTGCATTAACATTTGTTCCTTCTTGTTTTATTCTCACCTCATCACAAAACTCTTGAAGTCCTTATTCACGAACTCTAAGGCATTATCAGTTTTTGTGCGTGTTATTTTGCTCTCTAAAAAAAGCTTTCAACATGTTTTTGAATTTTGAAAATGCATAAAAAACATCCAATTTAGATTTTAAAGAAAAACATAGGTTATGAGAGAAATCATCTACTGAAACAAAAAGTATTTACCTATTTATTGAAGTTTTTGGGATTGAATCTTACAAGTCCATATGGGTTAGTTCCCAAATTTTATTGGTTTGTGTTCTATTAATAAATTTAAATTTCTTTCTGTAGATTTCTTACAAGGGATTCACATGCTTTAAAGTCTTCCTTTATCTCTGGCAATCCTCTTAAACAGATTTGTTTACAGGTTTTTCTTATTTGATCTGTATTTATCTGTTAATTTTCTATGTCAATTGTAATATTTTTGACACACATAAATTTCATTGTCCTAGAATCAGTAATCTCTGCACTTTTATAGTTCCTTCCAGTTTTTGGTTAATAATTGGGAAAAACATATTACACTACTGACCATTAAAATTGCAACACCCGGAAGGAATGATCCGATGAATGTCAAAATCACATGAAAGGAAGAAGAGGTTGGGATATTTAAATGATTAGTATTTCAGCACCTTTAGAGGATGCAGAAGGGAGAAACAATATCTGAGAGAAGCACCACATAAAAGAAAAGTCATGTAGTGGATTTCTCATTCCAAAAGCTCTTTGTAAGGTCATAGATTATTCAGTATATCGTGTTATGCCTTGAATAAGAAGAAAAAATGCTTACCAGCTAGTGGTGGAATTCAATAAAGGCAGAATAGTTGCCTATCAAGAGTATGAATTATCATTCTGTGATATTGCCCGTCACACTGGTCAAAATTCAACTATCTTTCTGTGAATAGGAAATCAATGGGTTGCTGAGGGTCATATAGAATGGCATGCTGGATCTCCACTCCCTCAATGACTAACTGAGAGGACAGACATCATGAGGTCAGCTCTGCAAAAGTGTACAACTACATCACTGACTATTAGTCGGGAGGTGGGCATGCTTGCTGTACGCCAATTATCCGCTCGTATGGTACAACGACGTTTGCAGCAGTGTGGACTGTCAGCATGATGACCATTACTTTGGCTTATCTTGACATTTCAGCAAACAGAGTGAGATAGCGACTTGGGTGTGCTGAATGATAAAGCTGGATATAGGACTGACACAATATTGTCTTTTAAGACGTCCTAATTCTGTGTGCAGTATTCTGATGGCTGTTTATATATCTGAAGGCTCTGAGGAGATGCTTCTCATCTGCTTGCATTCGATATCAGTATAAAGGCCCTGCACATGGTGTGAGGTTAGAGCAGCTATTGGGTACACAACACTCACACCTCTAGTTTGGATTGACAGTAATTTGAATGCAAATTGGTACATTTCTGACTTGTGTCCAGTGGTTGTGCTCTATCTTCAAAGTCTGCTAAACACCATCTTCTAACAAGATAATGCAAGACCACATGTTGCATGCCGTGTTGTTACCCTCCTCAATAAACAGGGTATTCGATTGTTGCCCTGACCTACATGGTATCCAGATCTGTTATCCATTGAAAACAACTGGTCATATGGGTTGCTGAGAGACTGACCCACCACCACCTTTCTCCAGCTAATATGTTTGAAGTGTGGTATAGACATGAAACAGCATGGAATGAGTTGCCCGTTTCTGTTATCCAAGCCTAGTTGGACTATGTGCCTAACTGGGTGAGGGCCATTTTAGCTCCCAGGGCTGAGTGGTAATGTATCGTGCTTCCACGCCATGGGTCTGGGGTTCAAATCCCAGACTGGGCAAGGTTGGCTCAGCCTTTCATCCCTTTATTGGGTCGATAAATGATTACCAAACTTGCTTGGGAACTGAACACTGGGGGCTTCGTGTCAGACTAACCACTTTACCAAAACATCTGCACATGCATCCCAGTGCCTAAGGTCATGTAAACTGAGATAGGCACAGTAGGCCTTGGTCCTCTTGGGATGTTGTGCCACTGAGTTCTCTCAGTTCAGTATTTCAATCTTAAATACAATTTTTTAAGATAGTTATTTTTAAAAAAATTTGTACTTATATAAATTAATGCAAATACATATTTTACTGTTTTAATTTGGTATGATTTAATTCAAAAGCAAAAACTATATTGGAGAAATTAAAATTACTTATACAAATAAGTACATGTCCAGTTTATTATGTTGACTTGTTTGTCATAGATCTTTAAGTAATTAATATGTAGAGGTCCTATTATATTTATTTAAATTGTGATCAGTATTGTATGTAAAGCTCACTGAAACTGATATAACAAATTTTTCTGATTTTATTGTTAATGGGAAAGAAAATATTTTGCCTTTTACATTTAATGAATTTTCTTTCCCTTTTATGATGCCTTTTGATGTTTTTCTCTTTAATTTCTTTTCTTTTCTTCACAGGTACTCTAATTGTTAAGAAAATGTAAAGCCTATACTACATACAGTGCCATGGCACTGTTAAATTTGAATGCAACAGCAAGATAAGCTGATACAAATTAAACTTTTTTTTTCAATCAAGGCTGTAAGAAATATACTGTAATGGAAGCGGAGCATCTTAATCATAATAGTACTGTGTCCAACACAGTTAACTCTGATTTAACCAAAGAGTTTATTCAGGATTCGAACATAAAAAGTAGTACAATGAGTATCTTGGAAAGTGTTTGCAATGATTTTGAAAACATTGATATTGACAATCGAATAGAAAATAGGAGTACAAAGGATATCTTGGGAAAAGTTTGCAAAGATTTTGAAAGCATTCAAGTTGACCGACCATTAAGAGATAGGTATACAAAGAATATCTTGGAAAGTATTTGCAATGATTTTGAAAACATTGAAGTTGACACACCAAAAGAAAATTGGTATACAAATATGATGGAAAGTGTTTGCAGTCATTTTGAAAACCTTGAACCAGATATATTGGAAAGTTTTGGCAGTAATATTGAAAACGTTGAAGATGACACACCAAAAGAAAATAGGTATACTACATTAAGAGAATTGAAAGTGCCAAGTGGTTTTGTTGGCTTGTCAGAATCCAATCAAATTGATATTAACAATTCCTTAAATGATGAAAATGAAAAAAGTTCTTCAGATGAAGTAGCACCTTCAGTTAATTCACAAAATCAAAACAGTGAAGATGAGGATTCTAACAAGGATGTACAAGTTGAAATGTTACCTCTGCAAGATTCTGCAAAAGTATGGATTATCCCTGAAAATTTTTCTCCTGAAAAAAACTTATCATCATCATCAGTAGCAGAATTAGCAGATGCAGAACTTGTGCGGACTAGGGGAAATTCAGTGTCAGTTATTGTAGCTAATCCATATTTTAAACAAGTAGCGAAAACTGAAAGTAGTGACATTCCAGCTGACACCTCAGATATAGTCTTGAATAACAATAAATCTTCTGAAAAAAGAAATATGAATGAAAATACTGCTGAATCCCCTCTTACTGATTATAGTTTGCAAAAAACTAACACTGATGTTGATAGTCATCCAGAAGTTTCCCATGAAATAATTTATGCGAATGATGTAGCTGAATCTTCTGATATCTATAATTCGCCTCACTCTTCAACGCCGACAATTTATCTTTCTAAAAAGGAACGAAATGAAACCTATTTTAGATCAAGAGCAGAACTGGGGTAGGTTTTCTAAAGTTTTTTTATGCTTTAAATGTATAAGTGTTGCATAAATGAGTTTAGGAATTATAATTTCTATTTACCCTTCTATATGCTTTTTTGTATGTTAAATATTACTTAAAAAGTTACACCCAAAAACCTGTTAAAAATAGAAATTTCTGTATGTAGTTATTGAAATGATGGAAAATTTGAAGAAGTTATGTTAGTTTTAAAAATTAATATTGAGTACTCCTAGTTAACCAAACTAAATTTGCCTCCTGACATAACTTTTGGTGTTAAATCCAAATTATCCTTATGATAAAAAGAGTTTTAATTTCAAAGAAGGATTATTTAATAATTATAGAGATGATATTCACAAATGAGAAGTACAAATTATTTTGCTAAATCAGGCATGTCAAACTCATATGATATTATGGGCCACATGGCCAATTTTATCATAAGTTAGGGGCCGCATGTTTTCAATCTTCAGAAAATCAATAGAATGGGATTTTTATAATATATTAGGCATTTATTAGACTGCATGTAAAGCTCAATGTATTGTATATCATACATATGTAGTTGTTTTATATTTCATGTTATTTTTTAAACCTAAACTATAAATATCTTATATTTTTTATAAAAAAAAATTATTATAAGAAATTTAATTTAACATTACCTTTTAGAAGATATTCGGCATCGTTTTTTTCTCAAATCAAATCATCAAGATATGATTGAAAATATTGAGTTGATGCAATTTTTAAAATTGACAAATGTTGATTGGGGTTAATCTTGATCTCTTTCTGAATTTTCACTATTTTTCATCAAAGAAAATAATTGCCCATGTACATAAGTGCTTTAGAATACAGCCATTATTCACGTAACAAACGATAAATTTTAGAAATCTCTAATCTACTAATAAAAATATGTATAAAAAACTAGAATTCCAACTTCCACAGATTTTTGCTTCAACAAAGAATCACATTGGATTTCAATTAATTTCATTAGTAAGCTTTCATCAACAATTTCACTATCACTTGATAGAAGGGAAATAAAAGTGCGAAATTGTAACTCACAGCTTTTAAAATCAGAAATCTTCGATCCATAATTCCGTTCACAAAAATTTTGTTCAATAAATTTGAATTTATGGGATTTTATTAATAAATATTTACAACTTTCATTGAGAGACAAGTTTTCTTTTTCTATTTATTTTCATGAAAGTAATAATTTTAAATATCAAATAGAGTTGTAACAACATGATTTTCACCTTGAAACTTAAAATTAATTTGGTAAGCAGACCTGTAATATCAACTGAG
Source organism: Trichonephila inaurata madagascariensis (assembly GCA_019973955.1). Taxonomy (NCBI): domain Eukaryota; kingdom Metazoa; phylum Arthropoda; class Arachnida; order Araneae; family Nephilidae; genus Trichonephila; species Trichonephila inaurata. Next base: position 103,908 of record BMAV01003579.1, read on the forward strand.
AAAGCCAGGTCCTTTATCAATTGTTCATCTTTTAATTCAGCACATTCATAATTCTTGTTTCCAAAAAAATTGCTGTTTAATCCTGCAATTTGAAGGATTGTTTTAAGACTTTATGATTTAAAAGCCATTGAACTTGTGCACAATATGGTAGGTCATTGTACTCACTTTCTATGTCTTCCAGGAGTGAAGCAAATTCACAATGAAGTCTGCGATCTCGAATATACATAATTTAAAATTTTTGTGACTATTTTTAAAACATGTCCTATGTTTAAAACTTTAGAGCACAGTACCTGCTGGTGAATAATACAATGAAAATGTTAAAAATTATTATTACCATGCTGTTTGCATGATTTTTTTTAAATCTTGCAACAACTCTTTTAGTAATACTGGTCATATCAGGTGCACCCATCATGCAAGACAAACCAACTTTTCCAATGGTAACTTATATTTCTTCAAAACATTTTTAAGTACATCCAAAATATCAGCTCCGGAGGTTGTATTATGAATATGAATGCGATTTCCAAAAGTTCTTCACTTATTTTTAAATTAACATTGTATCCATGAATAAAAAAGACTGGCCAAGCAAAATTTTGAATATCTGTTCTTTCATCAATATTGCAATGAAGTAGGTTTGAAGTGTTGATACTGCTGAATTATGCTGAAATCTCAAATTCTTGGCTATTTCCTCAACTCTGCTAGCTGTAATATTTCATCTTTAACTTAAATTTGCTTTGTTTGTGCTGGACATAATACTTCCGCTGTTTTAAATAAAAATTATCTAATAAATTCCCTTTCAGTGTGATTAAATGTGATAATATATAACTGTTACTGCAACTGTATAATCTTCAACAAATTTAATTACACGTTATTGTTTTTGTAGAATTGATCTCAATTCGGACTTGTTTTCATGAAACTTTGTAACGTATTGGTTCTAGTTTTCTTCACGATTTGTGTCATAATGCCTTTTAAGGTTACATTCCTTAGCGTCTTGCTGATTGGACACTCCAAACAGAGAAGGTTGAAGAGAAATTAAAGATTCTTCATACACACAAAGAATCTTGTACCCTCCATAGTTAAGAATATGCATTATGCATTTCATAATTTAATAACAAAGTAATTTATTATTATAAAATCAAATGAACATGTTTAATAAAATATAAAAAAATATTTTTAATCCAAAGGCCATTTCTATTATCAAAAACGATTTCTTTTAAAACAAGAACAGGTAATAGGCAAATATATATTGTGTGTGTGTGTATATATATATATATATATATATATATATAAAAGGTTACCTCAAATAAACTTTAAAATGAAAGAACTTTAAAAACCTGCTATATCTAAAAATTTTCAAAATGTGTCGGCAGACCGCAACTTACGTACTGGCAGACCGTGTGTTTGACACCATTGTGCTAATTTATTCTAAGTTTGATGCAGAATGCAGTTTTATGATTTAACATCATCAAAAAAAATTTGTCGCCATGTACAATTGAATTGATTTTAAGTAAGAATTGAGGTGACTGCATCCCAACTTTTTTTACTTTTCACATTCCCACAAACTGTAAACATTTAACAAGTTATATGATATTTATGAATCATTAAAGTAACCACTGTAGCTGAGTGTTCATGGTTGTAAAATCATGGTCATTATTATTTTTGTTGAGTCCTGGTGTCATTTAAGACTTATCATGTAGTTAAGCTGATCCTCTCTCTCTCATTCTTAATCTTTTATGATTCAGAGTTCTCACATTGGTGTGGTGTGATTTTGGTGACTTTCCTTGTCACTTGACCATGGTTGAAAATTACAATGGCCATTGTTTGTAGTTTGCATGTTGCTTTAAAATGTGGCATTAATAAACAATCATTCAGGATCATTAAGAGCTTTGGTAGTCTAGTAATTATGAGCTTATGAACTAGCAAAACTTAGCTGAAATCATAGGTTTAAGTTTTGATTTTCTTTTAAAGAAAATCATATGAAATAAAGGGTTGCTAGAAGTGAAATTCAATTGTTCTTTGTAAGCTTTATGAGTGTATTAGAAGAGGAGGTACTAGATCCAGTGTTGGCCTTGTCTTGCATGACTGAGATAAAAAACAGGAAATCTGTTGCCAGTATACTATATATTCCACACAGTGATGTTAATTCAAACCAAATCAAGATAAGTTGTAATTATGACTTATATGTGGATGGTCATATCTGGCATTTTTAAATTTATGCACTTCACATGCTTTTCAACATTCTTGAACTGCGAGTTATACTTTTAGTATTACATTTTGTAGTTTTCTGCAACTAAAACTATATGAATGTGCCAACATCCATTTTTCAAATGAATCTTTCATCAAGGATATACTTAATTTTTTTTTTCAGAAGAATTTAATACATTATGAACTATTTGCAATTACCAAATCATATTATTTCTTACAGATTACTTCAATAGAGAATTTGGAAAAGAAAGTTTTTTAGAAAAATTGCGGGATGAAGAATATGCTTATTAGCAGTAACCCTGCATAGCTATTCATGATGCGAGTTATATTGGTTAGAACATCCAACACTATCACATTTGGTGCAGAATTATGACTGATTTCTCATTTTTACTAATTATTATTATTAACCTTAACTTTTTAGTGTGTCACTTAATTATATTTTAAAAGATCTGAAGAGCTTATTCCTATTATCAGTATATAACTCATTAATTATTGCATCAACTAAATTGAATTTTTACTTGTTCTGAATGTCAAGAATATTTTTTGTTCCAAATTAGTCCAAATTATTTCAACTAATTTAACAAATTTCTTATTAAAATCTTTAATGAGTTTTATATATAGTTTGTGTGTGTGTGGGGGGGGGCAAGTTAAATATTGGTTTAAAAAATTAAATATAGAATGAAAATATGGTAATATTTAATCTCTCTCACACAAAATATATGTAAATTAATATCTATCATATACATAGTAATAGAATTTGTTTTTAAAAACTCCTGGTAGTAGAGTACCTTTGATTAAATAATTTTTTTCTTTTGTATTTAAAATGAAAGTATTCAAAGAAACAAGTGTCCAATTTACCTCTTAAAAAATCATTTTTAAGAAAATTTTAGATAGTTTCACTAATTATTTTATGAGATGCCTTTTATCAGTATATGCATCTTGCATCTTTTTTCTGGCGACTGCAGTACCCTTGTGGTCATGGTCACTGACTCATGACTAGTGTTATTTCTGCTCTGTCATGGGTTCAACTCTTGGTGTCATTTGAAATCTGCCTTGAAGAGTGCTAATGCATGTTTAGTGTTGAGGCTCAAAGTCTTCATATTGGCATGGTATAAATTTCTTGAGAGGGTGGTACCATCTCAGATCTTGTCCTTGTCACCTGATCCAGGTTCAAAATTATAAGCACTTGTGTAGTTTCAAAATATTATGTTAATAAAAAATCAATATCCTTTTTTTCTGATCTGGAATGATCCCTTGTATAGCATATCATTGTTCATATTGCCTTAAAGGTTTAATTCTGCTCCAGACTATAATATTGAGAGTTATTGGTCATCTTTTGAAAAGGTTAAACAAAAATAAAGAATATTGGACAATTTAATTTGTAAAAAAGGGAAAATATAAGCCAAAATTAAATTTCCATTTTTTTTTCCCTTTATAAGTAAACATTTAGTAAACTAACATTTATTTTGCATCTATTTTTACTATAACCAATCAGATGACCTATCAGAAGTAACCCCAAAAAAGTTTATTAAGGGAAACAAAGTAAAATTAATTTTGAAGAACTTGTGTAACTTATGTTTTAAAAGGGAAAAATTATGAAAGGAGAAAAGAAGTTTGATGCAAAAATTTTTATTAGAAGTTTACTATCAACTGACTGATTATGATACATTTAATGTTAGAAAAATTAGTGATGTTTTTTGTTCATGATAAGTAAAATCTTTTTTATTTATTGACATATTCTTCATAACTATGCTTCTCGGGGGGAAAAAAAGTAATGAGTGATGTCTTAATTTCGGAAGTTCCCATGGGACTTATGGAGAAAAGTTATTTTTATTAAAAAGATAATATTTACAAACTGATATTTGTAGCTGATTGTATTATCACCCATTAATTTGTTTTATTCTTATACAGGAGAGTTACAAAAGCACGTCGGATTACTGCTAAATTGAAGACTGAATGGGCTAAAAAATTAGTGGAAAGTGGATTTTTGATGTGCCCAATGTTTGGATGCTTTCAGAAATATCGAACTATCGCGAATTTTATAACGCATTATAAACATTGTTGCTGTGGGACGGTAAGCTATTATCATTTTCAACCTCTTTATAATTGCTATTTATTGTTGTAAAAAAGGTTTTAATATTAATTTAATTTTTATTCTATAAAGCAGTTTTTGCAATTATGCTAAATATTATTAATTCTTAAAATACTTTCTTCAGGAACAAAATTTATACAATCACTGAGATCATGTTTTACTTCATGTGTAACCATTTCATTTTGATTTGTTTATTCATTACAGCTTTTAAAAATTTTGGATTACATTTTTTTTTTTGCGACAAATATACAATTTTATCGTTATGCAAATCATTTGTGGACTTAATGAAACACAATGATTAAATTATGAATCAACTATGATGTTTTTGAATCTGTTGCTTTATATATATTTGTGTGTGTATGTTACAATTGTTATTTAAAATAGTCTTGTTGATTTGTTTGTAATGGGAAAAGAATTGTGTACATTTTTAAAATTCTTTCTTTCTTTTTATTTCCTTTGTTAGGAAAAAGTTCTCAAACATTGCCCTTATTGTGCGAGTGTAATTTTTTCATCCAGTAAGGCTGTCTTACATCACATGAAAGTAGAACATCCTGAAAGATTAGAAGAGTATAAAGGTATGTTAATTCTTATTACATTATGTTAAATATATATTTATACAATGTAATTAAAGTTTTTATTTTTGTATTGCAGCTAGTTATCCAGAACCACAAGATATGCATGAAAATTTTGATGTTTCTGATGAGGATAATTCCAGACTTGTTGAAGCTACTCAGAGAGATAAATTTGTAAGAAGTCCAAAGAAGCATAAATTTCTAGCCAAAGAAAGTCGTCTATCACCTAAAACGAGAATTTTAAAACACAAAATAAAGACAAGGAATGAATCAGTGATTAAAAATTCAAAAATTAAAGAATGTGGGCATTTTGATAAAATTATATCTAGGATAAGTTCTGTTAATGATAAAACAAATACGTTGTATGCTGATGGAAATAAGATTTCAAAAGCTGCTGAAAAATATTTTGAAGAGGAGCGAGATGCTGAAATGAGCAAAGAAGAACATTCTGTAAATCACACTCAGGAAAAAGAGGAAGTAAACACGAAATCCAGATTAGTTTTAAATATGAATCAGTACAAGCGTTACAGTCAATACCTTACTGTCACTCGAGATTGGGCATCACATCGACGGACATATTCTAGACCAAAGAATTCTGACAGTGTTTTAGATTCTTCAAATTTAGTAAATATGCAAAATGAATCAAGTGAATTGGATATTCACCAACTTAATAGCAGTTTGGAATCTTCTAGTATATCTTTAAGTCAAAATGAACCTTTTTCTTTGTCTCAAAGTATATGCGATAGAAATTTGTCAACTGAGATTTCAAGTTTTGAAGATTCTCTAGAATCAAATATTAATTTTACTAACAAAAAATCAGTGGAAAATACAATGCAAAAGGATTCAATAACTGATACTGTAGTGAATAACAAAATTAATGATGTATCTTCAGAAACTATTGCACCTGAAAGAAGGCCCTGTTATTTAAACCAAAGCAATATTGTTTCAAAAAGTACACCTTTACTGAAATCTGATGTAATTTGTAAGCAGTCAATGAGGATTGCACCAATTATAACATACGGTAAAGTTCCCGATTCTTTGCTGAAGAAATCAGATGAAAAGAGACCACCTGTTATTGATTTTGATTCCTTTGTTAAAAATTCTTTAGTTACTCAGAAAGGAAAAAATATCTCAAAGAAAAAGAAAGTTTCTAATTCTGTTAAGCCAGCAAAGCACAACAAAGAAGATGGTATTAAACAGCCTCATAATGAATCTCTTTATCAGGTAAAACGTAAAAGAGGAAGGCCTCGAAAGGTTAACATGAAAGATAATTCAGGTATATGTGAAAAAGAGATTGTCAGACAAAAGATGCTGCAATCAAAAACAGGCCTCAAAACTTGTAACAAATTAATTAAAAGAATTAATTCAAAAATAGATTCCAGTTTTCAGCAGAAAAAGCGAATGAAATTATCTGTTCAAGCACGATATAGCTTAAAGAAAGCCATAATGTGTGGTGTTAAAAGAAGTGTGGATGGGGGTACTTTCCACACAATTAGAAAAAAATCACTTGTACATGGGAAAAGTTCATTGAAAAGTGTAAAATGTGTTCAAGAAAACAAAAACATAAATTTTTCCATTAAAACTTCTGAAGCTTCTGATCATAATAACTCAACAGATGCTAGTATGCATTTAAGTCATACTGATGGGGATATAAATAATTGTTTTCAAAATGATGTTGAAGTACAAGGAGGAGAAATTCTATGCATGTCTTCAAAAATAATGGAGGGCTCTAAATTACAAAAAGAGAACATCATTTTATCTTCTCAAAGTGTGTGTCTAGAACGTGGGCATTCTGATATACATGGCTGTATTACAGATGATTCTCATTCAAGCCCACTCTCTCACACATTAAGAACACCAGAAAATATTTCTAAACCAAACTCAAATACTAATTTGGATTGTATTCCTTCTGTGCCTGATTTAGATAAACCACTAGATTCAACTACCCCTGTTTTAATGAAACAATCTAGGGGAAGACTTATGAAAAACAATATTCATAAGCCTGTTGAAATAAATGTGCAGTTGCCTGAATTAGCTGATAGTTCTCCATCAGTCTCTACCAGTGGAGCTGTCCGTAAAAGTGAACGAGTTAGAAAAAGGAAACTTATTGGTGTGGAAGATTCTTTCTCAG
>BMAV01003579.1:110914-134103 GCA_019973955.1 Trichonephila inaurata madagascariensis
GAAAGAATTTATTAGAGAAACATGATGATAAAGTGAGAGAAGATACTAAAGTTGATGGAGAATTAGAAAAAACAAAACATATTAGTGAAAAACATCAGGAAGTACAGGAAGGTTTTCCTGTTTCTACTCACAGTTGTACTTATATTCACTTTCAAAAAAAGAAAAAAGATATAATTTTACCCTTAAAGAAAAAAGGTGAAACTGATGAAATAGGTATTAAAAATAACTCTGTGTGCTTTTGTTGGGAGTCAACTGTACAAATGCCAACAAAGGAAGCTTCAAAAAGAAAGGTTAGTTGCAAAATATATAATTTTGTTTGTTCCTTTTTTAATAATATAATTTGAAAATTTTGCAATTTGAGGTGTTATATTTCAAAATGTCTTAAGAGGCAATTTTACATTGTATTTTTCCCTTTAGAAGTTTTAAAATAGGGAATTAATATAAAAATAAACCAAAATCACATTGGGTTAAAATTAAAATTTATTTTAGCGCATGTAAGTTGTCAAATTAATTTTTGTATGAAAATTTAGTTGCTTTTGAAAGATTAGCAAATGTATTAGTTTTCTTTCCTTTTTTTTTATCATTACCATTTTATTATATTTGTTGCTATCTTAATATTGAAATTTTTTATTTAAAGTATTTTTATTTTATGAAAAGATTCTGCACAATTTTTTTTTATTTATTATTTTTTTTCATCGTTTTGCTGTGAGAGATTCAAGAGTGAAAGAACTGCAATGGTTTTCAAATTTTAGCTTACTGGATTTAATCCTCGAGATAGTTGAACACTTTTTTCACTATAAGGGGACTTTGGAGGGCATTATATGACATGTATTTCTTTGGATTTCACATTCCCAGTGTTTTAAAATTATTGAAGCATTAGTTTTATATTATAGTTTATTTAAGGTACTGGCTGTGTGTGAGTAGTATAGTTGGTTTGTCGCTGGCCTTCTGGACCCAAGGTTGCGGGTTTGACCTCGGCCCCAGTCGGATTTCCCTGATGCAGAAAATTGACAGCGGCCATGTCTAATGATTTTACGGCATGAAAAAGATCCCTTGAATGTCTCTTTGGCTTGGATGCTTTTGGCAAAATTAAATTCCTAAGTACAAATTTCGCATTGGCAGAGCTCAGGTGCCTCCCTCTGGTGAAGAAACTTTCAAAATTACGTGGTCCGTCGCCAAAAGCCCTCGTGCAGCTGAACAGTGCGACGTTAATGTTCAATCAATCAATCTGGTGAAGAAACTGCGCATCAAAATTATTTGCGGTAATTGGTATCACCTAAATGGTGCCGCAATAAAAAGTGATACCAGCTCCTGGGGAATGTACTAGGTCTGCAAAGCTAGAAATACCAATATGCAGCCCCATTACAGAAAAAAAAAGCTTATTTAAGGTGATTTTTGATGTAAACAAAGGCGCTTTACAGGCTTTTTTATTGGAACTTTTTCAAAACTTCTTTCTTTGTTGAATGAATTTTGATCAATTTAAAATGAAGCACCCTTTTTGTAACTTTTGCACCATGCATTTATATGTAGATGCGTAGTGGACTTTTTTAAAATTGTTTTTAGATTTTTAGTGGTAATTTTATTACCAGGAGCTTTTCTCAAAAACCATATTGAAATACTTTTGAGTTTTATGAACAGTGAAATGAACATTTAAATATCTCCATTTATGGTGTTATCTGTGAAAATTGTCTTCATTATAAATACATTGAAGCAATGTTTTACTTAAATATCACTACCTATATTAAGCCTGCTTCCAACACTAACACCGAACAACTTTTATTGTGAAGCCACACACCAAATCATTCATTCTTTTTACCCCACAATTCTATTTTCTGACTCTTATCTCCTCATTGTGCCACTTCCTCATTTTGCTGGGGATTCAAGTGCATCCACACAGATCCTAAAACAGCACCATCTATTGCCTAATTTTATTGCTGCATTAAAATAGTATAATTGCAATCTCTTCCAAAATAACTTGAGTCATTTGCTGTACGAGTTTCCAACGATTACATAGCGATAATATTTTGATGCGCACATTGAGCTCTTGATTCCCTTTTAAAGAACTTCAAATAAAAAAGTGCACCTGCATGATAGTTGTATAATCCTCTGGATAACTAAGCATTACTAACCAACAGGATTTTAAGCAAGCTTTAGTTTTTGTCAGATTTGGGGAAATTTCTCCTTAGTTAAAATCTGGGTATCAATTACACATTTTGTTTGATTTTTTGTGGATTTTACAGAAACTTCTCATAGTCCACTGAAGCGTGGAGATTAAGGATTAAATTTCCATGCAGCTCCTTTGTTCGCTAAATAACTTTGATCCTTGGGACTTCTAACTGAAGTTGATGACTTCATTGGAAGCCTAAATTTATTACTCTCTAGACACTAATGAAATTCTTCTGCAAGGGTAGTACAGTAAATCAAGTCTTCCTCTCCTTGCCATAAAATATTTGAGAGCAGCAGTAAAAAAATTTTTTCCAGAATCTCCCAATTCCAGATGAACTGCTTTGTTGATGAAACACAAAATTACAGATATGTCTTTAATGCTTACACATCTTCTCATTTTCTTGGTGAGATCTAGGCAAGTCAACTGCTGATTTAGAGTGTTCTATAGAAATTCACTTTTGATACTGGAAGATTTCTTATCAGTTGCTGAGAGAGCTGATTTTTATGTCTGAAATGCGACACAATTTCTAAAGATTATATCAAGAATTATATCAAACCATAAATTATTAAGAATTATATCAAACTGTATAATTCTTCCTACAATTTCACTGTTCTGCTGTCTCTTGTTTTTGAGTCATCACTCAATGCTCTCTCACTCAGCCAGCATTACAAGTTCATTATGTAGCTGTTAATATATAACCATCTCCTAAACAAAAGTGTTCTTTCAGACATTTATGAGTAGACCTTGAAATAAATGGTGCATGTTAATTTGTTTGTGAACGTATTACTTTGTCTTTAGTTTTAGATTCTATTGTTTAGGTTTTAGCTGTTACAAGTTATCTACTTTTGTGCTGTATGTGAATGTACTTAATCCCAATAAAAAGTAGGTAGAAGGTAAACCCTTCATTAAGTCTAATTATTTGTGTACTTTTTAACAGAAACCCTGCATATATAGCAAACAAAATAAATGAAAATATTAAGGTTTTAAATTTAAAAGTTAATAGTGCTTGGGTAAATATTGTTAACTAAAATTTTAGCTGTTTTTGTTAAGCTACGTTTTTTCTCCTATTTTTGTAAGGTTGCATTTGAAGCGCCAGTTTCTTGTAAAATAAGAGCATCAATTCCTGTTAACCTGCAAACCACGATTTCTCATTCAGGTGAAAATAAAAGCACAGATGTTCTACCAAAGCATCACTCAGCAGAGAAGTAATTTTTTTTTTCATTTTGTAGTTCCTTTATAGTATATAAATAGCGCCAAAAGGATATAGTTAGTTTTGGAAGAGTTTATAATGATTGTAATTTTTTTGCAGGGAGATATGTATATCTTGGTATGTGTGTGTGCATAGTGTATATATATATATAAGCAGATCCAAATTATGTCAAGATTTATTATATTTATCATCCAGTCCTTTTTAAAGTTGAATTTCTTTATTTGATTAATTTTTTCCATGGTAGACATAAATTCTTATAAAAACTATGATTTTCAAAGTTATATGTATCCATAGAAAGCCAACAATTATATATATACTAGCTGCATGTCCCAGTGTTGCACAGGCTTTCTCTTTCCCTCTAGACACCAGCATTTCTGTGTGTGTTTGTACGTGCACAATGTGAGTGATTTCTAAAATTATGTCAAATTTCCCTTTTTCAAAATTTGTTCCATTCCACTTATTTTTGATTTAAGACACGTTTCTTTCCCCTCTCTATAGCCCGGCATAACACGGTTTTGTTTAGTGTAAAATTATTGTTCTATCTTTCTCTCCCCCTCACAGATAAGATATAGCTTCAGATTTCAATGTGTGATTTATGAAAAACAATATTGCATTAGAGTTAAAAAATTAATGTGAAGCAATAAAAAGAAAACGATTCTGATGCTAAGAGTAAAACACAAAAAACTCATCATTTTTTAATAATAGTTAGTTTCTAAGAATCTAAAATAATAAAATAGATTTTAGAGATTTTCATGAATCGATCAATCCTTACATATAGTTAGCTTAAAAATGTCTGTAAAATGTATTTTGATCCAAATTTGATTTTAATAAGTATATATAAGTAATAAATAAAAGAAAAATTTACATATAGCTATTGAAACGATTGCTTTTTTCTGAACTTTTGAATGTTTGATTAAACATATAAATATATATGTTATAAAAAAAAGTATGGGGGAAAGCCTAGTTATATATATATATATATATATATATATATATATATATATATATATTGAAAAAACATTCAAAAAGAAAAAAAAAACAATCTGATAAAAACATTTTGATATTTTGTTTTAATTTTAACATTTTTCCTTCCACTGTGTTTAGTAAATTATTTAAACACGTATCTGACAAAAAAAAAGTATATTATACAAAGCTAACATATTCATTATTTTAACAATATAATTGTATGTATTATGATAATAATTTATATAATATCTTATTTATAACATATTGTATTTCATTTTATAAAACTTTTTGTAACTAATTTTTATATAAAATATCATTTAATGTTTATTATAACGAAATTTGCAAAAAGTATTATTTATTAAAAATTATATTAATAAAGTATAATATAAATATTTATATAATTACAGTAATTATTTTATTTTTTAAAATGCAAAGTAATTTTCTAAAATATGATTGAATAATCAATAAACATTTTTTAAATAAATTTATTTATATCCAAAGTTTCGTTGTTTTGTAAAAAAGGAAAACAACAACATCATACAAAATTGAAGCCAATAAAAAATGTATAAGAATAAAAAGGTAAAAAGGCTGGAGATTTATTTACATTCACTGTATAAAATCATTCAAAAAGAAAATATACTATGTGATAAAAATATATTTCAGGATTTTTAAGGTTTTTTATTCCACCGTTTTTCGATAAATCATTCTTTAAGAATGGAGAAAACTATCAATTGTCTTGCACTATTTAAAACAATTATCTGTAATGTAATAAATTGAATACTGCTATAAATATCAATTAACGTAAGCGATGATAGCAGCGAAATTTCCCTTTCAAAAATCGCTAAAAGAGTGACCCTCCTTATCGCGCATGCGCAAAATTTTCACCCGTATTCTCAGAGTTGAAGCGAATAACCTTGGCACAAAACAGAGCTTTTTTCATGAAACATTTAGGTTTTTTGTTGGGTTACGATACGAGGCGGTCGGTTGAAAGGTTGAAGGTGGTGTGTTATTTTTCACAAGTCTTAATAGGTTGTATCTTTTTTATTTATTTATTATTTTTTTATTTGGTTCCCTCTTCAGAGCAAGAGGGTTTTTTTTTCCCTTCCTTTGTTTTGATTTTTTGGTAATTTTCCAATTTCTATTTTTCTCTGGTTTTTTTAAAAAAAGGTTCAAGCTGAGTCATTCCAAATTTATCGTCACCGATGTTGAGGAACAACCCTTAATCACTAATATTTTAACAATGGAATCAGAAATTTCAAAATTCTTCAGATCTTCTCTAAGGGATGCGGAAATTATTTTACGAGCTGGACAAAGAATTATATCCAGAATCAATATATTAGTAGAAACTAGTCAAGGATCCTCTCAGTTTCCAAAATCCAACCCACAGCTATTACATGCAGAAATAAAGAAAAAAATTGCTCGTCATGAGAACATAAAAAGTATGTCTTTTACTCGTAATGGAAAAATAAGATTCTCTACGCTAGACCCAGTATGTGCAGCACAAATACTATCTCTTGAGAAAATTTTAAATGTATCGGTTAAGACGAATATTCTTTGGGAGGGAATCACATCTAGATTCCTTATTTATGAAATTCCGCTTGATATATCTCTAAATGAGATAGCAAAAGAGCTACAAGAAACCAATAATTTTGAAATAATAGAGATGAAAAGATTTATTAAAAATGGGACTCAGCAACAATTCTCACCAATATTAATTACAATACTCGGGACAACTTTACAGGAAACTATAAAACTGGTTCATCAATCATAGAATTCAAAATTTCATAGATAAACCCAGACAATGTACAACCTGTTTCAGTTTCCTGCATTCTGCTAGATTTTGCCAAAAAACTGCAATGTGTATCAACTTTGGTATTTCGCATTCTGGACAATGTTCTAATAACTCGAGATGCATAAACTGCAAAGGTGATCACCCAGCTAATTCTTTAAATTGCTCCGAATATATAAAAGAAAAAAAGATATTGGAATTGAAATGTGAGCAACAGCTTACATTGGGAGAAACGCGAAGAAGATTCCGTCACAATAAAAGGGCATCCTATTCTGCAGTTAATCCAAATATGCAAGACTATCTGGAAAAAAAACTTGAAAACATGCTGACATCTTTTCAAACAATATTAGAAAAGCAAACCTCTTTAATTATGGAAGCTTTTCAAAAAACAATGGAGTCTGTACTTTCTCACCTTAGCAAGGTTTTTGAAATGGGAAAATCAAGTAATTCCCCATTGCGGAAGAAAAAAGCTCTAGGTAACAAATCCTCAATCCATAAAACACGTGCATCTAGTGAAAGTGACGCATCCAATAACAAAGACATGGGATAATTACGAAATTATGATGGATTTTCTAAATACGTTCCATTTTTTCGAATTTTTGTTTTGGGGGCTAATTATTGTCTTCATTAGTTTATTTTTCTTTCCTCAAAGGGAGGATAGTTTTTTCTAGTTAATTTTTTTCTTAAATATTTATGAATATAATTCAATGGAATTGTAGAGGCCTCAAAAATAAATTAATATGGTTAAATATCCCTCCCTTTTCTGAAGCAGATATCTGGATTTTTCAAGAAACCTTTTTATCAATTCATGATAATATAAATTTCCCAAATAAAACCATTTTTAGAAAAGACAGAGAAGACAGATCAGGTGGTGGTTTAGTAATAGCTGTTCCTTCAAATATTTCTGCACAACAGATTCCTATACAGATTCAACAAATCAAAGATTTAGAAGTCCTCACAATTAAAATAGATGTTCGAAATATTTCATTTTATATTGTAAATATTTATGCTCCACGGGGATTTAATATTATGCCGATTAAATCTTTTCTTGAATCCCTAACGGCTCCAATGTTCATTTTTGGTGATTTTAACCTTCATCACCCGATGTGGGAATCGAATCATATCTCAAGGTATAGTAATGAATTTATTGAATGGATTACTGATTCTAATTTGGTTCTTAACACGACTGTTCCCACATATAGAAGTTCAGCAGGTACAGCATCATTAATAGATCTAACAGTATGTTCTTCAAGCATGTCTGGATACTGCAATAGTTATGTTTTAGATAGCTCTTTTGAAAGTGATCATAGTCCAATTATTACAGAGCTTTCTCTCCTCAATTCAAATAAGCGAATTTTTAAAAAAGTAAACTGGCAAGCTGTTATGAACGAAACGCATTTTATTTTAAATAATCCAGAAGTTTATTCTGAGAATTTTTCCGATAAGATATCACAAGTCATTACTAATAATATTGGGGAAATTAAAGTTTTTAATAGATCCTTCCCCCCCACCATGGTGGAATAGTACCTGTTATAAATTCTATAAGCTTAAAAAAATATTTAGGAAGAGAGCTATTAGAGAGATTTCACCTGAATTATGAATCAGATATAAACAATATGCAAGCAAACTTAGATTCCACATTAAAAATGACAAAAGAATGTACTGGGACAAAATATGCAACAATATTTCTAATCCCAAGATGTTTTTTAATATTCTGAAAAAATTTTCCACAGTTACTGACACCGATCAAAAACTTAATATTCTTCAGTTTAATAATAGGTTTATCACTCATCTTCAATTGCAGGCAAATATGCTTGCAGATTATTTTGCATCTAAAAATGCCTATCATGAACCATTTCCTTTGGATTTTCTCAATGACAAAAATAACCTTCTTAATAAACCATTTCATATTTTTGAATTGCATAGTGCAATAAAAAATTCAAAAAACACAACTCCTGGGGCTGATCATGTTACGGCAACTTTCTTTAAAAATCTTGATCAAAATCAACGTAATGTAATTTTAAGATATTTTCAAAAATTATTTGATAATGCAATTGTTCCAGATTCTTGGAAGCATGCAATCATTCTCCCGATTCCATAACCGTGTAAAGATAAAACTAAGATGTCTTCCTACAGACCAATAGCTCTGACTTCTGTATTTTCAAAAACTTTTGAGAGAATTTTAACTAATCTGATTTCTTACTATTTAACTAAAGAAAGAAAACTTCATCCCCAACACATTATGGTTTCGTTCCTTTCAAAGATAGCAAAAGTGCTACTTATCTTGTACATAAGGCAATAATGAATGCAAAATTACAGAAACAATTTTTTGTAGGAATAAGTTTAGACATATTAAAAGTGCATACGACTCTGTTTATACGTGGATGGTCTTATTTATAAATGTTTACAAATTGGTATAGCAGGAAACATAGCAAATTGGATACATAAATTTCTCACATCTCGAACATTCCAAATAAAATAGAAGGGTTATTTTTCTCCCAAAAAGCTTGTTCCGCAGGGCCTAGCCCAAGGCAGTGTCCTATCTCCTATTTTATATACTATTTACATGAATGATATTTTCGATACCTTAGAGTCGGAAGTTGAATGCCTGGTTTATGCCGATGATATTTTTATATTTTGCTCTCATAAATCCCTTGATGTTATTTGCAAAAAAATACAGAATACACTGGAAAGAATTTCCCAGTGGTGTAAACATTGGAAACTGAATTTATAAGCCCAGAGAAATGTACAATAGCTGAATTATCAAATAAAAGAAATTATACTCTTCCTAATATTTTGTTAGCTGGATTTCCCCTACAATGGCAAACTTCTATTAAATACTTAGGAGTTTTTTTTTTCTAAACGCTGTCAAAATTTTTATATTAAAAATCAACTAAGTAGTAAAGCCTTGAAAGGGATCAATGCACTGAAGGGTATGGCATATAAACATTATGGGCCGAGATCAAGAGATCTCATTAATTTAGTTAATAGCATATGCAGTGTTTTTTATTACATTTGTCACATAATAAATAAATGGTTTGAAAATCAATTAAAACCTTTCAATGTTATTCAAACTAAAGCCCTCCGAATAGCCTTAGGTTTCCCTCAATGGACCCCAAATATTGTGCTACTAAATTAGCTGGTCAAGAAATTTTGTTAAATAAAATTAGAAGATTGGCTAACAAGTTTTTTATTACTCAAATCTCTAATAGAGATTTTTCTCCTCTTTATTACAATAGCCCCGAGACAATGAATCTTAATGTTTTGGAAGAAGATAAAAATAATATCATTAGTGTACTACATGATTTAAATGTTGATGATGATCAAATTATTTCAATTCCCGGATTAATTACCTTTTTAGACCTTCCATGTAAAATTTATATCAATAGTTTTAAATTTCAAGATAAAAATCTACCGATTCCTGCAATAAACGTTTTATTTGATGAAACGATCGAACGTGAATTTCAAAAGTTTTTTGTTATCGCTAAGAGTTAGAGATGTTGGAGTTAAGGTTTTATTTGAGTTGAAATTATTGGTTTTTTGTTTATCTTTTGGTATTTTTTAAATTAGTATTTTTAAAGTTAATTTATATAGGATGTGATAGCTATATTTTTAATTTTTAAGGCATATTTTTTAATTTTCGTTAGGTTAGCCATTTCTCAACATTCGTTCGAAAATAGTTTTCTTGAATTCAAGCCAGATCTTAACAAGTTCGAGTTTTGTAACGGGTAATGTTAATTTTTTTTTATATATAAATTTTCTAAATTTTTATGGTTTATTTTTTATCACTTCTCTATTGCAAGAAATTTCTGAAATCCATGTAAATTTTTTCATTAGCAAATATGAGGAACATTTGAAAACAAAGATTCATATAAAGATTGACAACTCTCCTGATTGGATTAAGTTAAAATGCTTTGAGAGTATCACCCATGAAGGTAAGAAAATTTCCCTAGTGTACTTGAATAATTTACTTTTGTGTATCTTATCACTATTTGGTTTAATTATTAATTAGTTGACTATTATATAAAATTTGCATTATGAGTTGAATTCTGTGTTTGTAATCTAATTAGTATACTATTTTTAATAAAAGAAATTGATGCATTTAATCTTGTACTTTAGATATCTACTCTTTTGTAATATTAAGTATATTTGAAATAAACATTTTTTTTTAAATCTAGGAAATTTTTTTAATAAAATTGAAACTTGTTCAATTTAAATCCTTCTGCATTTCAGGATCAAATAAGGCTACTTTTTTCGTTGGAGGCCCAGTTCAAAGTTCTGCGTTTTGTCCAACTCCAAGAAACAAGATTGTCAACCAGTATATTGCTGTAGCTTCAAGTCATACTTTATTTAACAGACATTCTTACACTAATACAAAAAGTTTTGGTGGATTTATTCAGTTTTGGAACCTTGGTTGTCTTCATGAAAATTTAGAGTAAGAATTTACTGCTAATTTGAAAGGATGAGTTTAGTTAAAATTTTGATCTATTGTATTTGCTTAATTTATTAAAATCAAGTACTAAGAAATTTTATTTCCTGATTATTTTGGATGTACCTTAAAATTTCTTTGGGAACAAAGTTTTTAATTTGCTGTAACTTTTTTGACTTAATTATATTTTTCTGCTGTTAGATCTTTTTTTCATATTTTGATCTAGATTAAAACAAGTCCCATCAATGGAACTTGCAATATATCATACACATGGATTGATTAGCCAAATGAAATGGTGTCCAAAGGAGTGCTATGATGCTGCGTCTAAAAGATTAGGATTGTTAGCATTGTCGTGTTCTGATGGTTTTGTACGCATTTATAGTATTCCACAACCAAATTTGATGCCTAAAAGACATAGCAATGGTACTTCTCCTGTCTATTGTACCTCTCCATCAGTAATGCTGACACCTTTATTTGGCGGACCATGTTCTGCAACTAGAAAATCTATGGCCACATGCATTGATTGGCACAAGAATGGTCAACAAATAGCTGCTGGTTTTGGTAATGGTAAGAAATTTAAGTTGCTTTGTATGTAAAGTAATTACTAATGATGTACACACAAGATAGTTAAAAACAACACATATTGTGTGGTGAAGGTTGAAATATATAATGTAAAAAGAAATATATATAATTTTAATATCCTGATTTTCTTCTTTTCTAATTTCAGCAGATTTAAATGTAAAACAGTGTATTTTTAAACCAAATTCTTTGTAATTTATTGTTTGTATAAATTATTTGATTCTGTCAAATTTCATTTAAAAATATATTTTTATTAAAATTTGATTCTTGTAGAATTAGAGCTAACTAGCTTCTGTATTTAAACATTGTATTCAAGATTTCACCAATAATTGGTTGCATTTAATTTAGGAACCATTTGCCTATGGATGCTGAAAACTTCTACATTGGTTTCAAAATATGATGAAAAAGGACTTTTACATATACAGCCTTATAAAATTTTTCAAGCTGGAGGAACTCCAGTGACAAGTATTGCATTTGCTCCTCTCATGAATTGCCGTTGGCTTGTGTGTTCTAGTTTTGATAAAACTTTGAGATTTTTTGATCTATATGATACTTGTAAGTATATTTACTCTTTATTTTATTCTTCATTTTTTTAAACATCCCATTTGATAAACACATTCCATTTATTTATAATTCATTCATTTTCAGGCATACCTTTTTGCACTGTAAAACGAGGATTTGCTTTTAATTGTGAATGGGCAAAAGACTTTTGTGGTGCATATGTGTCACTGTACGATGGTATCCTGTAAGTTTATCAAATATTGAATGAATAAACTTTTTATTCCTTTTAATATCTTTGGTGTTATAAGTATGTGATTCGTTTATCAAGATACTATTAAGTATGAAGGATAAAATTTTGATGTGGAATAGTGGCATTTAGTAATTTTTGTCTGATATTTCAGTTTCAAAGGTTCAACATTTGCAAAAGAATGTGGGATGGAAGAACTACCTGTACAAAATGTATCAGGCTCAGTAACTTCTTTAACTGTAAGTATTCACTTCATGTATAAAAATATACCTTAATGAATAAAGAAATGAATTGAAATGTATCTAAAAGTTTTATATTGGGATCAAAAGAATGACCAGTTCTTTTAAACATGTTCCTCTAAAAAATGAGTATGTCCATGTCCATATCATTTGATCTATCAAATCTATTCCCCTCTTCACAAAGGGCAAAATACTTGGCCCCTCTGTTCTTTTCTTGTTTCAAACTTTTTTGTATTGTTCTTTAACATACACTAATTCTTTTTTAAATATATAGTTTACAGTTTTTTTAGATGAATTTTTCACTCTGGGATCATTTTTTAAAATTGGGAACTAAGTTCTTATTTTAGATCATGCAATGATATTATAGAAAGGCAATAATTCAAATTTATTATGAAGTTCTACCCACAAAAACCAATTGGTGTCAGTAGCCGATGTAGGCCCTTCTTCGGTTATTTAACTACTTGTAAACTTAAGGTAGAATAATGAAATCTTAGTGCAGCAGTAAGAAGCTGCATCTCCTTTGTTTAGAATGTTGTTAATAGTCTAATCTTCAATTAATGGTATATGTGTAAATAATTTGTGTGAAGGTAAATATGGAAAAAATTCTGAGTACGATATACCATCAGACTTTGATTTAACGAATTCATTTGAGACCAAACGTTTGTTTCTTAATTTGGGACTATTTGTTTAATACAAATCCAAACAAAATACAAATTTTTTGCACTTTCCTTTTGGAAATTTTTATAATTAGCAATTACACAAAAAGTATCCATGGGTAGAAATTACATACTTTTTTTATTCAATAGCTAAAAATACTATTGGTGAATTATTATGCACCAGTTAATTAGAAATTTTAAAATGCTGACTAATTTTTGATTACTGACTCGAAAGAATTCTTTTTCGACTTTAAGCAGGGATGAAAATGCTGCATCATTTACAATCTGCTGCCTGAGGTATGTTTTCACAGATTCTGAACAATGCAAAGCATTAGAAAATGTAACAGTTTTGATAGGGGTTTCATAATCAATTTCTGCATCAGAATAACTTATCATTGGCTCTGACTTAATCAACAATATCCTCAACTACAGTTGCACAGACAGGCAATCCATTATTGAGTGTAACATAATCGTTAAAATCCTTAAATATTCCCTTCGTTGTGGAGTCATATGAGATAAGAGAGGAATTCCCTGTTCTGTTCAAAACACTTATGATAGATTACACCCATGATTCATCTGCACCTGTAAAGTCTCAATAAGGTATATGCCCTTTCCCATCAACATTTGCTGCTTACATGAAAAGTCTTTCTTTTCCTCACGAAAGGGATATGTCATTCGAAAAAGATTCCAATTTTTTCTAATACAAACTAATGAAAAATAATTTTTAATTGTTGGAATAATTCATTAATTTGGGTATAATTATTCACTAAATAGGTGTTTTTGCCTTCGTCTTAATTGGGAAAAGAGGACAATTCCTCAAATTTAGAATTTTGTTAAATTGGGGCTCAGTAAATTGGGGTCCAGCTGTAGTTAATAAAAGAACCACCTAAAAGAAGCGAACCAATTCAATTACACTCATAGCCATTAAGGATAATTCAGAATCGCATGGAAATCGAATTCTAGACGAAAAATTTCACTTGTAGAATTATCACACACATGCTCAAGTATAATATGCAAATTACAGGAAGCCACCAGATAACACCGATACTACATTATAATGAGGAGAGTGAAAGAGGGGTATATAAGGAATAGTGGCAAAGAAATAAAATTATTCACAAGCATTTTGTAAACCACTCCGTGACATAATTGAATAGTTATGACACAGAGGATATTTTTTTACATAGCAAAATTATCGGCAGCATGAAATATAGTGTACTCAGATGGAAGTATCAGAGGAACTTGGAATTACCCAAAGTGTGTCATTTCTAGGCTTTGGCAATAATTCCAAGATGATGGAAATGTCAGTAGATTTTACAATACAGATTGCCCCCAAGTTCCAATGCCGATTGAAGACAGATGTTTGGCAGTAACTCCAAAAAGAAGCAGATGGAATGCAGCATCTGACCTATCTCATCAGCTATCTGCAGGCACAGGTACAACAGTTTCAAAACAAACCATGAACAGACATTTGGGACATATTGGTCTATGTGCTCACATGCGTCTAAGGTGTGTTCCTGCTCCCTACAACTCACTGTCTCCAATGGTTAGCCTGAAGTTGAGAACATGCAATGTAGACATCGTCACAGTGGGCATGTGTGATGTTTTCTGCCAAGTCTGGATTTAGCTTGCAGACTGATTCACATCGGAGTTTCATATGGAGAACGCCTGGTACCCGTAACCTCCAAGACAACATTGAACTGCATGGTTAAGATGATGTAAGATTGCTCATTTGGGGGAAATTTTCCTGGGCTCCGGAATAGATAATGTTTGTTCAAATTGGAACCATAACTAGCCAAATTTACAGGGACATCATTTTGAAACAACATTTGCATTTGCTTAGGGTTGCCATGAGCACGGAATTTGTGTTTATTGATGATAGCACCAGTCTTCACCAAGCAAATATTGTAAACAAATGACTTCAATCTTAGTTTATTATCGCAATAGAAAGGCCTGCATTCTCACCTGACTTGAATTCGGCACATGCTTGGCCAACGAGTTTCAGCCCTTCAATCATGTCCTACATGTGTACCGGAACTTCGGAGAACATTGCTTGCTGAGAGGAAAAATCTTCTCCAAGATCAGCTCAATAATTTAATACTCAGCATGCCTAGGTGTTGTGTGGGCTGTATTTCATCAATAGCCCTCATGTTGCTTTTAAGTCTTGATGTTAATACACTATTATATAGCAGGTTTATATGTATCAATGCAATATTTTTCATTGCCATGAATATGATTTGATCAAATTCAAGAATGATTTTCAAAGAATTTTACATGAGTATTTTGTCTTTATTTTGATTTTTATAGCACTTTTGGAAAATAAAAAGCAATTTAGAATAGGAATTTAGGTATTTAATATTTCACATACTTTCATTTTGTTCCTTTTACTAAAAATGTTGAGTAATATATAACAAGTTTATCACAAACTATTTTTTGTCTGTAGACTTAGTGATCCAAAACAAAATATATATTTGAATATAATTTTGGGAATTTTCAAAGAGCATAATACCTTGTATACATATTGTATGTTAAAGTATCAAAAGTGAGCTTTTTATTTTGTTTTTTACTTATAAAAATATTTCTTTCATTAGTATGATTCTTTTAAAAATTCAACCAATTTGATTTTTCATCAAATATGATGAGTAATTCAAAGAGTACATATGTATTAATTATGTAGTGTTCACACTGAAAAGTTTATAGAACAATTGTGTTGAGTAAATGGTTAAAGAGTACTTCTTTAAAAATGAACCGAAAGTGGTTATAGAACAATTCATCTAAAAAAATACTAATTACTGTTCCTACTTAAAATATAAGCTATAATTTTTCAAAAAAATTTTTTTTGTTTATATATTATAAATATATATATAATTCTAGCAATTATTTTGATATCGGTTTACTGTACTTATCGCTCAGCTTTGCTTTATTATTTTAAATAAAAAAAATAAATCTGTGGTTAGTGAAGAAATATATATGAAAATTGGAATTGTGTGGAACTTTCCTTTTTATCTTTATGTTTAAAGTTTTGCTGAAATATATATATAAGGAGAGGGGACATTGTCTATCTGTGCATTTTGAAGCAGTGTTTAATTATCTCAGCATATATTTTGGAAAATTTCCTCTTCATTACCTTGCTTTTATCAAAACTTAAGATTACGAGATTTCTCATTTTAAAATGAAATATCCACTATTTTTTTAAAATATTTCAAACCATACTTTCATATAATTACCAAGAGCCTGTTATACATATATCAAATTCCTTTCCGTTTTTTTGCCCCAAAGTGTTTCCTCTATTAGCACAGTGTTTATGGAAACCATAATCTGTTTAGTTTTCGAGACATATTTAAGAACTCACTTTTTAAGTTAATATTTTTACATTATGCTTTCTATTTTCACCTAAAAAAACAAAAAGTGCGAAGAAAATTTAGGTATGAACTAGCATTGTTTTTGATATTGTGGAATAAAGGTGCACACATATATTCTCTTAATGTACTAGCTTAATTTGGTCATTTTATCCAAAATTTATTTGTACTCTTTGATTTGATTTTTTTCTCCTCTGCTGCAGAAAAGCTTTATTTGAAAATATTTTAATATATGTGTTTAGAAAATTTTTAATTACAATAATTGATATTTTGTTTTGGTAATAGAATCATTATAAAAATATGTATTTATTTGAAAGGGATATTCTGTAATTATGGTCCTGAGACCTCCAAGATATTGTGATATTTAATTCTTTTTATTTACCCATCAAACAGGAAATACAATGCAGTGCACCTCTTCTGTTGTTTGCTGGGATCATCGTTTGTAATAAAAATCTGTATTCTTCTGTAATTGTTTTATGTTTTTGTTCATCTATCTCGCATCTTTTGTATGTGTCCCAATAATAAACACATGACAACAACAACGGGAAGTACAGTTTTAACTACAATTTCAGCTCTTGGACAAAAGTGCTGCATCATCTAATTTTGTGGTAAAATGATGCACTGTTACATCATCTACCTCAGTGGTCTTCAAACTGTGTTCCACGGAACCCTGGGGTTCCATGAGTCACAATAAAAAAAATCGAGAAGAAATAAACATGTGTTCAAAAGGGTTTCACGGACTCTATGAAGTTTGTATAGTTACAAGTATCTAAAGCTCATCCCCTCCCCCTATTTATTAAAATTTAAAATTTTATTTATATAACTTTATTTTGCAACGCTTTTTGAACTTTTATTATAATATATATAATAAAAGAATTTTAAATGTTATATCTTTATATACCTATACTCCCTACTAGATTGTAAATATTCTATTGTTTACTATTTTGGGTTTCACGAGATAATTTTATACTTGTTAGTTAGCACAATGTCTTGCAAAACTATATAGTTTTCTAATGGAAAATGTACCTTTTTGCATTTATGGAAAAAACACCTATAATGAAGGATAGAAAACAACTTATCACCATATCAACAGATTCAATGTTAAAATCTAAATCTAAGCAAGAACATCTGCTAAATTTTAGGTTGCAAATTCATGCAAAATACATGGGATTTCTCCCATAGCTATAAACATTTTAATACCATTCAAAATGCTGTGTTTAAGTGAAATATGTTTCTCAACGTAAATGGCTACAAAAACAAAGTCAAACTAATTAAACTCAGATTATGTATAACGCGATTGCATTTAATCTCAATTGACCCAGACTTACACAGTTTGTATGAAAAAAAAAGCAAAAACATATCCCAGTTACTAAACATAATGCATGTATAGGTGACACTTGAATCATAAATTAATATTATTAATGAGTAAGTATATTTGGAAAAATTAGATTAGAATTTTTTAATAATAAATACAATACTTTTTTTTATATAATTGCCCTTACATAAAGTGCCTAAAACATATTGATCTACTTTAAATATTATTTTAAGATATATTCTTTTCAAAGTATGTGTATGGAATGGGGTTTTTCAGGAAAACACTTTCTAGTTCTAGAGGTTCCACAAAAGCACTTTCAAGTTCTACGGGTTCCGTGATTTAAAGAAGTTTGAAGACCACTGATCTACCAGATCTAATCACCCAGCCTGCTAAAACTCGAAAATCATATGTTTAAAGTAAATTCTCAAACTTCCTGTATTAGGAATATGTAAACTGAGATCTCTTTTGAAATGAAAGAGGGCACCTTTTTCTATTCTAAGATTTCTGCAAATGTTTTGTTGCTACTTTTGTGTAATGTGTGTGTTAGTTTAATACAGAGGTTTCTTTTTTGTCTCATAGACCTCCTTGCCATGTTTTAGGTTTGGGGTAGACCCCTGCTTACGTAATGTTGAATTTTTGCAAGTTTATTAACTTCAATGTGTTTAGGACAGCTAGTACAGAGCTACTTTAAAAGATTTTAATTTCTAATTGTAGTGAAGTATAGAGTTTAAAACTTAAGAAACACATGTTAATTAAAGTGATACATAAAATAACTGATTAACAAACAAATGTGTTTATAATGATAGGGAGGAATCTGATGCTTCAATAACAAATTTTCAACATTTGTCATCAATCTTATCAGGTTTAACCCTAAATTTCCTTGGTTAGTAGTGCCCAGCCAACAATTGCGCTGAAACTTCTTAATAAGAAAAGCAATTAAAAACTTTCTCACAATACTCCATAATTCAAGCTACATAAGAGGTATGTGTCCTTTTAAAGCCGAAATTGCTGACATCCGCGTTTCTAAACTTTACTTTCAGATCTTCGTTACAGCATATTCCAATCAGTTCCTCTTGTAATATGACATTAATTTTTTTAAAGTTTGACCATATAAATTCATTGCATTCTATGGTAATTACTAAGTAAATGCATTATCAAACCTAGCTTTATAATCTGAATAAAGGGAATTTAAATGTTGATCGTAGGTTAAAACATCATTTTCCTGGCAAATTGGCTGTGTCCAATTGAGAAACTAGGGAAAATTCGCGACATCCAATATTATACTCCTTTAACTTAATTCTGGCAAAAAACGGTGAAATGTTGGTCTTTGTTTAGAAAATTTATGCTGTCACCTTATAGCTGCAAATTTAACCTCATTTAATTTAATAAATAAATCTGTTAAAGAGTTAAGATCTGGTTTCCATTTGATTAAATTCTCTTTTACAAAGTCACGATCTGGTTTAATGAGAACTACTGTTGTAAACCCGCTTTTACACCTCATAGACTCCCAAATTACTTTTTTACTGTCTTGAACCCCTTGGGGGTCTATGTAGACCACTTTGGGGATCACAGGTTTAATATATCAAGAGTTGTGAATGAATTCACATTTGTTTTCCACTGTCTGAAAAGAAGTATTTCCTTTATTAATTTCAACAAATTTTAAGCTTTTTGAAGTAAAACTTTTCACATATATATTAGGTTGGGGAAAAAGACATCCATTATTTTTTCGGTAGATGGCTGTAGTGTCGATATCTCGTGAAGTACCGATCAAACAATTTCAAATTTATGCTCGTTGTCAAGGTGACAGTTTACACTAAAAAAATTCTTTTGCTGTTTTTTGTTTGGTCCATTCAGTTGTGAGAGTAATAGGGTGTTTTAAAAATGAAGTCAACAAAGCGAAAATTCGGTACATTTTACAGTTTGATAAAGGCGAAAATGCAAGCCAGGCGGCTGAAATTGCGAATGGTGTTTATGGTGCCGATACTTTAACAGCTAATACCATGCAATTTTGGTTTCGTCGATTCTGTTCAGGCATTTTTGATGTTAAAGTTGCCCCTCGCACAGGTAGGCCCGTCATCGAAAATGTCAATAAAATCAGAAATAATCGTTGACCGGCATGTTAGTAGTCGTAGCATCGCCCTGGAGCTAAAGATCGACCATAAAACAGTTTTAAGCCATTTGAGCGAAGTTGGATTCAAAAAGAAGCTCGATGTGTGGGTGCCACACCAATTAACATGATTAATCGAATTTTCATCTGCGAAGCCTTGGCCAAACGGAATGAAATCATGAATTTCTTAAACAGATGGTGACTGGGGATGAGAAATGGGTCACATACGACAATATTGTGTGAAAACGATCGTGGTCAAAGCGCGGTGAAGCAACTCAAACGGTGGCCAAACCAGGACTAACGGCCAGGAAGGTTCTACTGTGTATTTGGTGGAACTGGAAAGGAATAATTTATTATGAGTTGCTTCTGTATGGCCTGACACTAAATTCAGATATCTAGTGTCAACGACTGGACCGTTTAAACCTAGCAATTGACCGAAAACGGCCAGAATTGGCCAACACAAGAGGTGTGTTCCATTAGGACAATGTCAGGCCACACACGTCTGTAGTGACTCGCCAGAAACTCTGGTAGCTGGGTTTGGGAGGTTTTAATGCATCCACTATATAGTCTAGACCTTCCACCAAGTGATTAGCACCTTTTTCTCCCATTGCAAAACTTCCTGAGTGAGAAGAAATTGGGATCAGGAGAAGATTGTGAAAATCGATTACTAGTGTTTTTCGTCAATAAGGACCAAAACTTTTCTATAAGAGATGCATTATGAAGCTACCTTTAAAATGGCAACAAATTATACAACAAAACGGTGCATATTTGACCCAAATCGGACAATCCGAAATATGTTAAATAAAGTCTTGAATTTCATGCAAAAATAATGGATTTCATTTTCTCCAACCTAATAAATATATATATAAAATAAAAGTGAAGAAGTACTAGAACCTACAGTGCTAAAGCAGGAAGAAATTGGAATTCACCAGACACAACAAATGTAGATACAAAATGTCTTTGGACTAATATATATATATATATATATATATATATATAATATATTCAATATGCATTACTGGTGGAGTTTTTCCTCAGTGGTTTTGCCGTTTGAAGAAAACTTATTGATAGATATGTATATGTTTGATTTGCATTGATGCATTAAATGTAAAATGTTACATTCTTTTGTTATTATGTTATTTGTGGTATCGTTTTGTTATGTCACCAATATATATATATATATATAATAAATGGAATGAATTAAGAAGTTTTAACTGGCTGGAATTGTTTGTGGTATACAAAATAACTATATAATAATAATGTTGAACATTATTCATTTGTGGAGACAGTCCTATAATAAGCAGAATTATGAACTGTACAGCTCCAATCTCCTCTATCTTCTGTCGAAGCTATTGTGGTTTCTTAAACCACATTTGGAAATATTCTAGAGTATGAAGCTGGGATTGTGCATTTTGTTTACAATGACTTAGCTAAAAATAATGTTTTTTTATTAATTCAGATAACATGTTGAGTTTAGTTGGAAGCAGTTTAGGTTTATCTTCATTCATATCAACAGGACATAATTATAACACTGCAATGCTTATCTTAAATATTTGCATACACTATTTATTTTTCACTTGATTCGATGTGAGGAATAATTATAATTCAATCATTCATATTTTTGATAATTTAGTTTTAGGACAAGGAGGTGCACAGTACTTGAGCATATTAGCTTTAAAAATAGTACTGAAATTTTGAAAGTTATTGATAAGTTCATAACAATATTGTTTAAATGTTAAAAATTTTTAGACATATGTGAACACTTTTAAGATTCTACAAATATTAAACCTCTACATGTGTTTACTGTTGAATCTTAATGGTTAGAATACTTGAAAGAGAATTGTTGCCAAAAGTTCTCCATGAAACAGTTTGGTTTTGAGACATGTATTTGTGAGTAATATAATATGGCATACATGGAAATTTGATTTATTTTACTGTTTATTTAGAAATTTAACATTTTCAGATATAACAAAATGTAGACTAAAATTTCAGACATAGGAAAAATAATAGTTATATTTATAAAATATTTATTAATAATAATTGAGTAACTTATTCTTGCACATGAACTTTTAACAATGTTCATTTTTTTGTAACAACCTCATCTATATTTTCCATGGGTTTTTTCTTCCATCATTTATGTGTATTACTGTTAGAATACATTTAATAATTATAGATTTATTTTGTTTTGATGTATCTTGTTTATTATTGTTTTATTATTATTTTGTTTCAGTGTTCTTCCATTTCAAGTATAACTAATGCCCAAGCTATTGCTGATATGACAGGTGCAGTGTTCTTGAATTTTATTCGCAATTTATATGATCAAGCTAAAGTTCCATGTGATGATTTCACCCACGTGAGTTTTGTTCTTATATCTTAAATGGATAAAATAAATTATAAAACAATTGTGTGTGCAGTTGCAAATGACTTATGGTTTGTTTGGAATTACTACTAAAGTATTTCTACAATTAAAAAATACTAGTAAGACTGATTCTTTATATTATGATTTTTAAATTTCATTTCTAGTAGAACAGTTACTACTATTCATTTTATTTACAAGATACATAGAAACTTAATTAATCACTTAACTTAATCACTTAAATTTTTCTTCCAGATATACTTTTTTTAATAGAAAATCCTTCGTGATAGTGTAAATGAATAACACTGAATAGGGTGAATCGGCCAAAGGATGAATTTAAATTGTAAAAATTATCAAAATTTAAATTAAGTAATATGATAAAAGAATACACACACACACACATATATATATAATATGCATTTGAATTCCAAAAAATATTAATTCATACTGTCAAATTTCCATCTCAAAATTTATGTGTAGGATTTTAATTCGATTAGTAAAAATTTTTACTTTATGAATACTTTTAGTTATGTGATTTTTATGGCTTTTAATATAAGTGACTAATAACATCAGATCTGTGAACTTAAATTATGAATGTGTTCTTTTTTGCAAAATATTTTCTATTGCTCTAGATTTTAAATGATCTACTGAAGAATTGGATAAAGAGGAACTATGTATGTTATCATATAGCCAACTGTAAGGATTTGATTTGGAGTATATCCTCTGGAAAATTAGGAATATCTTTTAATATATTAAAAATTGTTAGATAAAATGTTATGGATAAATCTTGTCCTATATGCATTTTCATAAAAGTAAATAATGCAAGAACGAGCAAAATGCAAGGTTCCTAAATAAAGGGTAATTTGTAGTTTTGAAAACTATTTTTTGAGGTCATAGACCATCATTAGTAGTCTAAACGACAGTTTAGGAGAGATTTGGCTTTTTCAAAAATATGAGTTGGCAACATCGTGTTTCCATGTTTTCAAAATGTTGAATTATTTAAAGAAATTTTTTTTAAATGTTTCTTCAAAAATGAACTTTTTTTTTGTCATTTTTATCCATTTAAATCCAATAAAAGCATAAGTGTTATGAGTTGCTGACTCTCTTTGCTTATTTTTTTTCTGTGTGTCTAAAATATAATATTTTCAACAAAATGCTTGCTATTAAAAATCTTATCAATATTTGTGTGGAATTATCCATGTATTTCACAGAAATTCGGTTTGAAATCTTTTTCTGATTTGCTTCATTAGATCATTTTTATATTTTATAGGA
>BMAV01003579.1:139791-157851 GCA_019973955.1 Trichonephila inaurata madagascariensis
TGCTAGAAACAAATAAAAAATTACTGTACAATCTTATTGAATCTGTTGTCATGAAAGAATCCGAAGAAAAATTTTTCATTGAGACAAGTAAAGGGTTACTTGCCGATCTTATTCAATCAGTTGTCGCAAAGGAATCCGAAGAAAAATCTTTGCAAGAAACAAATAAAGAGTTACTAAACAATCTCATTGAATCAGTTGTTATAAAAGAATTGGAAAAAAAATCTTTGCAAGAGACTAATAAAGAATTTTTTGAAAACCATAGTGAAGTTAATTTAACGGATTCTAAAGAAAAACCTTTGCAAAAGACCGATGGAGAATTATTAAATGAGGAATCTGTCAATGTAATGAATTCAATAGAGAAATCAAAGAAAAAAGATAAGGTATGGCTTTTTTATGAATTACTTTTGATGTATTTATTTATATTTAAGGGGTTTAAAATAGAATATCTGGTTTTCTGCTGTCAGTGTTTAGACGAAACTTTGTCATTTTTATTCCATGAATTACTAAACGTTGTTTCTTCTGTACCATGGAGGATGAAAAATGAACTCGAATTTTCAAACAAGGCATGCTGGCAAAATGCCAAGAAGGTGACTTTCTAGTATGTGTTGAAATGGGATGTTAGGAGAGCCAAAAATCACTATTTCCTCTCGCAAACTATTTTTTTTTTTTTTTGAATTAGCTACAAAATTAGTTCAAAGGAATTGCATCCCGCAAAGATGCAACACATAATTATAAAATGTTTGATCCATTAAGAGTGTAAGTATAAGAAATTTTCTGTTGATTTGTGAAAAAGTTAAGAGGTAAGACATTATCAAAGACGCAATCATTTGCAGGAGGACAACCAGCATCACATACAAAATCGCTCCTGCTCGAGTCCTTTTAAAAAAAAAGACTGATGCTTGATGATAGCTCAAATTGCATTTGCAGTTAGGTTGTTATATGGAAGTGTGCCTAAGAAATTATTAGGGAAAATCTTGGTTTTCACAAAGTGTCTACAAGGTAGGTCTGCTTTAATTTAAAAAACTTGAGAAAATACACTGAGAACAGTTGAAACATCTTCCTTGCAGTCCTGATTTATCTTCATGTGATTTTTGTCTCTTCAAAAATGACTTT
Source organism: Trichonephila inaurata madagascariensis (assembly GCA_019973955.1). Lineage (NCBI taxonomy): Eukaryota > Metazoa > Arthropoda > Arachnida > Araneae > Nephilidae > Trichonephila > Trichonephila inaurata. The sequence goes on from BMAV01003579.1 coordinate 140,905, forward strand.
AGTGGGATAACAATTTGATGAGGATGCCAAGTAGAGGCATTAGTGCTCCAATGGCTTCAAGATAAGCCATCATTTTTTTCATAACAGTGTATAAAAAAACTGTGTAAATATTGAGAAAATGCAATGGTAAATTGGAAGATTGTACTGACAAATAATATGTAAATTTTTCTCTTGTCTTTAATAGATTTTGCAAATAATGCGGGTTCATGCTTGATCCACCTTAGTTGAAGAAATTGTGTGTTATGTTTTTAATTAGGTGCTGCATATGAGGAATAAATTAGTTTTTATGTATGTATTATTTTCATTGGGTATTCAACTATCTGTGGGCTTGTATTCAGCTTAATTTTTTTTATAATTCATTAAAAAAATTTATAAAATTGTTAACTCATTGATTAGCTTTTTTGATGAAATTTTTTTTTTCAGTTCTGCTTTTTTACTCCCTGCTTAATGTGTATATAAATTGAGTCTGTTCTAGTTGTTGGGGAGTAAACTTTTATATACATTAATTTTAATCTGTTTTTAATAAATAGGTAGAAGCAAGTATTTCGGCTAATCTTGGTGATGACAAAGAAAATTTAAAAGAAACTGTATGCACTGAAGCAAATTTAAATTCTGAAAACTTACACATACATATCGAAGATACTGCTGTAAATAATATTCTGGAAGAGAATTCATTTAATAATCACAAACATTTAGGGATACAATCCTGCTTGCTTCATTGTAACTCTGACAGTGATTTTTCAGATACTCCACAGAATGGAGTTACCAACTTTTCTGAAGATTCAATGTTATCTGAATGTTCATATGAGTGTAATTCTTGTCAAAGTTCACATTCTCTTTGTAATTCAACTGAGTCTTTAAGACTTGATGTACCATCTGAAAGTCAGACTGCTTTTCAAAAGGATTCAGAATGCACACATCCCTCTTCATTTTCTCCACCCAAAAGCTTTTCTGAGCTAAATGTCAGTACTACATTGTGTTTGCCAGAAAAGTGCTCAAACCAACCATCTTTTGAAGGGTTTATTAGCAAAATTGATGGAAATTCAGTTACTGCAGAAGAGCTTGAATGTAGTGAAGCACTTGATCCTATACCTGACATTCAAGATAAGTCGTTGGCTGAAAGTGGTATAATAAATGGTGAAGATATGGATTTGAATCAGTCACATTCTTTAAGTATACCACAAACTTTTGAGGTTCAATCACAAACTTCAAAAGATGATGTTCAGTGTGATTACTTTGAGGAAGAACATAACCATGTGCCTAACTTATTACCATGTGCATCAACTCCTCTACAAACTATTAATCAGTCGAATGCTCCATCAAATGATTCATCTGTTAGTACTCAAGATGACATTCATGTTTTGGGATCTGATAATTCAAAAGAACCTAAAAGCTCAAATTTACTTCATGAGTCGCTCGACCCCAAACCCTCTAAACTTTTTTTCCAAACTTCTAAAACTACAAAAGTAACATCAAATTCTGGAAAATTGTGCAATCCAATAGAAAATTCTGATGAAATTGATGAAAACACAGATGAAAAATTGTTTCATAAAAGTCCCTCCTATGCAACTCTTACATCAAAGTACGGTTTGGTTTTTAAGGATGCTCTCTCAGCTGTAAGTATTATGAAAATTTCTGCTCTTTCTATCTCTTGATTTTAACAACATATACTTTCTATTGCTTTTTACTCATTTAGGGGGAGGGGAAGCCTTTTTAATGTGCTTATGATTATCAAACTCAATAATTTTGTCCTTTAATAATATGGCTGATTCAAATGAAAAGTGTTGTGTGTGTGCTCTGAAGATTATGGGAATAAGGTTGCCTGAGGTTGTTATAAAAATTATTATAAGATATTGGGCTGCTGCATAGGGAACCATTATTAGAAGGAAAACGTATCTATAAAACCAAAAATGTGTTTAAATGCATTTTTACTGTATCCTTTTTGTATATATGCAGCATAAAGATGGAAAACTGTTTTGAAAAGATATTGTGATAGCATGAACAAATGGCTTAGGATTAGTTAAAAATACATAAAACTTTCACAAAAAAAAACCATATGTTTCATAATTTCTTTTTATTTATCTGTGTAAAAAAGAAAAACATAATTCTCATACGATTTACCTTCCTACAAAATCTGAAATAAATACATGATAATTAGAATAATTTTAAAAATGTGTTTCATGTGTTAAACATATTTTTCTTCTTATACACAAGTGAGCTTCTTTTCACTAATTGTACCATCGATTGGGCTACAATTTACACATCTTATCGTTTCTTTTTTACAGAATTTTTGGTAGCAACAGTAGTTTTATTTGTGTCCTTATTGTAACAAAAACTTACTATATGGAATGGCAATTTAAAATCTTACTTTAATAATAGTCTTAGTCTCTACATTGTCTTAATTGTGATTTTGGATAAGATGTTTTTATTTTGTTTGTGAAATTTTGTAAAATTGATTCATAATGCTGCTATTCTTATATGTTTCAGCACTTATCATCAGTGAATAGTGTGTGTCACATTGTTTCCTTAAATATCTTTACGTTTCTACTTTTTTATGCACCAATTTTTCTAAATTGAATATCATATTTCATGTTTCATCTCTTAATCTTTACATGTAACCATTTTTTGGTATTCTGGCTTGATTTGGTAATCTGGCTTTTTAAATTTTTGGTTAACTCTTAATATTAGGCAAATTAAGAACAAACCTTTTCAAACTGGGAGTTTAGTATAGTATAGTATGGGTATGTTAATTTTTCTTTAGTCAAATTTGTTTTACTGAAACGTTAATAGAGGCTTTTAAACATGTGCAATATATTTCTTAAATTGGAAGTTGTTTATTACAAAATTCTTTATTTCCAATCAATTTTAGATTGCAAAAATATCGATCAATTTTGTAGTTTGTGTATGTTGTGATTGAACATATTACACATAAGCAGGTAGTCCATTTAAAATACACTCAAATGTCCAAAGTTATCTTTACATGTTACAATCACAAATTTCTGAAGAATGATACATAACTTTGTAATTGCTAAGGAAAACATTTAAGAACACTGCATATGGTATAAAAATGTAAAATGAAACAATAGAAATGGGAACAACCTGTGACGATTTGAAGGTATTTTTTTCTTTAAAATTCTTTATATTTTAGGAAAGTGAACAAGATCTTAGCCATGGTGAAAAGAAAGATCCTCTTCAGGATGAAAGTAATGTTTTGTCAGCCATTAATACAGTAAGTTATATGTAGTATTTAGACTCATCAATTAATAATATTTGTATAAATGCAATCGTAAAGTAATTTTATATTTATTATTTTATCTTTATATTATCAATCTTAGGCATGTGCACATAATAAGTCAGGTAATCAAAAATTAAAGGAAATATGCTAGAAGTTATAATGTTTAAGAATAACTTGATAAATTTGTAATACAAATTTTGAAACAACACTAAAAAAGCTGAAAAGATTAAGATGTCTTAATGATAGGTAGTTGTGGTGGAAGAAAAGTAAAGTAATAAGAAGTTCGAAAAGAATGGCTTCTCAAGTCATCAGGAAATGACATTTATGCTAATGAAGATAAGGGTTATGGATGCCTAATATTTTAAAAGATTTTCGAATATATTGTTTAAAAAGGCTAAATTGTCTGAGTTTTTTTATTGCTGTACTTAATGTAAGGTATTTAAATTGTCGTAGATTGATTCACACACGCACAGATGATTACTAGTATTCTGTCTAAAAATTAGGAATGATATTTAATTGAATGACTAAATTGTTCAAGAATTGTAGTTTTCTTTTAACTAATTCATATAAATTTTATTCATTTGAAAAGACTTAGTAGTATATGCTTAAGTTTTGAATCATATGTATATTTAAAGCTTAGTCAAGAGTTGACATCATTCGGTACTGAGTTATGGCAAGTATTAACTCTTTTCAATTTTTTCTGTGGCACATTCCATTTTCTATTTCCTTCATTTTAATTATTAGTAGGGCTTATGGTAGTTAAAGATGGTAGAGAGCGATAGTTTTGCTGTTAGTGAGTCATCAGTCTGAAATTTGCTTCCACACAAGATTATATTAAGAGGACAAATAGTTTCATCTGTCCTTTCAAAAACTTCTTAAAGAGAGACATGGAAAATAATGTTGGACCACTTTGGATGTTATTTCGTCACTTGATTGTGAATCAGTTGTAGAAGATCCATCACCAATAGTCCATTATACTCCACCAAGGTAGCTTTATTTAAAACCATATATTTCTGATCATTAGCGATTGTATTATTATCTTATTTTAGATTGTTATGGAAAGGGCTTTTACTGATGCATTAGCACAGAAATAGATTGTTTTTAAGTTTTAGGTATTGATTAAAATAAAAATAAACATCACAGAATTGATTATTCTTAAGGAGAAAAAATCTTTATATAAATATTATTTAACTAATTTGAGATATCTAGTTTTAAACCTATGATGAATTATTGCAAAAGTGTTTTCATAAGTAACATATCTGTAGTAATAGATATTTGAATGATAAAAAAAAAAAATTGTAAAATTAAAACATAAATGTCGGAATGTTCTGATTGATTAAAAAATGATGTATAAATAAGGAATGTAGTACCTCCATTTTTATAAATTGGGGCATAATGCCTTATGACTTATAATACTAACAAAAATTTTGCCGGAAAAAGTCATTGCTTTTGTTAAAAGAATGTGTATTGTACATAAAATATGAAACCTGAATATATATTTTAATCAAAATATTTTGAAATATTTGTGCTTTTTTCCTTACTTATTCATAAATTTTTCTTAAATTTGAATTTTCTGTATTGTTGATGTAGTAACATCGTTATTAGCTTAGGATTTGTAATTTGTGAAGGTAATATATTTTTAAAAAGCGTATCAGGTAATTGTTTTTAACGTTTTGTATGATTTTGCTGGCATTATAATTTAAATATAATTTTTGGGCATCCTTGTTTTACTTATTGGACATATTGTCAGTTATATTTTCAAATATATTTGGTATAAAAAATTAATTATATTTACTGTTTTGTTAAACATCAAATTCTGCATTTCTCTAGTCTAATATGTCCATAAAAAGTCATGGAATTCTAAAGAATAATCTAAACTGTATGTATGTATTGAAAAACAATTGTGTGTTTTTTTGAAAAAATAATGTGCAATGCCACATGAAATTGAAAAAAAACCTTAATAATACAGGTACTACACTCATTATTTATACATCATTTTTTAATCAATCAGAATTTTACAATTTTTTTTTTTATCATTCAAATATCTATAACTAGGGATATGTTACTTAAGAAAACACTTTTGCAATAATTCATCATATGTTTAAAACTAGATATCTCAAATCAGTTAAATAATATTCATCATAAAGATTTCTTCTCCTTAAGAAAAATCAATTCTGTGATGTTTGTTTTTATTTTAATCAATACCTAAAACTTAAAAACAACCTATTTCTGTGCTAATGCATCAGTAAAAGATCTTTCCATAACAATCTAAAATTAGATAATAATACAATCGCTAATGATCAGAGACATATGGTTTTAAAGAAAGACACATTGGTGGAGTATAATGAACTATTGGTGATAGTCCATTATACTCCATTATTACCCATTGGTTAATTGTATTTACTGTCTTGTTAAACATCAAATGTTTGCATTTCTCTTGTCTAATATGTCCATAAAAAGTCATGGATTTCTAAAGAATAATCTGAACTGTATGTGCATATTGAAAAACAATTGTGTTTTTTGAAAATTAATGTGCTATGTAACATGAAATTGAAAAAAAAAAAACTTATTAAATAATATTGCAGTAAGATTTTAGTTATATTATTTGAAGTTTCAAATTTTATGTAGTGAAGTATACAAAATAAAAAAATGTGCAGAATGTGGCTTTCCATCCATTTATATTAATATCTCTTCAAGATATATAACCCTCTGCTAATTTTTTTTAAAAAAAACTGTTTGATGAAAATGAAACATAACAGTAACAATATGTCTTGTGAAATTCCTCATTTTTAAAGTATTGCAACAGTTGTTACACATTTTACTAGTTTTAAGGCCTTTTTATTCTTGGTTTTTAAATGTTGTAATATATATTAAATCTTGGAGAGAACTCATGAGAATTTTGTTTTTGAAATTCAACTGTGAATATACATACAGAAAGTTTAAAACAATGTAGTTATGTTTCACATTTTGGCCTAATTTTTTAAAAAATTCTCAGTTTTATTAGAATGTGATTTTTGGAACTGTCACATTAATCATTTTAGTGTTTTTTATATGTATTATATTTAATCATTTAAGTGATTAAATCTGTTATTCAATTTTGTTATTTTAGATTTCTTGGAACCCAAATCATGGTTGCCATTCGTGGTTATTTATCGCTGGCAATTCAGGTATTGCTAGACTTACTTGTGTATCTGAACTCATTAAGAAGGAAAATACATCTGTGTCAAGCCAAGAAAGCAATATGTCATAAAATCAATTTCCTCTATATGTTTATAATAATACATAATAAAAAAATTTTTTAAACGTAAGTATTGGATTGAATCTTGATACAAATACTGGGATTAAAAAAGTGTATTGGAAAACATTTATTTTGAAGAATTTTGACTGTCAAAAATTTTATTTCAAAATAATTTTTTGAAGTAAAGGTACAACAATGGTGTGGTTATATTTATTTTTATATTGTTGGTTTTCCTGTTGTTTCCTTTGTCTTGTTTGTTTTGAGTCAAAATATAATTCCAATTTCTAATAAGCCTTATCTTTTATTATACTGATGGTTTTTTTTATATCTGGTTATACATATGAATGTGTTTATAAATAATGTGTTTTAATATCTACTAATATTAGAAATTAATTCTAACATTTATATGAAGAATACTGTATTTGAAGTATAGTTTCTGTTAATAATTGTGTGTCTGGACAGTATACTTTCTGTTTTAAGTGAAATTTATTTAAAAAAAAAATATCCCCCTCCCTATTTTTTTTTTTTTAATTATTTTTTTTTTTTTAAATCTGTTTAATGTTAAAAATTAGATGAAAAATATTCTCAATAACTTCTTATGATGTAAAATTTCTTTTGATTACAAAATGTTAATGAATTCAGAAAAATCTTTATAAAATTTTTACTAGATTTTTTTTTTGATAGAGAGATCTAAATTTTAACAATCATACTTAAGAAAAATGCATCAGTATAAAAAAATAACTCATATGATTGCATTGTTTTCCCTCAAAATACTTTATTTTTATAGCTTATTCTTAACAATTATTTCCTTTGCTTTTTTTTTCTGTGAGCCTATAATTTTAAATTCCAGAAAGATGTTGCCTGTTGTTATTATGTTATTATTTTTATTCAAGATTTCTTAGATAATTTTCCCCTGTATCTTGAATCATGATTAATATTTGGTCTCTTTTCGTTTACTGTGTCTGCAATCATATTAATACACTATAAAAATTGACAGTTAACTATTTATCGGTAGAAAACATTCACACCACTTAAATATCTTTTTTTTTCTTTATGGGTAAAATTTAAGGTGTAGTGTCTTGACACCATACCTTTTAATATATCATAGGTTTAAAAGTAATGTATATATAAATAGACACATTTGTTTCTTTTATTTAAATATCTTTTAATAAACATAATTATATTTTTATTTCAAATAGTTTTCCTTGTATAGTATATTATAGTAGATTTTCAAACAAAAATGCCCTAATTTGTTCCATCTCTAATATACCAGTGCGTTGCCTATTAAAATATGTATGAACAAATTTAATTTTTTTATTCATATTTTATAAAAAGTTATTTTTAATATTTTCTGAAATTATATGTTTAAGAATATGAATTGGAAATATCCGATGTTACGTTTTTTGTTTATCATGGTTATTAAATATGCTAGTTGATTTTTAGGGACTTCTATATAGGTAAGCTGATTATTTGTATTTGTATCTTAAAAATTTTTACTATGAAATTTTTAATTTATTTGTTTTTACCTTGTTAAAAATTATGTTATTTTTTTTAACAATTATTTTTGTAATAAGCTAGCATTCAATACTTGGCAGTGAAGAAATTGGATTGAATCTACAAAATAACTAAAAATCGATTTATTAATATACTACCCACATACCACTTTTATAATTGGGTTCTTTTTTATAAAAAATGTTCAAAATTATATATTCCTTGGAAAAAAAATTAAATATAAATTGAATTCTTGGGCTTTTTAAAGAGAACCAAGATAATATTTTTGTTAACGATTGTATCTTTTTAAACATTAAATAACGTGATTTCAAAATATGGAACTTGATTACAAACCATTTCCAGTATGGCTTTTGTAATTAATCTAGTATTATTGTTTGTAAATTGTATATATTTTCAAGTATAATCATACTTCCTTTTGAATTTTGTTTTGTCATTCTACATATATCTTGCATTATCCTTTGTACCTATTATTAATCTGTGTTAATCTTATAAATATTCTGTTTTTTCCCCTTGCAGCTTAATAGCTACTTTTATATATGTCATTTACTTTTATCTAAATTTGGCAATGCAAGCATTTTCAATTTATGTCATTATGAATAATGTTTCAATTTTTTTTTTCTTTTGACTCATCTGTAGATTACATTCTATTAAATAATAGTATTTGTACATGCCTAAGGTACATTGGAAAAATAGGTTGTTTTTTTAAAGAATAACCTTTATATATATATATATTCAATATGAAAACCATAAAAATAATTTATATTTACTTCAAAATCTGTGTTCTCCTTTTCTAAACTTCAAAATAATTCTAAATTACTAAATGCTTAGTAGAGCAGAAAATACTAATTTATTACAGGATACACACAATCAGGTACATCTTTTTTCAGTTGAAATATAAACTTAAAAATTTATGAAACATAATTATTTGAATTTATGGAGAATGAAGTACTGTTAATATTGTCTACTTTAATTTAAAAATTATGAAATGTATTCCAAAAACAAAAATGCTACTATTTGAGACAAGTTTTTATAATTTTCATTTATAAATATTTTTAAAATTACCACTGAGGACTTAAAAAATGTATTGTGTATAATAAGATGCAGTTTGATTTTTAGAAATAGGGAGAAAATTATATTTTTTTCCCTATTGATGTGTCAGTTTTTGCTCAAAGAGTTTAAACTTCCCGTAAAATGTTTTGTTTCTTTCATGACTGAAGGTTTGTTTTATGTAGCTCAGGATTTATCTTTTTTAAAGTTTTTTAATTTGCTTTGCCAAAAAAAAAAAAAAGGTAATATATAGTTAATTTTAAGTCCCAAAGAAAATTTTGCATAAAAGAATTAGGCATATGTTTTTATCTATTCAGTCGTTTCATAGATTCTGTTCTGCAACATCTAAGCCCATAGACCTAAGTTAATTTTTTAAACAAAGAAGTGAAGAAGTAGTCGTATTAAAAATGGGATATAAAGTTCATTAAGTCCAATTTCCATGATGTTTAAACTGTGGTCCATCTGCATTTATATGTTCTAGTCCCAATATCTACACTAAAGTAATTTTTGGTACAGAAATATTCAGTTTTTAATTTCTTGATGTATAGATTAACCAAATTTATTTCACATTATTTATATAATTAGCTAATCTAGTTGAAGAAGGTGTATCTTAATTCCTCAACCCACTTTTATTGGATAATTTCCACATTTTCTGTCTTGTATGGTTTGATTCTACACTTCCTTTGGTTGTAAGAAAACATCAAACTGATTAATTTACTGGTCATACATTTCAGAAATAGCCTTAAATAAGTATTGAAAAACTAAAGATACAAAGTCTGTATTAAATAATTCAATATCTCTGAAAATGATATTCTCTTTTACCCATATTCCTAAGGAATATCTTTCTGAGAAATTTTGTTGATTATTTGGCTACATTTTGTGAGTTAAGTATCTAACAAAAGAGTGTAAAATTATGTAATTTCTATATTTATACATATTTCTTTCTCATTATACTGTAGTTGAAGAGATGCAATTTATAATAATTTTTGTAGTATTATTAAGATTTGTTTGTTTTATTTTCTATTTATGTAATATTGACTTAAAATTATCTGTCATTGTTAAAGTATATCATATTTTGTGTGAAAGCTACATTTTTTTTCATTTTGTTTTATAAGAGTTGACTTTTATTTAGTTATACCATTTTATTTGTAATCACTTTCATAATAAATGGATTTCAGTAATTCATTTAGGGCCTTGCTATATATTTTGGTTTTCATTGTTGCTTAGCAAAAGTGGTTCAAGTGCTTGAGGAAGAACAGAGCTGTTTATTGTAATTTTCAATCTCAAACATTTACTCATATATTTATGCATCATTTAACTGAATAACATGCATATCACTGGCAATTTATTTTCAGCATTAAAATTATTGAAAATTGCTTGAATGCTATAGTTAGTTATAGCTTATATAAATATATATCAAGAAAATATTTTCTCACTCATAAACTCTACTTTTCAGAATATTAATAAAGAGGAAAAGTAATGAAAGGCTGTAGGATCCCCTCCCTCACCAACACATGTCATTTGTGTTCCATAAATTTTTCTGTAATTAAATTCTAGGTATTTTGATGATTAAATCGAAAGTCCCCACAATTTTTTACTATTATTTTAGGAAGAAGTCCATTGTCATGCTTTCTAAGAATTTCTTTTCATGTTAAAGCTTGTCTCTTTTTAATTTATTTAAGCATTTTTTGCTTTGAGCTCATTTAAGTGAAAACAAAGCTTTTTATACTTATGTTAAATGAATCTAAATTATTATATAATTACTTAGAGCAAGATTTTTAAGTTATTTTTGTGATATGCTAATTTGTACATGTAAATTTTTTTAATGGTGTGTTATAAAAACATCTGTCCCTTTTAATTTAACAAATTTTTCATACATTTTATTGATAAGAAGTAGTTTCTTAAATAAAAATTACAGAGGTAAACATAATTTGCATTTTTGTTTGAAACTAGGCGCATATACCTTGTGTAACTGATTCATAAACTTTCAAAATACAGAATACACATAAATTGTAATTATTTGTGCAATATGTATCAAATCACTGATTCTATTTGCTACCATTCTTTTCTTTTCACTTTGTTGAATGTTCATTTTTGCAGGCCCATCTTTAACTATGCAAATATATACCCTTGAGGTGTTAACTTATTTAAACTGAAATGTAGATTTGAACACTTGACTCTGTTTTTCATGTTACAAAGTTTTCAAATGAATCTTATGTGATGTCTATTTTTGTGTTAATAATTTTCATTTCATCAAATCTATACTTGATTTTGTAAAGGCACATTCTATGTGTATTGTAAATTTAGTAGGTTATCTTTTTGTATATATGTGCATATATATGTGGAAGCTCTCATCATTATAAGTTATAATTGTAAGCTTATATAATTAATTATGCAATTTGCCTATATGCGATTTGTAGTGCCTATTGCATAAACAAATGAATCATTTATTTGTATAAAAATGGAAAATATAACTGTTTTTATAGTAGATATATTTTTCATGAATGTTGAAGGTAATTGTCTTTGTTCTTCAAAGCTTTCAATATACATTGCAAAATGTTTACAAAGCACTTTTATGGAGCAATATTGGAAACAAACTTTCTCTCAAAACTGTCAGCACAACTTGTGCATTCATTATTTTGTCAGTTTGTTTACGAAAAGTTTGTTAAACAATTTTTTCAAATATATTGTATGTTCTAATTTTTTTGCTATTCTTCAGAGAACTCAATTAAAGAATAATAAATGTATATATACTTTAAATGCTTTATTATTGATTTTTACTAAATTTCAGATCATATTTTATCTTTACATGATCATTACATTTTTGAATTTCAATATTTCATTTCAAAATTAATGTTGAAAATATTTTCTTTTTTTTAGGCGTTTATTTATGATCATTAATTAACAGTAATTCCTGTATCCCCCTTTTTTTTTTGAGAAAAATATCATGTATTGAATTTTAATTTATATCTGCCCTAATAACCAGAAAAATGTATTCACTGCATTATCTAATAGATGTTGATTTCATCAAAACTAAGTTATAAGTATTTTAATTTTGAAATATCTGTTACATTTAATTCTAATAATTCATTCCTTTTGATCTGAAGATTTTGAAGGAATCCTAGCCACATTGTATGGTTCATTTATTTTTCAGTATGTGTGAAGCTTAATGAAAACAATTTCATACAAAATATAAATGTGAACCTTTTAACTATCATATTGAGAAAAAAAACATTGTTCTTCCACCAGCTGAATATTAGCTAACATATGCTTTATTATTTTAATTTAAATTGTATGAGATTAAGTAATAGTTTGAAAAAAAAAACACTTTCACAATGAGTGAGAAGATAAACACAGCAAAAAAAAATCTCATTGAACTTTAACACACAAAGATCATAAGGTGTAATTTGACTTTTCTTTGCTTATGATGAAATCATTTTAATGCAGATGATGTACTGTAACTCTTTTAACAATTTTTATTGTTTCATGTATTTATTTATGTATCTGTATAATTGTTTAAAAATATATAAAAGTTTCTGTGATAAACCAAACTAAGCTTTTAGTAAAGAAAATTTTTAGTTGGGAGAAAAATATATTGAGATAATGAAGCTGCAAAGAAGAATATATTTATTTGCAATTTTAAAAAAGCTGTGGTAGTCTAGTGGTAATTGTCACAAGCTCCTGGACAGAGTGTCACTGGATACAGTCCTGATGCCACCATGTAGAGGGGCTCATTAAATCTGTGGAGACTCAATATCTTCCCCTGGGGGCGGGGGTGGCTGATGTCCGCATCACTTGCACGAGGTTCAAAATTACAAGGTCCGTTGCTAGTAGCCCTTGCATTGCTTTTATAGGGGGATGTTAATATAACTCTCACTCTCTCAATTTTATGAACAATTTACTGTTGAACAAATTTAATGTTATCTCAGTTTTTATTGTAACCAAAAATTGTTTCCCTTTTATGCTAAAATTAAATTGCCTTTCAGTATTTTTATTAGAAAAATAATTTAATTGTAAGCTTGATATAAAAATTATCCAAAAATAGACTGTAGGAAAATTAAATTCTTATAATTTATTTAATATGAAGTTATAAGTCAAAAATTTTAATGTTAGTTATTGAAACTTTCAGTGTATGAATACAAAGGCAATGTTTATTGATTAATCTATTATTTTTAATTCTTGTGCTAATTAATACAAACTATAGGTATGTATAAAATTAAATTGCATTTTGAAAAATTAATCAAAAGGTATCACTATGATTTTAAATATCACATTGAATTTATGAAACATTGTATTGAATTATTAATTTCATGTATTTTTAGTTTGGTCAGTATTGTGTGAATATTTTGTTGTAAAGGCCTTTCATTGTTGATTAATACTAGTTGGAAAATGGGTTTTAAATTAACCAGAAATTATGCTACTTTGGTTACTAGTGTCAGAACAAGGTTGCTACAGAATGGCTGTTACATAAATCTTAATACATTTTTGTCATACATTTACATCTTTGAGTCATAAACAAAATATTTTTGGAGAGGAAGGGATGCATTTTTATTTTTGTTTGCATTTTGAATAATACTTTTTAGAAGTCAAATATTGTTCTTAGGAAAAAGAGTCGAATATATATGCGTATATAATTTATATCTACACTATTAAAATTCGAAGGTAAACAAACGTATTCGACTGATGACCGTACAGCGCAGAAACTCGCCGAAGGTACCAAAAGTTCGGGAATGATCTGAGGAATCAGTTTTTGACCATTTATATTCCGATAATGCAATTAGTTAAAAAGATACTAATTAAAAACCTTAAAACACATAATTATTGCCATTTTTTCCCGCAAGGCGGCGAAGTTCCAAATTTTCGACCTTTTTTTTCTCCAGACGTTTTTAAAACTCGATCTAATTTTTTTTATGAGACTCAGACAAAAAATAATTACAGAATCGGAAAGATCATTTACTTCGCCACGATACGGTATAATTTATTTTACAAAATAATGATATCTTCTACGATTTTTTCTAAAATGAGTCAAAATCGATACGTTTTTATGAAAATGATTTCTAAATCGTTCCGCTTGCATTTTCTTTCGCGTTAATGAAATGATATTTAACACTAAAAAAGTTCATGTTTTTCTCTTTTAGAATCAGTCATTAAAAAAAAAAAAAAATTTAATTTTTTTTTTTATGATTTTTCAAAAAAATACTCAAAATTTTATTTAAATACTTAATAACTTCTTTATTTATGCAAATAATCTCACGAAACTTTTTTTCTCGTGTGTAGAACGATATTAGGAACGATAACGATGTAGATCTGTACAAAAATTGAAAGAATTGCTTAAAAATTACGGTTTTTTTTTTAAAAAAAAATTGTGTTTTTCGTTTTTTTCCCTTTTTGTGAGAAATATTTTAGCATTATTTTTGTTTAAAAAATTACCTTTGTTTGCAATCGATGTGTTAAGTTTGGAAACATTAACTTAAAAATCATGCTCTTAAAAAATTCTTTTACATATTTCATGAAAAGCTCTGTTTTGTGTCAAGGTTATTCGCTTCAACTATACGGGTGAAAACGCAATTTCTGCTATAAAACTATTCGCCCGCTTAAAATACTCATCATAGAACCTATGCTGCCATATACCTTGGGTGGCCGCGGTAGCCGAGTGGTATAGGTATCAGATCGTGGCTTGCCTTGTCACGAGTTCGAGCCCAGTACCACTAAAGACCCGCCGTGTAGGGCAGCTATGCACGTTAAATCTGTCGAGAGCTGAAACGTCCTCCTGTTGGTGTGGTGTGGTAGTTATGAGAGGGGGTGCCAGCTCAGGTGGCATCCACGTCACTTGAACATAGTTCAAAATTACGTGGTCCGTCGCCAAAAGCCCTCGTGTAGCTGAACAGTACGACGTTAATATTCAATCAATCAGCCATATACCTTGGAAGAGTGGATTTCAAAGAATATTCCTGCTAAGTATTGTCAGAATATTCGTAAATTTGGTTATTCTATGTTATTTTAAAGTGAATGGTACTTATAAGTACCGTCGGCCCGGCATAACACGTTTTTTTTTAGTGTAAAATTATTGTTCCCTCTTCCCCTCCTCCTCACAGATAAGATATAGCTTCAAATTTCGATGTATGATTTATAAAAAATGATATTGCGTTAGTTAAAAAATTATTAATGTGAAGCAATAAAAAGAACGATTCTGATGTGCTAAGAGTAAAACACACACAAAACTTTCATCGTTTTTTTAGTAATAGTTAGTTTCTAAGAAACTAAAATAATAAAATAAATTTCAGATTTTCATGAATCACAATCAATCGTTACATGTAGTTAGCTTAAAAATGTCTCTAAATTGTATTTTGATTCAAAAGAATAGACGATGTACTTTTTGATTAACAAATAATTAATTTAGTCATGAAATAATAGAAATAATCCTTTAAAAAAACATTTATATATTTTAAAAAATCCATTTTCTATAAGTAATAAATAAAAGAAGAATTTACAGATAGCTATTGAAACGATTGCTTTTCTTTAATGCTTGAATAAACATATATATATGAAAGTTTTAAAAAAACAGTATGGGGGAAAGCCTAGATATATATTTACATGTACTGAAAAAAAATATCTGATAAAAACATTTTGATATTTTATTTTAATTTCATAGTTTTTCATTCCACTGTGTTTAGTAAATTATTTAAACTCGTATCGGACGAAAAAAAGTATATTTTACAAAACTAACATATTCATTATTTTATTTTCGGAATAAATTAAAAGCGAGCGCGCACTGAGGCATGGCGTAGACAAAACAAACGGGAGGCTTTGCTTCACACGAAAAAGATATGTGCTGCCAAGGGCTTTTTTGCAGATGGCAGAATTTTTTCCTACTTGACAATTATCGTTATATTTTGGACACTTCACACAATATCTTTATAAATTATAGCCTATGTGTTACTCTGATGTATAAGCTATGTTATTGTAAAGTTTCATTGAAATCCATTCAGTTTTTGCGTGAAAGAGCAACAAACTTTCACGTTTATAATAATAAGAATATGTTTAATCAAACGTTCAGAAAAAAGCAATCGTTTCAATAGCTATCTGTAAATTTTTCTTTTATTTATTACTTATAGAAATTGGATTTCATTAAGTATATATATATATATGTGTGTGTTTTTTTAAAAGGATTATATTTCATTTCTAAATGTATTCTTTGTTAATTAAAAAGTGCATCGTCTATTATTTTGGATCAAAATAATGTCGAAAACTTTTTCTTACGAATTTTTAAAAAATACTCAAATTTTAAATATTTAATAACTACTTATCAAATTCAAATTTTTTATAACTTCATTTATTAAAATAATTGCATGAATTGGAAAGATAATTTACTTCGTCACGATGCAGTATGTTTTTTTACAAAACAACGAAATTTTACATATTTTATGATTTTTTCTAAAATGAATCAATATCGATGCGTTTATATGAAAAATATTTTTAAAAAACTCGTACTTTGATCTTTTAGAATTAGTGATTTAAAAAATAAATTGCCGAAAACTTTTTTTTACGAATTTTTAAGAAATACTCAAATTTTAAATATTTAATAACTACTTATCAAAGTTTTTATAACTTCTTCATTTATAAAAATAATTATATGAAATTTTTTTTTCCTTGTATCGAACATTTCAAAAAATGCTCACAATTTTAATTCAACATTTAATACAGTTGTTAAATTTTGTAATTATAAAAATTTCTACTTTTTTCAACATACAACTATTTTTAAAAAGGTACATTTTTCTTTTCGGGGCCTAAAAGGCTGCAAAGTGAGTGAGTGAATATTAAAGTCCCACTGTTCTTTTACTCGAGAGCTCTGATAGCCAGAGGGGGAAGGGGAATTTCCATGACAATATGTTATGCATTTAAAAATGTTCGTGCA
>BMAV01003579.1:163609-175821 GCA_019973955.1 Trichonephila inaurata madagascariensis
GATGCCAATCTTATTGACTATTGGTTTAATTTATTAATTACCTTTGAAATTTAAATTGATGTTTTAGTATTGAAATCTCATTTATTTATCTAAAGTATCCTAAGTTACATTGGAAAAAAATTTTATAGTTTGAGAGCTTGTACCAGAATAAGCAGTTAAAGTTTTTTTGGGGGGAGGGAAGAGTCAATTTATAATAGATCTTGCAAATCTCTCATAACAAGAAGATGGAAAATGTGTAAATCGCATGTCGGGACCATACACGATATTTATATGGAAGGGTGTATGTTAAATGTTATTTTATGAATATTTGAATATGACTTGAGAGAGTTATTCGGAAGTTGAATACATTAGATTGATCGTGGAATTTGTTTAATATTAATGAACACATAATTGACACAAGAAATTTGCCCATTGGCGTATGGATTTAGTGTAATGTGATTAAAAGGTTAAGACTTAAAAATGGCTTATGGTGTTTTCTAGCTTGAACTATCGACCACATCTAAAATAATACTTTAGTGTTAAAACTCTCTCGAGAAACTAGATTCTCTTATTAACAGCTTCGAAAGATAAGAAATTTAAGCTACGTAAATGGTTCGTTGTGCCCAGTGATTAAAATTTCAAAAATCTGCTCCACTCTTAATTGAATAGGATTGAAAAGAGGAAGATGTACTTTCAGAGTATCTGTTTGCTCCGAAAGAGGGATAATAGCCTTTGTTCAGAGGCGGCGTAAGGCGTGGGCCATTGCCCACGGCCTCGCGGTGCATAGGGCCTCAAAGCCGAAATAAATTAAACGAAGATTAAGGAAAATCCAAAAGTGCACGCCACAGAGTTTTTTTTATATAATTAATAAATTAGAAAATTCTCAATTCTATCTGTTTTTCGCCATAAGATATCGAAAAATTGATGTATCGACTTTTTTTAAGAATAGATATTCTATTTATCGGTGCATGAAGGCATATGAATAAATAATTCGTGGAAATATTGTTTTCCATTTTCTTTAAATAAAATTTCTCAACTTTGTTGTTTCCGCTCATATTTAGTCCAGCAACATTAGCTGGAGTTAAGCTGCTATCGCGGGGAGTCCCCGGTCAGAGACGAGGCATAGCTCGGGATTTTCCATCATTAGAAAGCTAATTAAAGTATCGCATGCAGACGCAGTTTCGCTTCATGTTTCTTTATCATATAAATTTTAAGTGTGTTTGATGTGAGAATAAATAATAGTGGTAGTGGGCATTTTTTCATAATTTATCAATCATTCAGGCTTAGGCACTAAGAGAAATAGAAGTAAAGGGAGAAAATAGGAACCTGGTGCACAGCAAAAAGAACAAAACAAAAAAGAAAAAAAAAGCTGAAAGAGTTGCATCCTACCAGGTTTAAAGTTTAGATATGATGGAATTTCTCGGTTAGACTGAATCTGGCAGTACAGAATAAAATTAATCAGTTCCTTCGACTTATCGATAACATTTTTTCGTATCCAAGCCTCCTTTGAATTTGGAAGTTACTCCAGATGCACCGACTATTGATACCGAACGACGAAACTCGGAAACAGAAATAGGATCAAACGCTTGCCAATCATAATATGACGCTGAGATTTCCAGGTTCACGTTGAGCAACATAAGTCACAATCAAGAAGAGATTGAGATTAGTTCTTCACGCCTGTGAACAGAGATGTCATTGAGGTAGTGAAACAAGCATTTTCCAGTTTTGACCTGGAATTGTGTACGTTTCCCATGACAGATGCTCACCGGTCATCATTAAGTTCGAAGTGATCCCACACAGCCATTAAATAACAGTGATAAATATTATCTTAAAGATGGTGATCATAGATATACTTTTCCACTTTTCATTTCTCACGAAAACAAAATAACGGTGAAACTCAACGTTGTCTCTGGTTGGTTTATTCAAGTTCTAAAAATAAAGTTTTCTGTTTTTCATGCAGACAGTTAGGCAATTAACAAACTCAAATGGTACAGGAAGGGTGCTGTGATTGGAAACACACAAGATACAAAGTATTTTACTCAGGCAGAGAATAAAGAACATATGGCCTATATCCGGGGTGGGCATTAAGTCGATCGCGATTGGCCAGTGGACCGCCAAGACATTTTGGGGTGACCGCCTGAAGATTATCAGTTAGTAATTATATGCTGAAAAATATTTAAAATTGGCTGACAGTAGGCAGACTAAATTTTCTAGTGACTATAGCTACGAGAGCTAACTTTAAATGAAAATGTTTTATTTTTTTTATGTATTTTGAATTGTTTGATAGTAAATGCATCAATGCTATTGTTATATTTGTGGATATATTATTATTATCCTTGTATATCTTGTGTTTTGCTTTAAACACGGTTTCAAGAGTGAGTTTTTATTTTAGTTATATTCCGTATTTATTATAATAAATATTGTAGACCTTTTTTTTACCTCACCATACCTACGCCACTGGGTAGACCGCAACACCTTGAAAAAAATTAGAAGTAGACCGTACTCTGGAAAAGTTTGCCCACCCCTGGCCTATATGTCCCAATGGTTAACATTAAAAAAAGGAATAAAGCACGGAAAAACATTAGAGAAAACGGAAGGCGAATTCTTGAATATCAAAAGCATTGGTATAATTTGTTTGAGAGATTAATTGATAACATAAATTTCTTAGCCTATTATAATTTTGAAGTTTAGAGGTCACAGAGAATCTCTCTCAAAACAGACGAAGACACTAAGAATTCTGGAAACTTCATAGTCTTATTTATATAAATTGATATCTAAACATGATCCTACGTTACGGGAACACATAAATCGCATTGATAATAAACAACTTGCACACCATTATCTAAGCCATGGTATTCAAAATGAATTGATTACAATCATGTCAAACATAGTTACCAGTGAAGTGATTGGTAGGATAAAAGAGGCAAAATATTATTCTTTTTTACTCGACCTGCACTACAGACCGTAGTAGAATTTAACAAATGTCGGTCACCTTAAGATATTGTAGTACATCAACTGGAAGTATAGAAGAAAACTTGATCGGATTTCTTGCTGTCACTGAAACGACTGGAGAATATTGGACCAATGCAATGGCTTAGATATTCAGAACTGTCGTCGACAAGGATACGACAATGGAGCAAATATGGTAGGCACAATTAGTGGAGTTAAAACTTGAATATTAAACATAAACTCCAGGGCATTTTTCACACCTTACGGTTGTTATAGCTGGAATCAGTTATTGGTAGCCGCAACTAATTCGTCAGTGGCAATAAAAACATTTTTTCTTTAAAGGGGGGGGGGGGGTTTTCAGAAGATTTATTTTTTTGCTATATTTTCAAGTTTCAGCGAACATGGAAAATTATCAAAGATAAATTAAAGCTTGCTATTAAGCCTTTATCAGACACAAGATGGGAAAGCAGAATCGATGCAGCGCAGGCCGCATTATTACAATTTGAAGATGTTGTTGAATGCATAGAAAACTTTTAAAAAAACAAACGAAACGATTCGACACACTCAATGATTGCGATTCCATTTTAAATGAAATGCTCAGGTTGGAAAATTTATCGTATCATTACATGTATGTGGTATGAGTTATTAGCGCGTCAATACCATAAGCAAATTATGGCAATCTGTACAAGCCCATTTATGCATTACTCTTGAACATTTGCGTACATTTTGTAGCTGGATCAAAGAATATCGACAAACTGGATTCGGAAAATGCTTGTCTGACGTTTCTAAGTCAAGCAGTTATGATTTTACAAAAGATTTTAAAAATAAACATTTTTTCTTTTTGGCTACCCTTTTGATTATGAAGGTAGTGATTAGCCTATAGAGAGTCTGTCTCAAAAGCCGGTATGAAGCAGACTTTTTTAATACCATGACTGATTCTGTGATAAGCAATATGAATTTAAGATTATGTCTTTAAATCACCATTTTGAAAATTTTGGTTTTCTCTGACTTAAACAAGTTAAAAAGTATTCCAAAAGAGCAAATACTGAAAAACTGTCAAGAGTTACGCAAGGTCCTACAAGTAGGGGAGAACAGTGATTCCAACCTTACGAATTATATGAAGAATTACAAAATATGATCCCAAATTTTCCCAACATCATTGCAGACGTGAAACATCTGCTCCAAAATGTCACAGAGAACGATTGGAAAGAAATTTTCCCAAATATTTACATTGTCTTTCGAATTAGGTAATTAGGTTTCGAATTAGGCAAGTACCACTTTTGTTGAGAGGAGCTTTTCAAAATCAAAGCTGATAAAAAAATTATGTAAGAAATACAATAGATCAGGAAAGACTTTCAGCTTTGGCAGTTTTATCTATTGAAGCAGTTATAGCATCTAAGATAAATTACGAACCAATCATTAAGGATTTCAATAAAACTTAAAGTAGAAAATTTGTTCTTTTTTTCTTTTTCATTATTGTTTAATGTGTCAAAGAAATGAGTAAAAAGTTTGGTATTTTCTTTATGAATGAAAATTGTTTTTTTATTTTACACTGCTGGCCACCGTAAATGCAACACCAAGACAGACAAGAGATAGCACAACAAAATTTATTTTGTAGATAACATGTTGATCAAGTATCAAATGATTAAATTTATAGACTTCTGTGAAGTGTGGTTCCTGCCAAAATCAGTAGCCAGAGTAGCCGCCATTGTTGGAGATCACCGCTGCCACACGCCTCGGCATTGATTCAAAGAGACTTTGGATGTGTTCTTGGGGTACAGTAGACCAAGCAGCTTCCACGAATTGCCAAACTTGATCTGGTGTGGCAACTGGGGGTGTAATCTGGGTCATTCGTTGAGCAACCATGGACCACATGTTTTCTATCGGCGAAAGATCCGGAGAGCGAGCCGGCCAGGGAAGCAATTCAATCTGGTGATTGACGAAGAACCTTTGGACAAAGCGTGCCACGTGTGGTCGTGCATTATCCTGTTGAAATATGGCTGTGGCCAAGCCCTGAAGGTAAGGAAGGACAACTGGCTCCAACACCTTGGAGATGTAGCGCTGGCTGTTTAAAGTACTGGCAATGCGTACTAGAGAAGTGCGAGAGTGATATCCAATACCGCCCCATACCATAATACCCGGTGCAGGACCAGTGTGGTGGTGCATAACGCAGCTGTTCAGCATCCTTTCTCCACAGTGTCTACAGACTCGAATCCGACCATCGTGGTGTTGCAGACAGATGCGTAACTCGTCAGTAAAGACAACTTCATTCCATTCTGCCGCCCACATTCTTCTTTCATTGCACCATTGGCGGCGGAAATGTCTGTGGTTCTGCGTCAAGGGTAGACCAAGCAATGGACGTCTTGCGGACAGACCACTTTGCTGTAAACGGCGTCGAATAGTACACGCAGACACTGAATGATGCGTTACAGACTCAATGTGCTGTGGTATGGTTCGTGATGTGACTCAGCGATCCGTCACTGCCATGCGCACATTTTGACTGTCCTCAAGTGAAATGGTGCACTGAGGTGGATGCGATCGTCCACGTCGGTCCGTCGTACCCTCCTGCATCCAACGGTCACATATCCGCATTACAATTACGAGGGCTGTAAATTGAGTAATTGCGACATAGGCATAAATAAATTTTTAATGATCTTAAAAACACAATTGCACTACATTCCTTCTATGTAATCACCAGCAAAGCTTATAACCTTTTGTCAAATTTTTCGGAAAGCCGTTGGAGTCCTTTGCCAAGGTGTTGATTGTTGATGTCCACAAAGAAACGCCCTACTGCATGGTGTACAGATGAAACGTCATGAAAACGGCGGCCTGAGAGAGGTTCCTTCAACTTCGGAAACAGATCAAAGTCATATTGGCTTATGTCAGGGAGGGTGTCTCAAGACTTTCCACTTCCACCGTCGCAATAGGAGAGTGACATTGCTTGAGACATGACAACAAGCGTTGTCATGCAACGCGATAGGGAGATTGTTTTGCAATAAACGCGAACATTTGCGCCGCATAGGCGGTTGTGCTTTAGAAATCGGCAATAATAGTTTGCGTTGGCTGTTTGTCCTACAGGCACAGCATGCGCAAGAATCACAGCCTCCTAGTCGTATACCACAATCAGCATAACCTGCACCCGACTGGATCCCTGTCGGAATTTCTGCGGACGTGGTGAACCTTGATGACGCCATTCATTTCATTGAACCTTTAAGGTGACTGCCTACCTTCGGACCCAATTTTTTATAAAAAAATTTTTTTGAAACAAATTAAGTGTTTTTAGGAATAATAATAAAAAAAAATATGTAAATACATAAAGTTTTTTAAATAAATATTGTACTTTTAGAAAAATTGGTTGTTTTCAAGGAAATTTTACCAAATTTTTACTAAAATGGGTAACTCTGTATAAAAATTTCTTATACAAAATTATCTTAATTTTCTTTATACACAGCATACATATTATGGTGCTCTTCAAAATGAACCAAAATCTAAGAGAAATATTAAAATACAAAAAAATTACAGACAATTATACATAATATGAAAATTTTGATATTTTTTAAATTTTTTTCTGTATAAAAACTACCCTAAATGAAAAAGTATTTAACCTACAACAAAATTTACGGTCCACTTTATGAAAAATAGTATAATAAACATTCCCACAAAATTTCAAAACGTTATCTAGTTTGGTTCTTAAGATATCATGTATCTGGTAAATAGTTTCTTTCGAAAACATAATTTTGAGAAAAACTCATTTAAAGTTTTATCTTACTGCCTTTTTGCATAGAGTGATGTTTTTAAAATCACTATAACTTTATTTCTATTTCACGTAAAGGAAAAAGAAAAACTGTTTTGGAAAGAAAAATGTTAAAACTATAAGATTTTGAAATAAAGAAAATGCCTTATGTAGACGAAAAACGACATTTTCAAGGTAGGCAGTCACCTTAATTCAGTCTCATTGGCTCGTACCCATGTCTCATCATTGACGATAATACGTTGTCCTATATTTTCACCAGACTTTCAGTAATACTCGAAAACATTCTGTTGTTTTCTTTGCCATGGACAAGCTCTATTATAAGCCACGAACACTGATCATCTCTTGAAAATCTACTTTAGAGCAATGGAAACGAAACTCTTCTCTTTGACGCCACTCAAGAACTACCTTCTAACTAGATCGACTATTTTTTGCACTCTACACATTGACAACAGCGCCACCTCACCGCTCCCATATCCTGTTTCCCCCTACTCTTCTGCAAATTTCTTGGTTAACTTGCCACTATTTATAATTTACATCCCTCGTATAAATTATGTTGTCAATTGCTTTCAGGATCACCCAGTGGCGTAGCTTGGGAGGGGAGTGCAGAGCGGGTCATGGCCCCGGGTGGCAAACGAAAAGGGGTTGGCGGCAAGCACCGCGATATCTAAATTCAAGAAATATTTCAAACTCCAAATCGCGCCTGTGTGACGAAACTGGCGGAAACGAGTGAAAGCTTTAATACACGCGCAGATGCAGGAAGTTTATTAGTCGCTATGCAATCGCATTCGTTTTTTTGTTACTTAGGCTTCTGGTACTGTGTGAAGTCAATGATGCTCAAAATTATTTACAAACAGATAGACTAAATATCCATCAATGTGCTAAAAAAATACGTGCTTTACAGATCGTATTAGAAGCAAAACGAGAGGAATTCGTGGATGACGCTTTAATATGTACTAAAAGTTTATGTGGAGAGCTTGAAATTTCTTTTGAACCCCCAAGACGAATCAGGAAGAAGCATATATTTGGCGACGGAAGTAAAGATGTTCAGTTATCATACGAAGATTACTTGAGGCAAACAATAGTTTCTTCAATCGACAGAGTGACTGCTGAAATTCGAGAAAGATTCCAACAGTTACAGAATCTAGCGCAGAAATATGCTTTTTAAGGCCTGAAGTGATATTGAGCATGGACGAACCTAACTTAGATCAAGCTCCTCAATACATTAATAAAGAATTGCAACTTGAGCGCATACATCTACAAGCTTTCGTAGCTGCAACAGACCCAGGCTGTAAAAAAGAACTCATTAGGTCCAGCTCTCTGGATTTATTAAAATATATTATTGAGTCAGAATTTGAAGATGGCTTACCAAATATTGTCATAAGGTTGAGAATTTTTTTAACATCTGCCATCAGTAATGCCAGTTGCGAAAGAAGCTTCTCTAAGATAAAATTAATCAAAAATTATCTCAGATGGATTATTTCCACGTTAAGGCTAACAAATTTAGCTATTCTAGTAACTGAACATGACACATACATATTGATATTGACAATTGCATAAAAGATTTTGCTATGAAAAAACACGCGAAAGGTGCATTTTTAATCAATAAAAAAAATTTAAAGCTACTGTTTTTTACTTTTATTAATTTTCTTGACTAATAATTAAAATAGAAAGTCGACAAAATTTCCGGTCGACCTCAGGCGGCGAAAGCCCACGCTGCGCCACTGGGATCAGCCATAACAAAAGTATTTTTGATTTTTAAAGACTAAGTATGATTTTAATTCACGAAAGAAAAAGAATGTTCTGTTTTAATTTTATGACAAAAAATGTGAAAAGAACAAAAGCGATTAAAAAAGAAAATCCTTAAGATTTTTAAGCATAAAAAAAAAGGACGCAAAGATATTAAACTTTATTTAAGCTAATAAAGGCACTTTTATTTATATACAATTTTAAGAGTGAAAAAATTTTCATCAAATGTGCTGTTAATTGTTTCAAAAAGAGAAAAGATTAAAAATACCTGAGATAATGCATTTTTAATTTTTAAGTACATAAAAGATAAACAATACTTTGATTCATACACTTAAGTTTACTATCTACTTATAAGAAATCAACAAATAATGATAAATTAGTAAAAAAATTGGTTTAATAATAGATATAACACTAAAAATGCTAATAATTTTTCCCCAACACTTGTCCAAATTAATAGTTTATTTACATTGGATAAATAAAAAGCTATATTTAAAAATCTCCACTTTCAAAAATTGTACAGAAAAATTGAATCCTTAACAGATTTTTTCGAACAGTTTTCTAATTCTTAAACTAGTGGATAAGTCTTCGCTATGAGCACAAAGTCAATAACGTTAGCAATATATGGAAGAGCCTAGTTAGTTAATGACATTGTTTGTAGGAATCAGAGAAATTTTAAGTCGATGAAATCCGAGAAAAAAGTGCTGATATATATATATATAAAACTTTACAAAAAAGGAATAAAGAATATGCTTTTAACAAGCGTGATATTTGAAACTATTATAAGTGGCTTAAAAATGGTGAAAATAATGTGTGTGCATATGTATGCATATTTAAAATTAAAAATAAATGAGCATTATGGAAAGGGCTAAATAGTTTAGTTACTCATAGAAATACTGTACTATATACACATTAGAATATATATAATAACTTCTAGAACGTTACTTTATGAGAACAATGAATAAAATTTGTTAAGTAAATATTACACTGAATAACTTCTCTCTTAATTTTCTTTTATAGTAATAGCTTTTCCTTGGAAATTTGGAAGCATAAATATGTATATTTCACAAAGGAATTCTTTTTGACCAGCTTACGATCATATTATTCATTTCTGTTTTAACACACGCGTATTGACGTATATTATTTTTTAATATACATGTATCACTTGGAAAACGAACAGAAGACACAAATCTTTCAAATATCAAGAAGCTAATCTGCTGTTCTTGACTAGTAGTAAACCACTGTTTCATCAATTTTCTTTAAAGCTCTTGACAGTCAGTGGATAGTAGGTTTTCCGATTGCTTTAACCATTAAGTTTAGTCCCAAATAGGCTCTTCCGGCAACTCGGCTGAATTTACCATTCATGTTGCTTGTTGATCTGGCACTGCTAGGATGGTTATCCTCTTTTGTTTCTTCTGTTTTGCTCTGTAATCCTGTTACAATATCGTAAAGTCCACGAACGAACATCATTAAATGCCTGGTAGTACCTTCGCGCATTTTTGGCCACTTTGCTCCGACAGGACACAATGCTCCTTTAATATTCAGGCTTTGATGGGTTAAGGAGGCCACGAGTCTTCTCAAAAGGTCATCGACGATATTAGTGGAATTTGGCACCAGGCGAGCAATAAAGCGAATCAAATATTCCGTTGTATACCGTGTTCCCTGAAATGAAACGACATATTAGCAGAAACAAATAGAAAAAAAAATTTTTTTTGAATTCAATTCCTACTTCGTTAGAAAAATTTACTGGCGCTATCTGTTGCAGATAAATCTAACTTCGCCAGAAATAACGCAGAATAAATTTAAATTCAAAAAATAAAATTCAATTAATGAATTAATATTTGAAAAAATGTATTAACATCAAGTGTCACCCACTACAAGTTTAAAAAAATGTATTTGAATTTCAGAGGACGAATAAAAAGTATTTTATTAACAACTGAAAATTTAAACAAGGTGTGTATATATATATATAAATATATATATATTGGGAAGAGAGTGAACTAATAGTAGGAATTGAAAAAAGGACTAAAGAGCGAAGAAAGGGCAATCCGATGAGTGCTTTTGTAAAATTTCATATAGATCAGCGGTCTCCAACCGGTGGTCCACGAGCCACAAACAGCCCGAGAAAATTTTTTAATGGTCTGCAGTAAAATTGGAGCAATATTGGTATTTTTATGAAGATTGAGTTTCAAAAATGACGAGTAACAAAATGTATTAAACTAAAAAACTAGATACTTTTAGCGGAATTTCTTCCGAGTTTATTGACTTCTTAGTCACTTTTGCAAGTGTATCTAGCAACATTTTATTGCGAAAGTCAACGAAATAAAATTTTTCATTTTTTAAAAAAGTATATATAATTAATCTATAAATTTGTTATCTTTAATAGATGCATTTCACAAATATATACATTTTTTAATTATACAAGTGTATTTACCTTTTTCTCTGAATTCATATTAGTGGTCCACCAAATATAAAATTATAAATTTAGTGGTCCATGAAGTTTTTAAGGTTGGCGACACTGCTGATATAGATAATTCTTCTCAAGTGGGTAAGATTTATTTTTTGTATTTTTACGCCGACATCGTACTATGATATCTGAAGAGTACTTTTATAAAGAAATTTAAAAACTTAATATTTTTGAACTGATGGAATTTAATTATTTTATTAATGGAATTTAATTATTTTATTAATCAATTTGCTATAAACATTTATAACACATATGATAAACTGTACTTACTTTATCTAATCTCACCAAAGCATTGACCGGTTTTTCTGCTCGAATAACTATATAAGTCAAGTCCTGCTTTGATAAAATTGGCTCCTACAAAGTATCAAAATTTTAGAACCACTTTACTACTACTAATAATATACTAGAATATATATATATACAGTCGGACCTCTATATAACGAAATCATTAAATCTAAGAAAAAAAGTTCGTTATATGGAAAATTCGTTATATAGAAGTTCATCTTTTAATTTTCTTTATAAATCCCACAGGCCGACTTTTCCGCTTAGGCACATGCCTAGGGCGCAAAAAATTGGAGGGAAAAAAAAATTAAAATTACCGAGAATGTACACACACACACCTGCCTAGCATTAAAAAGCCAATTATTTTCTTTCATTTTTATATCTAAATTATCAAATCTTCATTTCGTTATCAGCCAAATTATTATGTTGATCGCTTGGATTTTTCCTCAAATCATATTTTGTTTCATGTATTTATTAAATTGTTCTCAAAACTCGAAATAAAATCTTTATCACAGCGTTTCTCAAACTGTGGGGCGCTCCCCCTAGGAAGATGGGATAACTCTACTTGGGGGGAGGGCGAGCGTATCGCAAAAAATCGAAAATAAAAGATTTAAAATAATTATGAATTTAATAAAATAATTTATAATAATTACAAAGAAAAATAATTCTTATAAAAGAAAACACGAAGTACACATTTACACTGATATAATGCATGCTACTTATAAATGTATCAGTACTGCACAAAGTTTTTGACAATTTATTTATCAATATTCAATTAAAAATAAGTTTATTAATTACTAGTGACTCCCCTCTGTTTGTCATATATAAAATTATATATAAAACTTAATATTTATCTTGATAATTAACACGGTTTATAATTAAAGTCGTATTGTATTGTCGTTTTACTATCAAAGTACATATATAATTGTATTCAATACATTGTTATTGTAAGAAGGGGGCGCGATGAAAATTATGACTGAAAATTGAGTTACAAATATTGAAAGTTTGAGAAGCACTGCTTTATCGTAATCTACAACA
>BMAV01003579.1:175921-193421 GCA_019973955.1 Trichonephila inaurata madagascariensis
AATTGCGTCTCAGCACTTTTCATCTCTTTTTTTATAAAAAAAAATTTAATCCTCCTCCCCATAAGAAAATTATGTCTACATCCCTGCTTCAGTTTACTAGTTTTATTATTAAATTATCGTGTCAATAAGATTAATAAATCCAAGCTGATAAATATTTTGTGCAGGTTTACTTTTTTACTCTGTGCTTTAAGAGACGTTTGTAGCTCTTCAGACTTTTCCCCTCTTTGTATAATTAAAAATTAAATATGTTTACTAAAAAAATATTTTTTCCCCTTTCTTTTTTCTTTTATAAATATATGTGTGTGTATTGAAAAATTTCTCTGTATTCAATTATATATTTAAACATTACACTGGCTTAAGACAATTACTCATGTTATAAATTATTTCCCGTTAACAAAGTTTTTAGAGAATCAGTGAAAATATTCTGATTATTCCTAAAGCAGGCAAAGTCCATTTTATTGGTAAAAATACTGCCGTGGGTAAGCGTTCCTTGGAGTGGTTCCTGCAACGTCCCTCAACAGAAACACATTCCTTATTTTATGACCTGCTTCAGGGCTAATAAAAAGAGGGTTGAAAGGCGCCGGGGA
Organism: Trichonephila inaurata madagascariensis; assembly: GCA_019973955.1. Taxonomy (NCBI): domain Eukaryota; kingdom Metazoa; phylum Arthropoda; class Arachnida; order Araneae; family Nephilidae; genus Trichonephila; species Trichonephila inaurata. The sequence continues at coordinate 176,509 of BMAV01003579.1, forward strand.
GGTTAAAAATGGCCCTGAAATCCCATAAAACAAATTTTCAATTCACAAACACTATACATTAAAAAAAGTAATTATTCGCACCTTTTTGTAATATATATTTACAAAATATAATAGAATTAATATATATTTATTTTATATATCTTGCCTATCAAAAAGAAAAAGAAAGAAAAACTGCAAGGAAAGTTTCTTGACGCCTTCATCTACTTCCTGAAGAATTAATTTTTGTTTGTTTGATGCTCAAGCACTTAAGTTTTGACATTTTCGAGCTACAAGAAACGAAGTTGCCAGTATGACTGATCAACACTACAAATGAACGGAGACTAGTTCAAGGACACAAGTGAACTCCACTGAGGGTAAAAGGGGATTTCGAAAAATGTTTCTAGTGAAATGGACAATGGGGTTAAAGGTTGCACTTCTTGGATGAAACTCCCAGAATTCTAATGCTTTCAGGGAGTTATATATAGTCCCCCTAATAAAACCAGTTCTAGATTCATGACCACCGTAAAATGTTTTAAAAGAGAATTTGAAATGTTCAGAAATACTTTAAAAATAGGGAGAAAAAATTGAATTACAAGAAAAAAAGTTCGTTATGTAGAAAATGCCCTTCGCTGTAAGGAGGTTATTTTACGAAGAAAATCGTGAAATCTTCTTGGTTCCAGGAAAAAGTTTGCTATATAGAATAATTCGCAATATGGAGATTCGACTGTAGTTTCTTTTAGCAACTGTAATTCAGAAATAAGCGACTATAATTCAGGCAATACTATTGTTACTATGTTGTTCACATCATATCTATTCTCTATCTCACTCACTATTTATATGCTATTTAGTTGTGACGTTCATTTATGGTGTTGAGTTGCTCTAGCTCAAAGTGTTAATTTCGCTGGAAGTGGAAAAAACCTGAGGGTAGACCTCCCGGATAGCCCATTGTTACAAGCAACTCTATGAGTTTTAATCTATATATATATAATTCCCCAAATCTAAAAAAAATAATCAAAGCTAATCTTTATACTTACAATCGTATCCGACTACTTGCGACAACTTTAAAAAAAATATGGAGATTTGGAAATCTTTTGTGGTTTTTAGATTTATTTAGTACATTTTAAGAAAAAAAGTACTAAAATTAAGAAAAAAAAAAAAAATAATTTTTGGTAAAAGGGGGGGGGGGGAATTGGTTAAAATTTGCAAAAAATTACCTTTAAATGTTCAATCCAACTCCACATTAGTCCAGTTAGAAATACTATATCCTTTTCTCTTTTCAATCTTTCCCAAGCAGAAGAACGATTATTCAATTCTTTCTGTAAAACAAATATGATGTAACTTTTTACATAATCGGAAAGCTTTTATTTCCTCTAAATTAGCTCAAATTATTGCAATTTGATTATGAACATAAACATTTACTCTTAATGAACAGTTTTAATGTTCTAAATCTTCCAATAAATTCTAAATAGAACTATTGACCGTTTCAGTAAAAAATTAAATGTAGTCAATCGAATTGAAAGCAAAGGGAAAATATTAGCTTAATTTGTAACACGAAACTGAAAACTTATGACAAATGAATAATTTTTCATAATTCCTAAAGAAGATCATGTAATGTACAAATAATTAAGCATATGTCTGTTAACGTAGCATAATATTAAGTGGGATTTCTTTCGTAGAAAAGCGTTCATAAATATAATAAGCTTTACTTATGACACCAAAATAAGAATATTAATGAATGACTACAATGTGAACAGATTATATTTATTACCAAGAGGAAAATTAAAAAATTCCTTAAAACATTCTATAATGGATTGAGAAAAATGTGATAATGTATAAATAAATTCTGCAAGAACGAAGAATTATACTTAAAAAGATTTAGAGAATCCTCTTAAAGTTAGTTTAGTTGTTAAAGTTTTTGTCAACTGTGTAAAAATAAAAATTATGGATGATGTAAAAATTTTGAGAGCGAAAGAGAGATTGATTGAAATCTTGATAAAATGATAACTAACCTGAAACTCTTTTAGTTTATTTTGAAAATCATTTCCTAAAAGTAAATGATCACTCAACAGAGCTTTTATAACATCAGTTGGTGTCACACGATCCTCCATTAGCAATGTATCTCCATCATTCGTGCTGGATCCATCATTGGAGCTAAGTTCTATATGATTGTTCAGTTCTTGATAACAAGTATTGTTTGCAAGGTACATACTAGGATGTCCTTCCATCAACATTGAATCAATGCTTTCATCGCTTGTCTCAAAATCGTCCCCATAATCATTATAATCATCTAGGTATTCGTCTTGATACATTCGACGTTCTGCTGATAAACTTCCTGTGCTTCGACCATCTGGAGGTAAACGATTTTGAAGATCTGGAGTTGATGCATAATCCCCAGAACTTTGATCACATCTGGAATCACAAGTGTCTAAATAATATGCTGCACCTCTACTGGGAGGACCAGGTCTTTTAGATGGATCTAAGCTTTTTAAATCTTGACTTCCATCTGGAGAAGTCGTAGAAGTGTCTCCTGATGAACAATCTAAGTCCATCATGGTAAGACTGGAGGATGGTCTCCAATGACTGTCAGAACTTGAAGTGGCTGATAAGAAGTAATTTGAAAAACTTACTGGGCTGTCCATATCATAACATATTTGTTGGAGGATAGGAGAAAGCATATTGCAGTTTGCTAGATGCAGTAGACGTTCGCATATGATGTATAAAATCTGCAATAAAAATAGGATTAGTTCCAATACAAAATTTTGATTTCACGGGGAATAATGATTAGAAATATTTTCTTTCATCAAACAGGAGCTAACATTTTTTGGAATAGGCAATTTATAATTTATTACATCTATCTCACGTGAAATCTTTATTTGCATTATTGGAGTGAAGTTAACAATATTAACCAAATTTATGCTCACTGTTAATATTTTTAATCTAATAGTTGACTCTTTTGTTAGGAGTTGCCAAAAAATACCTAAATACCAAATTTCGTTCAAACTATATGAATTAACTTTTTAGTATAATTACAACTAAGTCACTTTAAAAAGTCATCTACTATGAACGGTGGACCATCTGGTACCTTTTTAGATATCAATTTTTTCTTTATAAATGGTTACATTCTTTTGTTTAAAAATTTGTTGAAAGGTAGTAATTTTCTTTTATAAGGAATTCTTTCCTCCAATACAATTAAAACCATTCAAAGTATCATTGCCAGAATAGATGTTTACATCACATTTTGATTGTAGCCTACAAAAATCTGCATTCAATTAGATAAGTGAAGCAAAATTGAACATCTTTAGGATGATAAAAATTTGTTTTAAAGCAATATTCCTCAATCTTTTATTAAATGATTTATTTTAGTTTTGGCGTTTTCAATGTAGACCTTATTGAAAAATTTCATCTTATTATTTTATTATTTAAAGTAAACCGCGATATATGCCTTTAGTAAGGTTGCTGAGAAATCGAGATATTTATCCTAAAAATATTTTTCTTTTAGATTGCGCATTAATAAAAGTACTAACTGTCCTTGTCTGGAGAACATAATTCAAGTAAGGGTTTTGGGCTCTATTGAGCAAGAGTACAACGTAGTAATATCATTATGAATCTTTCATATTTCCACTATGTGAATGGATAGAAATTTTAAACCAATTTTTTAGTTGTTGCTAATGGGAACTTTAAATGAAAGTTTTACATCTTACTGAGAAGTTAGAGCCTGAAATATATATATATATATCGAACTTTGAATATTCTTTAAGAATCAGAAGCTTTATGTCAATTAATATATTTCTAATTAGATTTTCAGCTGCTGGGTTTTGATTTCAAGAAGCTTTCTCTATTTTTCGATGCTATCACTCAATAATGGAACTGAACTACTATTTAAGCTCCCCTAAATGCTATAAAATCTACGGTTCTTTGAAATTTTTCTCGTGGAATTTATTTGAAAAAAGAGAAAAATACACTTTTAAAAATTAATTATTTATAAATCCTATTTAAATTAAAGCAATATAATATTTAAAAACAGTAACACAGGACAATAAACTATGTTTTAACATCTTAAATAAACAATGCGAGTAAAAATTTGGCACTATTTGGACTAAAAAAAAGTCAAATTTCGGAAGAAAAATACAGTTTAAAATTAATCAATGAACGCTGACTTTTTTCCTTGAATTTCAATTTTAGATACAAATAAATAGAAAGTGAAATCAAAATTTTTAATCAACTTTGAGCATATAAATTTTACTTCTATTTCAAAAACATTTGATAATAGAGAAAAATTAACTGCTATAATTCTGTTTCCAATTATGACAGAAATAAAGTCAAAGTAGTTTTAAAAGCATAAAAGCTGAAAATATTATAAATCAGAAATGAAAAGAAAGGAGAAATCTCTTAGTCTAAAATCATCTCCTTTTTTTAACAGGATCAATATTTTAAAGTACGAAATAAATGATATGTTGCTAGGTAAAAATATAGCTGGGATAAAGTGAAGGTAAGTGCAGAGTTCTTGTCTCAAGTTGATATTCATACAATGTGTATCTATAATCTTAAAATTTCACAGAATGAAACTTTTATTTCTTGCCAGTTTTTTCTTAATCAATTAATTATGTTTCTTAAAAAAAGCAGATGTCAAGTTCCATATAGTAAACAGTTTTGACCACATTAAATGTTTCAAAATTTACTTAAAAAGTGAAGTATATATTAGGTATCCTAAATTAAACTTGAATATTTATTAGCAGCCTATAACAGTAACTATACAACTATATACAAGGAAAATTTGGGAGATGATTTAATGAGATGATAGAAATTTTATCTAGCATAGAAAATAGTTCTAAATGACCCTAATAGATGGGGCTGTGCGATGTGAAATATCAGCATATGCAAATATTTTAACTGTAATAACTGTGTGAGTTATAATAGACAAATTGAAATATCTATTTTCATGTTAAGGAAGTTGATTGCGCAAAAGAAAACTTTACTAGTGAAATTACTTCATCAAAACAGTGATTCTGCTACTGAAGCTTTGCGAAAATTTTTATGTTTGAAGCTATTATGAAAAGGTCCATAAGGATAAAAAAAAAATATGGCTTCGAAACTTGAAGCAAAATCATAGACCATTCAGCTAGGAAAAGGTCGAAAGTATACTGCAGCAGAAATAATGAATGTGTGTGTGACATAGCGATACAAGTGGAGAACGACAGGATGTCGTGTATCCATCCACTGTTCCCTTGCTTTCAGAAGATTAATCAAAAGGTATTATACCATTATCCTTATAAATTGTTGTTCACACCAGGAGCTCCTTCGTACTAATTTTAATGGCTAAGAAACCGTTGCGTTTCAGTATTTTGCTCATTGTGAGTTTCCAAATGAATACTCATAGAGTATTTTGTGAACGAATGAGGTCTACTCCAGTTTAAATAGCGCGATTAGTATGCACAATTGTCGTATTTGGACTGCAGAAAAAACTCATATGATTGGTGACAAATTCCTTTACATTCTTCTCACATAACGATGCGATGTGATGTGATTATAATGAAAGTGCTTATGCAGGATGTGCGAAACAGGTGATCTATTGCCATTTTATCAATGATACAATCAGAAATTTTCTTATACCTTGGCCTACCAGATCTTCAGACTTGAATCTTAACGAATTTTGTTTCTGGAGGTACCACAAAAATTTGGCTACCATGATCATATCACATCACGTTTCTACCTTAAAGACAATATATCATCCCATGTATGTATCATGATGCTGCATACACTGCTTTCAACCATTGAACATGCTTTTTTTCGTTACCAGATGATAGTAGAAAATGATAGCTGTATATTAAACATGTTTTGTCAACATGAGGTTGTTAAATTTTGTATGTGTTTGCTATGTTTTGTACGACATTATTGTACGTCAGCTAGTGAGATGCTTAAAACAAGCATTTTTGTTAGATAAAATCCCCATTCTATGGGGAAAGTCTTAAGGCATGGTCCTCTTTTCGTTCTCGACTCAGTCTTAATAAGATAATTTTAATGGTCAAATATTATTCCCGTACATATCCTTCCAAAATCAAAGGATTTCAAACTATGTCAATTGGCAAAACTGTTTTATTATGTGATGACTTGTCCATGTTTAGGCCTAGGCTTAATACCCTAAATAGTCACTCAACTCATTTAGTTGAAATGCGACCATTGGTCGAGCCGGTTTGTACCTAGGTTTGAGATTGTGAGTCGTGCACATTTATTTTTTTTTCAAATTACCGTTTGTACGAGTATTTGACAATGCATGCTATATACACTATTTTTAAAAATCACAGATACAGCTTACTTTTCGATAAGGGCTCAGGGCCTCAAAAAGTCTTAAGATGTCCCTGATTCTATGTCATTTTACTGAACTTCAGTTGCATAGATTTTGCTATAGATTGATTACGAAGGTCAAGATTAATTTGGGATACCTGGTACTTTTATAATGCATTGAATCAGCTTAAAATATTAAGGAGGATTGTATGAAGTAAAACATTTGCGGGTGATTACAAAACTGGAAGCTTACTTTTGGAATAAACTTCAGCTGTCTAGCTTCAAGACCATGAATGATTCTCTTTTGCCGAGCTAAGTGTTGATTTAAAGTGAATGGTGTTCCTTTTGAAACCCTACAATTTAAATTGAAAATATGTATTTTTTTCTTTTATTGTTAGTTGCAAGGTTATAAAAACAGAATAATTTAAATGCAAGAACAAATATTAAGTCATAATTGTTACGCTACACATAAGGTTGGTTATTTAAAAATTAAGCATTGTATTAATGATAAAAGACATAATTACACAAATCTACTTACACATTGGTGAAAACTACAAACAAGGGTAAGATAAATTGAGCAAACTGCTGGACGCAGCAAATTTGGCTTCTTGTTTGAATCGAGGAAGGCCTGAAAAAATATTGTTTAAAAATATCACTTTTCATAAAGGTTTCATTAGTTAAATAAACTGTTGTTTGTTGAAAATGCAACACCATGAAGGAATCATCCGAATGAAGTTAAATTTGCAGCAAATGTCAATTATGGGATGCTATGCAAAGTTGTAAAGTTTCAGAGTCACCATGTTGTGACTCGAGAAACTTTCAAATTCAGTATCCTTTATTTTTCTTCAACACGCAGAATAAAACGAGGCTACTTACACTTATGAATTAATGAAGCTATATACATGAAAGAACGAATTGTTTTGAGTACACACTCCGTAAACACAAAGTATTATACAGTTATTTTCTTAACGTAAAAGGTAAGCTACTTAGGATATTCCATAAACATACTTAACTAAAAAACTGTTGCCAGATTCAGAGAGGTTTGAATATTAAATACAAGGCAAATATTAAATATTATTCAACAGGAAATGTTAAACATATTAGGAGTGCATGCGTGGTGTGAGCAGCGCCCTCTTGACTGATGTTGAAAACATATAAATAGAGGGCTGTAACTGGACGTTGAAAATGGTGTATGGTTATTTGTTAGTGGCGAACGTTTAGTGGGACCCAAGTATCCCTCCACGACGAAATAGGGTGAAATTTCAACACCTTAAGTAGTTTGAGCGGGGATGAATCATCGACCTTCGTGAAGGAGGATTTTTCTGTCGCGCAATAGCAGCTCGAGTGCAGCGGAACAGTCCTACAGTGATGCGAGTTTGAAAGCACTAGATCGACGAGAACTGAACAACTCGAAAAACTGGGAGTGGACGACTGAAGGTGACATCAGCGCGCGATGACAGACACCTGGTCCGCATGGTGGGGAATGTCTGTACAACTTCCTCCAGGCAGTTGGCAGCAAGTTGGTTTACTTCTACAAGTGTATTAATATCGGCTTTATCAATTCGTGATGTTTGCTGCACCGTGGATTGCATTCAAAGATTTTTTTTTCAGGATCCATCTCAAGACATACCATCGACAGCTGCGTCTGCAATGGGCTCATGAACACAGAGCCTGTAGGGCTGATTGACAACAAGTTGTCTTTTCTAATGAATCCCGCTTTAATTTGTGGAACCATGATTGCCACATTTGTGTTGGATGCCATGCTGGCGAAAGCTGCCTTCCATAGAGTATTATCGAACGTCAGAGTGGTCGAATACCCAGATATATGGTCTGGGGTGAGATTTCGTATCATGGACGATCTCAGATGCTACGAATTGAGAGTAATCTGAATAGCAACAGTTACGTCCGTGAAGTGCTACAGCCCGAAGTCGTTCTCTTCCTTCAAGGCACATTCCTGGAGCTATCTTTCAAAAGGATAATACACGTCCATATGTTGCAAGGAATGTTCGAGACTTCCTTTCAGCCCAACATGTGCTACTTCTTCCTTGGCCAGCTTATTTGCCAGATATGTCGCCAATTGAAAATGAGTGGGATTTGGTTAGATCGGCGTCTCGCTCGTTTTCTCTTCCTACAGCTTCAAAACACGAACTCTAGGTGCGCATAAAAACAATATGGCATTCTCTTCCACAAGCAGACATTCAACATCTGCTTGACACCATGTCATGTCGTATAGTAGTACTCGTTGCAGCGCGTGGTGGCTACACCAAATACTAATTCCGAACACTTAATACTGTTTTTTTTTTCCTTTGAAAATTTATTCATTTATTTGCACCGCTACAAGTCGTTTGTGTATTACATTTCATTTAATTCGGATGACTCCTTCATGGTGTTGCATTTTTTACAAACCAGTTTCCATTTAAAAAAAAACCCACACATGTAAGTTCTTTGATAAACTACTTTATTTCAATTTCAAAAGGCTTCGGACTTTTACTGTAGCATATTATATAATAAAACTGAAAGATAACAGCCTTGTGATCTACTTTTAATTCCAGAAATTAATGTTTCTCAAAGATTATTTTAATATAAACAGAGCTCAGTTATTTTAAATCAAGGGAAAAAGAACATGTGGCGCCATCACTATTACTTATTACTTGCAAGTTGCGCAACTACATTGTTAATAGACTCCGCTATTGTAACATTGCAAATAGACACCACTATTTTTTACTTCAATTGTTTTTATATATGTTGCTCCTGCTGGGTGCGAGTTTGATAATTACCACTATTTTAATTGTACTGTTTTGTATATATGTTTGTGTTAATTCAATAAACTTAACCATGCTTGTCCGACTTGGTTGCGTACTTTAACTAAGTATGTGGATTACCATTTCCCCACAAACATAATCAAAATATAGTTAAATAAGTTTCCGATATCGCCATAAGACACTATATATTGTCATTAAGAGTATTATATATTTGTCCAACATCCAAAATTGAAAAAATTTCTATAATCTAAATTTGAAAGATGAATGCACATCTTTTACCATTCAGTTTAAGTTACGAGTTTCTTCAAATACTTAATTCAAAGTTACAATGAACTAAATTTTATTGATTTTATCGTTTTTTATTTACATTATACTCTAGTCATACTTAACTCTAGCACAATTTTTAATTCAGAATTATCTTTCAAGTAGTAAAATTAAAACACATTTATATATAAAAAAAAATAAACTTAGTTTTAAAGGAGTTGAGCACTTGCGTTGTTGTATCTATGGAGTAATGTAAAAAAAGAAAAATTAAATCTTAAAAAGTCTTTTTAACGAATTTGGAAGGTACTTTTGAGTGAGAAACCGAAACACAACAGTACATCTATATGTTGTGAAATAAATCTACAAAACATCTTTAACGAAGTATTTTCTTTATGAAAAACATACTCAGTATAAGTTTTTTTATTGTGGATTACTTAGATATTATTTAAATATGATACGATCTTACCTTTTAATTCTAATATATCGGATAGCATCATTCGGCTTACACCTCAAGGAATAAACTAAATAACAGGCAATAAGAACTCCTGTTCTACCTAAACCCGCATGACAGTGAACAGCTACCTGAAAAATAAATATTTTTACAAAAGTTAAGAAAAAATGCTCAGAGATTACACAGTAAATCAATCTTATAAGTTCCCTGAATGCCACTGAAAAATAAATAAATAAAAGCAATACCTTGCCTTCACTGAGAGCAAATGCCATAACTTTCACCATATCAAGAACATTCGTTTCAGAGACAGTTCCATAATCTTTCCTACAAGGAGTACGAAATAGCAATATTCATCAAGTAAAACGAGATAGACTATACAAAAGTAAGATAATCATTTATTAGCAAATATATGCAATTTTTGTGTCATTTGTATATGTAGTTTTAGAACTAAAGAATAAAACTGTTAGTAATGGGGTTAAGGCAGTGCTTCTCAAACTTTCAATATTTGCAACCTAATTTTCATCGCCCCCGCCCGTCTCACACGATAACAATGTATTTAAAAAAATAATACACTTTGACGCTAAAGCTACAATACGACCGAAATTATAAACTGTACAAATTATCAAGATAAGTATTAAATTTTGTATGTGTTGCTTTTAAGTAATAGATATTTTGATTAACCCTTTATCTACCAACGGGGTACTTACAAGTACCACTCACTTTAAAATAACATATAGAATAACCAATTTTACGAATATTCTAATACTTAGCAGGAATATTCTTTGAAATCCACTCTTCCAAGATATATGGCAGCACGGGTTCTATGATGAGTTTTTTTAGCGGGGAAGGCGAGTAGTTTTACAGCAGAAATTACGTTTTCAGCTGACGGCGTTTTCAGCGAATTGCAAAGATTATCATTTTTGTCCCGAAAAAATGGTTAATGTCAAAATTTAAGTGTCTTACTTTTTTTGTCTGTTAATGGGGATCTTAAACGATTTGACTCTTTATTTTAAGTGAACAGTGTACATATATATAATTAGTTTTACAGTGGGAATATCTTTAATTAGCTCTAACAGATTAAATTTCCCAAAGCTGAGTATTTTGTTTATGTATATCCCTTAATTTTCAATGTAGTGATCCAAAAAAAAATATTTCATGAAAAAAACTGCAGTAAATCATGATGCGGTAGATAAAGGGTTAAGATACTTTTAAATTATATATATATTTTTTTTAAATAATTCTTTTTATTTTTGAATTTTCGATATGTTTGCCCCTAACACGTAGGATTGTTACCCTCCCAAATGAGGTGTTGTTCATAAGTGTATATATATATATATATATATATATATATATATATTATATACCTGCCGAAAGATGTCAAAAATCATATTTTATAACAAGAGGTTTTCAAAATATAAATCCTTCATTTTTTAAAATTCATTTTTGTTTAATTCAGTTTTCTTATTTCCTAAATTTTTGAAGGAATTATTTTTTTATAAAATAATTGAATGATGGAAATGTATAAATAATACAATGGCTCAGCAAATACTTTCACACTAAATACGAATTTTTCGCGCAATACGTATATTAAGCTGCGTGTGCTCAAGTTTAGTAGGAAATAAATTATTATACTCCCCTAATCTTCTTTTATCGATACATTTATTTCCAATAAAAATCGTTACCAAAAACATCAAATTAGATTAGAGGGACTATTTAATATTGATAAGTATTTTTGTTGGTTCAGGCAAGGAATATTAAACTTATTAGAATATTCCAGGCTAAATGAAGATGTAATAACAAAAATTAGGAAAATATGTTTTGTAGTGAATAAATAAAATTGCAAAAGCGTGCTCATAGTACATTTTAATGCTTGGGTATTTAAAAATACAAAAGTGCCAGAATTCTTATTAAAAATAAATTAAGGTGCGATATTGTTATTAAAACATTTCAGAGTGACATGGGAATTATTTTGAATATAATATAAAATTGCAAACGTAATATATAATTGAGAAAAGGTGCAAAGTGGCGCGTGCTTGTGCTTTACTTTGATATTTCAAAAATACTTACCACCTGAAGTTATAGAAGAAAACTGCAATAAAAAGTTAAAAGAAAGGTATAAAATATCTGAGTAAGATAGTAATAACAAATTTGAAATTTAAAGGATAATTGAATGATTAATGAAAGCCAAAAGCGTTTATTAAAGCCTCCCTTTTCTTTTTTGATTACTACCTAACCCTTTTTTAGGGCTGCGTTAGCCCAGTGGTCAAGGTATTGGATCATGGCAGGTATGTCATGAGTTCGAGCCCAATACCACCGAAGACCCGCCGTGTAGGGAAGCGATGCGCGTTAAATCTGTCGAGAGCTCAAACGTCCTCCCGTTGGTATGGTGTGGTAGTTAGGAGAGGGGGATGCCAGCTCAGGTGTCATCCTCGTCACTTAACCAAGGTTCAAAATTACGAGGTCCGTCGCCAAAAGTCCTCGTGTAGCTGAACAGTGCAACGTTAATATTCACTCACTCACGCCTAACCCCTTAACTTACGGCTACCGAAAGTTAGCCGCAACTGGTTTGCCCGCATGCTGTACGGGCACTGATATTTTCTTTGATTCACGCTGATTTTTAATTCTTATGGTGTATTACTTAGAGTTAGTATTTTGAAAAGGTTATGCAATTTGTCTATAGTACTGAAATGCTTTACGTCCAACATTTTTTTTTTGTGTGGTGAAGGCGGAAACTAGTATGGTGTTTAATTATAAACAGTAAAAAAAAATGTGCCTTTTTTAAAGCATTTCGGGTAAAAAAAATAACCGTTTAATTTTTCCGAAGATTATTAAATTCGGTAAACAACTGTTGTAAGCATCAACGAAATGGGTTTTAGTTACACTTTAGATCGAGGTCCCTGATTTAGTGGTCAAAACTCAACCATAACACTATTAAGAATAAATTGAGAGATATAAATAAACATTATTTTGTAAATTTATTTAAGGGAAATATAAACCTAAAGGGTCATTTATAAGGAATTTTAATTTCAAATAAAAAGATTTTGTACTCACTATCATTATCCATAAATAACTGAGGGTTATAGGAAAACCCAGAAGCATCTAAAGCATTTCCACAATATGGATGTTCCCCGGGCATCTGAAGATTTATGATAGAAGAAATACCTTTGCTACTCAAAAAAAGAAAGAAATACCTATAAGAATCCTTTCAAAGAATTTACTGAAACCTCCTTCATACAACGCGCACAAATAACATTTTAATTAACATAATATTTTAAAGAATGTATGGTGAATATATACTTACTCTCGAAATTGCTGTATAATATTATACTTTTCTATGGCTTCTGTATTAGGTCTCGCCATTGCAAGTATGTCATTAGTAATCCTATAAAAAATACACAGAAAATAAAAAAAATCAGCAAAAATAACCACCGTAAATATTTTGATTGATTTGCAGGTCATATATCACAAGAAATTTTGTTATATCTGATTTACATAGTCTGAACCTATCTCTAATCATTATCTAATAAATAATGAACCCATTACGAGCATTAAATGATCTATTTTACAAAATAATGAAAAAACGAGAGATGCACACAGTTTTTTTAATGAATATTTCATTCAATATTCAGTGAAGGGGATAAAATAGATTTACATTTAAATTTAATATATGAAAATATTTTTGAACGCCCTAGAATTATAAAGGAAGCAATTTTTTTGAGGGATATGTCGGATAATGTGAAAGGGAACTATTTAGAAAAAAAGATAACATCTTATGCAAAGTTTCACAGTTTGATCAAAATATACATCATTTTACGAAATATTGAGTATTATTACTTAACATGTTTATTAAACTTATCTTTTTCAAATTTGTAGTTCTTCATCAAGAAAATAAAAATTTCAAATGGTAGTAGTTTAAGAGAATTGATGAAGATGCTATTATACGTATAATGATCACTTTTAAGTAAAAAAAATATGGCATAAAATTGATACCTATAAGTTATGCTAATATAATAATGTAGTAATAAAATTTATAATATACATAAACTCAACTCTGATAGAAAATAACCTTTTGCTTTTTACTTTATAAGCAAATGGATCTTTCAAATTTACATTTTTGTGTACCTAATAATTATAGTTTATAAATGAAATATTGGAAACGGAGTAATTTTGTATTCTATTTCTTTTCTCTTTTTCATATAAGATAATTTCTTAAACTTTTTATTTCCCATATTGAAAACTGTTAGCAATAATTTATAAAATAGCTGAGCATGATTTATAGTATATGAATTCATACATTTCAACCGCTGACGTTTCATTTTTAGTTTTAAATATGTTATGAGGCATTTCTTATATGGTTCTTCCTGCGTATTGAGCTTAATTTTACTCAAACTAAAGTCTGATTAACTCAACATCGAAAGAAATAACAAAAAATCTGCAAATAACGCAAATTTTACTTATAAGGGCAAATAAAATAAACAAAACAAAATAAATTATAGTTTAAGCAAACTAATAATAGTTAATCGAACTACTAAGTTAACTATAGTTAATCGAACTAAAAAGTAAAATATAATTCTTAATATAAGACTAAAATGATTAACGAGAAAATTAATGTCATTATGGTAAAAGCATGGTGTGCTCGATATCAATCGTTATAATTCCTTACTAGTTCTATTCTGAAATTCAGAGTAAGTGTACAAATGTAGTACAAAGCACCCTATGCTTTGACCACAATGGCATTAATTTTCTCGTCTCGGTCATTTTATTCTCATACTACGAATTATATTTCACTTTTTAGTTCGATCTACAGTAAAAGCGTATTTTTTTAGTTTTTTAAACTATCATTTTTATTCAATGATGAATTAATTTTAAAAGCGTCATTCTTTTAAAAGTCTGGAATACCCATTAGCATCCTATCAGTGCGTCTGGTTTGCAAAATGTAGGTCCTTCCTTTTTTCACATAAACAACTATTTTGTTTGTTGTATTTTGTATTAACCATGAGCGTTTTCGCTTTAGGGTTGTATATAGAATTTATGCTTTGTATATCAAATGCTACCCCTTAACTGTATAAGTAATTTATTTTTTTAAACATCCCCCTGTAAGAGTTTGAAATATACAAACTGCAAAATTTCTCTCTCTCAATATTTTTAAACATTCATTTTCATTCAATAAAATTGTATCCCAATAAGTAGTAAAGCAAAGTGGTAATAAGTAATATTAAGTATAATAAGTAATCATAAAAGTTATTGTATATATACATATGATTCATATAATTGAAAATTAATAACCAGTGTGAATAAATTCCGTTGATAGCCATGTCTTCTTTGTGCCATGTTGCGCTGTCATATTTACACCTCTTTCCTCCACAGAAAACTGAACATTGAAATTCTCCCGGTGCAGTTCGTCGTATCTTTTCGGAGAGTTTTCCATATCTGAAACAAGAAAGGTATCGTATTTAATAACAGTCTATGATGCAAATAATTTAAAATCAACACTGGTGTTAAAAATACTTATATATTCAGAATTATATGCTTGAAACTAAATATTTATACATTAAAATTATTTGCATATTTAATTGAATTTCTTTAAAAACATTGAACAAAAGGTACAAGAAATAATTCCAAATAAAGAAACAAATTTTTACTATACATAACATAACCGTATATGTGAATGTGGGACGTGGACTTAAATCTGTATAAGCGCACAGGCCAATTTCCGCCCTTTGTTCCTTAGTACACTTCGGGAACTTCAGAGAGAAAATTATTCTACAATATTCGTGTAGAGCAGAGGTTCCCGAACTTTTTTTTTTGTCTCATAGACCCCTTGCCATGTTTTTTGGTTTGGGGTAGACCCTGCTTACCTAATATTGAATTTTTGCAAATTTACCAATTTAAATGTCTTTTTCACACACACAGCTGGTATAGATTTACTTACTTTAAACGATTTAAATTTCTAACTGAAGTGAAGTATGGTGTTTAAAACTTAAGAAAATCATGTTAATTAATTTAAAATTTAATTAATACATATAATAAATGAGCAACAAACAAATGCTTTTAAAGAGAGGAATAAATTCATAACAATTCAATAACAATTTTTCAACATTTAGAATCAATTGTGTCAGGTTTAACCCTAAATCTCCTCGGTTAGTAGTGCCCAGAACTCATTTCTAGTTCTCATAAACTGTCTCATTTCTAGCATGAAGTCGCATTATAAAAAGTTATAACTGTTAAGAGAAACACTATACTTCCCCTACTAATCGTTGTTATGATACATCTTGAAACATTTATCTTAGAACTTTCTATATTGATGAGACTCACACGATAGTGCGTGCATAAATAATTATTTTACATGGTATTTTTATTATATAATATAAACCTATGTACATACAAAGTTTCATTACGGACAATCTTTGTATCGTAGCAATTATCATGTTAACGGGACTTAATGACGTTATTCCCGAATAACATTTGCTTATCTATTTAGCTCTGAGATCACCAAATTATAAATCAACTTCTTTTACTTCTGAAGATAATCAAGCAAAATCGAAAATTTTGTTAATATTTTTATTTATTTTAATCTTCGTATGTTTACAAAATGCGTATTTCATCATCGCTTTTGTATCAGTAAACATTTGTTTTATCTGATTAATTTTAGAAAATGTTATGCTATATTTTTTGAATATATACAACAGTTTGGCAACAGAATTCTCAATGTTAATATTAAGTAATTTTATTTGTCGTAGAACTGTTTTCTGAAGTGAGAAATTGAAACATTATTCTAGATTTCTTGAAATTTTTTCCTTTTTCAATTTTATAATATAATATCTATTAGTTTTAATGGAAGGGTTCAATCAATCATGAATAATATGTTCACATCAGAGCCATTATATGATACGAAATTGAGAAAAAAGGTTTTTTATGTGGGTTTTTGATATTGTATAACAATTTAGCCATCACCATTTCCATAGCTGTCTTTCATATATTATTTAAGAAAAAACCCTTCGAAAACGATGTGCTTATTTTCCAGTAATTTTAAGACTTAAAGGTAAAATAAATTTGAAAGCATTACAACCGGGATTTCTTATTTGGGCTTTATTTGTATGAAAAACAATTTCATAATTGCAGTTGTTTAAATCGAAAATGTATCACTAAAGTTTAAATAATTAATACTAAAGTTA
>BMAV01003579.1:198421-199809 GCA_019973955.1 Trichonephila inaurata madagascariensis
AATTACTTTTTAATTTCAAGGATCTAAAAACTTATTTAGCTGTATATTTAATTAAATATGATGCATTTTAATAAACAGTAATAATGTTACACTAACAAATCTTAATTTTTTTTATAGTTTAATTCTATTTATTATAAAAACATCAGTTCCAAAAAAAAAAATAAAAAAATTCTAAAAAAAAAAAAAATATTAAGAATATAAATTTTTTTTTTACATAATTTCCCCTTAAGAAATACAAACCAGCTTAAGAACTTAAAAAGGAACAAAATTAAAAGATATAAAAAAAATGACACTTGTATTAACACGAAAGTATGCTTGATTGCTAATTATTTAATCTTGGTAAACACGGATGTCACGACCCCGGGGTACCCCAGTGATCCTTTTCTATTTTCGATCCTCCATCTTGTCATCCAATTTCTTCTTTTCCCGTCCAGACCACAGACCTACGAATGTTTAGCGCAGAATAGCCAAAACTGACTCTTGCGCCATAAAACACCAAACTCAACTCAACTCAGCTAATTATTTAAGGTAATTTCGTCGGCGTGGGTAAGTTGACAATGTTGGTTCACGTCAGAATCATGCAATCTTACTTGGAACAAAAGTTTTCTAATTGTATCTATTTATAGTACGATGAAATGATATTTAATATGGAATTTAGATATATTCAACCATCTTCTCTCTCAATTGGTGTACTAACTATCATGTATTTTGATCTTGGGGTGGATCCTCTTGAATTTATGTTCTCCTCAGGGAGCTCATCTTCTTTAAGCGAGTACGGGTGTGTACCTTTGGAATCTTTTCCTTTTCTCAAGGGGTTTACTGTCTTTGATAAACACAGGTGTCACGACACCGGAGTACCCTAGTGATCCTTCTCTTTTTTCGACCCTCGTTCTTGTCATTCCTTTTTCTCTTTCTTTCCTTTTCCCATCCAGAAACTAAATATTTATGAAAAAAATGTTTGGTGCAGTATAGCCGAAATCGGCTTTTGTGCCAATAATCCTTACAGTCACTCACTCATTTGGATTATGTTCATCTTTGGATTCATCTATCTCTCGAACTCAGTCAACTGTCATTTATTCAATTCCTCTACTATTAGTTCGCTCTCCCTATATATATATATATATATATAATGTTCAAATTTTCAATCGGAAAAAAAAATATTTCTTATTCATCCACTCAAGTTCAAATACATTTTTTTAAGCTTGCAGTGGATGACACTTGATGTTAATGCAGTTTTTCAAATATTAATTCATTAATTTTTGTTTTATATGGGAGAAAAAATTAAATTTGTTCCGAATGAAAGCAATAGATGGCAACAGTATATATTAATTATCCAACTACCTGGTAGGAAAAGCTTACTTGTTTTTAATTTTATTTTTTTAAACTTT
>BMAV01003579.1:213107-243611 GCA_019973955.1 Trichonephila inaurata madagascariensis
AAAGAAAATATACGAATAAGTAAATGTTTTGATTATTGATATCTTATATTGAAGTATGTGTATTAGTATGCAAATACTACTTAAGTTAACCCCAATTTTATTTTAAAATATGAATGTAGAAAATAAAAGCTATTTTCCTTTGTTTATACTTACATTCACAAGTCACACTCCGTCTATTTCCATCTATTTTGAATGCTGTGTATACAAAGGAAAAGCAGTGTAGAGTTGAGTTTAATTCTCTTCCATTTCTCCATTTAGTAGGAAATGTACTTTCGTCACGTAAGCTAATGCATAACTAAAAATGGCTACCGCTTTTCTTTATATTTGTCTAAAGTCGCCGTTGACTCAATCGATCCAAATGCATCTAATACAGCTATTCCTTTTTAAACATATTTCTGTTTCATTCAAAAAGGTTTTCTGCTGACTCAAGAAACGCATATTTACAAACGCTGCAAAAATTACATATTAAAGGACAATTTTTTTTTCATAACAAGCAATTATATATTTTGCAGTGAATACATAAATAAGGAGTTTAAAGCATTCTGTAAGGGATAATTATGTCTTTAAATAACAGACTAAAAAACTAAGAAAGAGTATTTATGTTAGCTAAGCAGAATACGTATTTACTTAAAAATGAAAATACACTAGCTAGAAAAAGTCTGCGTTCACGTACTATTGCTTACATGAACAACGAAAAAAAATTTAAATATTGGGATTTAATTTTTTTTTTTAAATTATACTTTATTTAGTTCATTTTAAGTATTCAAAATAACAGAAGTAAATTTGATTTGCCTTCATAGATTTTTAAATAAAGACAGGTTGGTAGCGATGCTAACAAAAATCAAGTAGAAAAAGTCTGCGTTCACTGTTTTAGTATTAACTATAAAAATTATTTAAAAAGGGAATAATGAGCTATTTAATTGCTGGTTAGATAACCTCATCATTTGAGAACTTCCTGAAGTCGTTTCGGCATTGAACTAACAAATCTTGTATTTTCTTCAGCGCTTATCTTCTCCCATTGGTCCTTAAGAACACTCTTCAGAATATCCTTGCTAGATACATTGTATTGACAAATCCTACGTTCTAGCAAATCTCAAAGGTGTTCTGTAGAATTCAGATCAGATGACTGCGGGGCCATTTGCAGTTTATTTGGGATATTATACAAGAGCCAAAGCTTCACAATCTCAGCGGTTTGCTTAGGATCACTGTCGTGTTGGAAACAGAACGATTATCCTAAGCCGAGTTTGGTGGCACTTTTCTTTAAATTGTTTTTTTAGGACATCAAAGTAATCATATTTGTTCATATTGATTCTATATACTCCAACTTGCCCCAATACCATTGCTCGCCATGCACCCCCACACCATGACTCCATCGCCGCCGTACTTTACCGTTGGTACTAAATGCTCTTTTTGAAGCGCTGTGCAAGGTTTTCTCCAGACTAATTTACGACCTTTTATGCCGAAGATGCAAAATTTGCCCTCATCAGGGAATACCACAATCCTCCAGAACTCCAGAGGCTTATGTATATGATCTTTTGCAAATCTATCCGCTTAAGCCGGTTGGTCATTGAAATATAAGGTTTTCTGCGAACCACTCGACTACGGTATCCTGCCTTTTACAAGATTTTTCTTGCAGTATCCACCCAAATATTTTTGTTAAGCTTCTAATGAATGTTTGTTGCTATTTGAGTTGCAGTCAAACACGGATTTTTTTTCACCATTGATGTCATACTTCGTTTTTCTCCGATTATGAGTTTACATGGACGACTTAAACGAGGTTTGGATGTGTAAACTCTTGTAGATTTCAAGTTATAAATACCATGCAGGATAGATTAATACTGCCTTCCAACAGATCTGACTATATCTTGACGACTTCTTCCATCTTTTCACAATGATTTTACGCTCACTGATACTAGTTTCCTTCTTTCTATTTTCCAACTCCTTGAATTGCTTCGTATCTTACAAAAACGTAACAATTGTTACGTCACAATTTTCTTTCTTACGTCACAATTCCTGTTCATACAAATTCCAAGAATCAAGAGTATTCAAAAAGTGAACACGGACTTTTTCTGCCTACTATTTGTGTGTTTTGCAACACAATTTCCGTTATCCTAAGTAGTTTTAATTCAAAATTAACGAATTCTTGCATGCTCAATATTTAAGTAGTAAACAAATTCATGAAATTTTGTAAGAAAAAAAAATTATATTTCTATTAAATTTTGACTTTGCTGTATGATTTTTTTATAGGTGAACGCAGACTTTTTTCTAGCAAGTGTATATCTAAGATTTATTCAACTAAAAGTATTTGCAAATAATATTAACGATTCTAGGTCAGTTAAATAACCAGATATTAGCAAAAAAATTCATGATATCTATAAAAAAAATCGAATTATTTGAGATATTTAGCCAGTGTTCAATATTTATATTTTATTTGCAGATGGGAAAATAATACGCGAAATTAAAAAGGAAAATATAAAGTATGTTGAGTAAACATGAGGGTAATAATATCAAAGTTAACCAACTTTAATGTATTTATTTTTAGCTCTTCAATTGGCTTCTGGCGATACATAAGTAGGATTTAGTTTTTGTACAATTGACAATCAAAGAAATAAAAACTAGATTTACTTAGATAAAGGGATATGCCCTGCTCTATAATACATAATACGATTGCTTAAAGTACTTTTAACCACGAAATTCAATTACATAGGAATAGGATTTCTCATATCATTGAAGGAATTTAATGTCAGTTCAAGAGTTTCTAGTTCAAACTATGTAGGTATTTTTTCAAACAAAAGATTTCTAAGAACAGCAAGAATATAACTTTATAATTCTTCCAATACTTTCAAGTAGTCTCTTCTTAATAAATTGAAAAAATGCGCAATTTATAACATTTACGTTTCCAGATGTTGTGTTATAAATATGCGATAGTTTGAAAATAAAGAATGTCTTAAAGAAATGAAATGTTTCTACAGAAGTTTTGAAATTTGCGTAGTCACCAATGTGCTTCAGTAAAAGTTCGTTCTAGAAATTATCTTTACGGTTATCGTAGCGATATTTCTGAAATTAAAAAGTGCGTTTCATTTCCTCATTTGTAAGGATAATGATTAGTAATTCACTAACTTAAAACAATCTGATTAAGTATCATTATTATGGCAGGAAGTCAGATTCTTTCTTTATTTCAAAAGCTAATATTCTTATTTCTAATTTTATCTCCGTAACTTAATCCTCCTCACCCATAATCAATCATCTCTGATCACTTTTTCGCTTTTGTTTTCATCTAAGGAGGTTATTGTCAGAAATTAATTTTTTTCTAATAACATTCTGAATGGCTTGTTATACATGAATCGAACGTCCAGAAATAAACGATAGATCTAGATAAGAATTAAAATGATTTGAGAGATTTAAGTACCATTAGACAGTTTCTAGCAATAATTGCAATAACATTAAGGAAAACCTATTGTACTAAAAAGGAAACAAATTACAAATTTTCTTTTTTGTTCTGAAAAAACCCTACATCAAGGTTTTAACAAATTGTTACTCATATTCATACTTAACAGAGAAGTGCAAGTATAGAAAAAAATGTTTTTAAGGGAATAAAAATGAAATTTATATTAAATATGCATTAAATAGAATCGTAGAGAATCCAAATGGTTTATTCGTTTTATTTAGATATTATGGCAAGTAAAGCTATATAAAAACAAGCTAGTCTCACTCGAATTTTTTTTCCAGTGCTTACGCGTTTCTCTCCAGAATATTTTTAGATTATTAAGAAAAAAGATTGAATAGTAAAACTGATTTTCTTTAGAAAAAAATCTAATTTTTGTGTATAAAACTATGTTGAAACGGATTGATTTTCTTACATGTTGTAAAAATTTGTTTTTTCAGAATTTTGAGGAGAATATTTTTAAGGCTTGGAGAGAAATTATAAAAAAGGCATTCGTCGCGTTAAAAAAAAAATCTAAGAACAAAAGCGTTTTTGAATACACTACTTCCTTTGGAGTAAATATAGAAGAAATTTTAACTTTCTGATTAAAATGAATGCGATATAATATTCATAACACATAAAATTTCTTATAATGTTTCCCATTCAGATTTAAATAGATTATATGTATTCTCTCTGCTTGAATTATACATGATTAACGCATTGGATCAAGGGCAAAAAATTACAAAAAAGAGTAATATTCTTGTATAAGTATACTATGAAAAATCTCAGAGATTGCTAGTCATGATTGAATAGCAATAGTATGTCATCAGAAACAAAATAAACAGCAATCACAATATTTTGTTAGTTGGTGCTCAACAGAAGGATTGAAAACACTAGAACTTCCAAATGAAAGTGTTGTTTAAAGTAGTGGTCATCAAACTTTTTGACCTCACGGACCAGTTAAGTTCATAATTTAAATCCTGCAGACCCCCCAATAGGATTTTTTTAAGTGTTAAATATATTTATAAAAAATTGTGATATAAGAACACAATCACAATGCATCTTAAAATATAATTTAACGTGATGAGTAAGTATATTCCACAATTTTCTGGAGACCAGCGAAATTTTCTCGCGGACCACCACTTTGGCGACCTCTGGTTTAAAGCGCAAATTCAAGCTGTCGCGCTTTAAACTTCTAATTATAGGTTAGAGCAATTATTTAGGAAATATGGTAGTATTTGCATTAAAAATGAATATAAATATGTATGCTGGTAATTTGGTAGTTAAAAATTACATGAAAATGTATAGAAGTTTTCTATTGATTGCTACAGAAAGTAAGTTACAGAAGAGTATTAATAAAATTTGAATTATGTGAGTAACATTTGTTGTAAACGTGAGTATTCAATATTCGAACCTTGTCAAAACTTTTCAAACAGAACGTAGCAACCAAAATCGTTAATGATAAAATTAATATCACATGCATATGTGTAATCCAAAAATTTTGAAAAATCAACTGGAAAGTTGCATTTGTAAGGATTTCTCTAAAGTGAACAATTATGAACTTTTAATAAAAAATATATATTTTTATTAAAAACTTTTTTACTACTATTTCAAGGTCTCAAAAACAGCTTGTTGTCTGCGTGTTTCGATTACACACTTCTTTAAACATCCAACAATACAAGTTCGTACTAATAAAAAGTACACATTTACTTACTCTTAAAAAGGCAGCACATATATGTTGATAAATTTTTGTACCAGAGAAAGAAATATTGATTCAAAGTTCTTCTAAAAAGAGCTCTATTATCTGCACCTAAGTCTAAAAATACTATATCCTATTTACACCATTTAACATAATCCAGTTCAAGAGTACCGTCCGTGACTCATAACATAACCGCCAAACCGTAAACAACATCCAATATAAAATGATGCCAAAGTCGCACTGCGCACAAAGGACATGAAAGAACAGTAGCAATGATTATTTTGGGCGTGAACAACGTATAATTTAATTTAGTGAAAGCTTTATTATTATCCGAGAAAGGTTGCGTTAAATATGTATGAGTAAATGAAGAGGTCATTAGTTAAACGACCTCATCAGCCATTAGCATATCACATTTCTGTCAAAAAAAGTAGAATGAATGGATGCAATATACTCTACATATACAATACACATTTTCTTTTTTATAACAAAGGTTTAAATAGATAAATGATACAACAAAAATGTACTTTTTGTGTTATTCAGAAGACGTAATTGAAATTTAATTAAAATCACTCTTAAAATAAATTACTATATGTAATTAATTTTTGCATTGTTAGTGAAGCGGTCAATGCAATTTTGAATACATTTCTTACTAGCAGAATCATACTAATTATTTTTTACTAGGATTGGAATAATTATAAAGTTTCTGCAATGAAGAGAACAGACATATAAACATCTACATCTAAACAAATCAAAATTAAAATTTACTTATTGACTAAATAGTATGGTTGGATTACAGAAGAATGAATTATTTGATAACATACTTAACTGGTTTTTTTTTAATCTGTATAAAAATATTTATTATTTTTTTTACTACACAGTTGTACTTAATTGTGATGAACTTATTGGGTAATTGAAACCTTCGTGTATATATTGATACAACGATTGCAAGAAAGGGCTTGCATACCATAAAAAAATTAAAAACTCAAGCATTTTGTGTAGTTTACTGTTATATAGATTATTCTTTTAACAGTGCATCAACATTTAAATCGTTTTAGAACTAAACTCTCCAAGATAATTTATTATTTGTCATAATCGAAATATTTGACGAAGGTTTGGAACTTTAAATTTCACAAATAGTCACCTAAAAATTAGCTTGTTTTTTGATTTCATCATATTGTTCTGTCTTAAGAATTGTGCATAGTTTCTTGAACTAGAATTTTGCCTTTGTTTAATACTTTAATCACCACAATGTTACTTTAATCTACATTATAAAATGAGAAACTTTGTTACAAAAAACTTTCAACATCTTTTTTTTTTAAGATAACAAAGATGTTTCAAAAGTCATTTATTTTATGCCCTCTTTTTCATTTTGTTTAATTCTTCCGCATTGCTGCATGTCATTTTCATCTCTTTCCTGATATGAGATAAATTATAATAGAAAATTTTAAAAAATCTTAGTTGTCTATAGATTTTAAATTCACAATCAGATATATGAAATACAAGAACTTGTGATAAATTTTATTAAGAGAAAAGTGCATAAATATTTCGGAAGTTTGTCACAAGGATACGAGAGAGAGAGAGAGACTTTATTATTTTAGATCTGAATTACTTTCGATTTTTCTTAGTCATGGTTTTGATACCATAACTACAGAACCCATCTTATGATCCTCAAAATAAATTCGTACTCATTTCATAATTCGCATAATTAATTCGAGAAAATTTTTATTTACTCCCGATGCCTTAAACATTAATAAAACTGGGTTAAATGTAGCATATGGAATTCACATAAGATATTATTTCTTTTAAAATATAATAAAAATTTGTATACTATAACATATATAAATATCTTTCTTCATGTGTATTAAAAGTGTCATAAAACACAAACTCAATTGCGCAACAGCCTATGAGGGCCAGGGCCTACTGTGTCCATCCCAGTATACCTGACCATTGGGCGCTGAGGTTCATGAGCAGATGTCCAGATCAGGTGGTCGGTCTGAAGCGAATCATAAAATAATTACTACATTTTAATAAAAAAAAATTCTAAATGGTTAATTACTATCATACTTAATTTTTCTATCGATCTTTTTTGACTTGAGAGGCATATCTCAGTAGTATCTTATATGGAAATTAATTCAAATGAACTTCATTTAATGCTTAAAAAGTTGATACACTTTTAGTTCTGAAAAAACACGTTTTATCAGTTATCTTACCTCGGGCTGGGCAAGGTCGACTCAGCTTTTCATCCTCTCAGCGGGTCGATAAATGAGTACCAAGCTTGCTTGGGAAGTTAACATTGGGGGTTTTCGCGACGGACTGACCACCTGACCGAAACATCTGCTTTTGCACTTCAGGGCTCAAGGTCACGTATACTGAGTTGGGCACATTAGGCCTTGACCCTCATGAGGTGTTGCGCCGCTGAATTAAGTCAATTTATAGCATATGCATGTGATTTATTATTTAAATATATATCAAGGATGAAGAGCATAGAAATACCACACATTATTAACAAAATGAAAAGGAATATCGTTTTATCCTATCTATTGTATTTACTGTTAATGACGTAGTATTTCTCTTATGAACTATGGGATGTACCTTACTTTTATTGCGAGATAAAAACGTGGAGACAGGTATGGGAAAGGGGCAGAGTCTTCACAGTAAACAATTTACGCTCTGTCCTCCTATACCATATCGATTATTTTAAAACTGATGCTAAAAATTCCATTACATAAATTTGATGAGAATGATGAAGCTTGGTCATACTGCATTCTATATGTTCCACATAAATATCTAAATATTTAGAAAAAGAAGTCTCGAATGTGTTGCTTGTTCTTTTATATAACCACAAACTTCGATTTCGTTAATTCCCGAGTCCAATTGATTTTGTACAGTGAAATACGCTTAACGCGTAAACGCTTAAGTCGAATTATCGGTTAACACGAAATAATATAACGGTCCCGGCAAACTGCTATGTATTTTCAAACATCTTTTTCTCTTAACACGAAACAAAAATTACTTAACACGAAAAGATTTCTCTTTTGGATTTTGAAACTGAGTCGACACTTCATGAAACGTTTGAGAAAGTTTTCATATTAGTGGATTGTCCTACTGTATCATCAGAGGAATTCATTGCAGTAGATGATGTGTGTGCAGCCTCAATTATGGTAGACAAAGACATTTTGGAGTTTGTTCAAAGCTCAAAAAATATCATTGATGTAGATTAAAAAAAAATTAAATGAATAATGCAGCTCCTGTTCCCACATCATTCGAAATAAGGAACATAATGAAAAGTATGTTCAGTTATTTAGATGCACATTATAATGATGAAATGAATAGCAAAATAGAAAACATCGAATTTATCGACAATTTGATGCTAAAATAGATAATGCAAAGAAAAATATCAGATTATTTTCCAAAGACTCAATAAACTATTTTTTTTGCCCCCAAAAAAACTTCAAAATGTTGTATTAAGTTTCCATAAAGTCTTGTGAATGTTTTTGTTTCAGTGATTTTTATTAAATAGATGCATATATTTATATCTATGTAAATAAAATATACTCTAACAAATTAACAAATTTAATTTTGTTTAAATATGTTTTTTTTGCAACATCGCTTAACACAAATTGTTTTAACACGAAAACATATTTCAGTCCTCTCAATTTCGTGTTAAACAATTTTCACTGTATATTAAAATAGAAAATTGTAAAATGTTCCCAACCTCCTTTAACCCTTTCACGACAAAGATAAACATTTCCTCCCGTTTTAAAAATATCGATTTTCGAATTTAATTATAACCTTATCTATACATTTTTATACAGAATGTCAAAATAGAAAGTATGCCGAATGCAATTACGTGAATGGGAACAATTAGAAAAAAAACTGTCAAATCAATTGGCCCAAATGATAAAATATTCGCAAGTTGTATTCTTATTCGTATTGCTTATTTCAGTTAATTGTATCGTGTAATGATATATTGCTCTATTTTTTCCATGTTTTAGGTTATTCGGTAAGTATAATTTGTGTAATAATGAGAAGTATATTTGAACAAATAAAAACAAAAGCTTGATAATGGCAAATACATTTATGGGAATAATTTTATTCCATTCCCAAAATTTTTTAAATAAACTACGCATTGTTCAATATTTTTCTTAAGATTGTTATTCATTTTACGTCTAAACACACTAAAATAAGGAGCAATACACTAATATTCTCTTAGCAATCTTATAGATCAGTAAGTGTTAAACAGCATAAAGTGAAAAGAAAACACGAGGTAAGGAAATAATAAGGATTAGGAATAAATGGGAAGACAAGAGTTTCTTCAACGAAAGCGAGTGTACTAAATCTTTGAAATTGTAATTCAAATGTTTTATTCTACTTTGCAAGCGTATTATCCATTTTATATCATGGCTGAATAGATAAAAGTTCTTCGATATCGAAACTGGAACAAATCTTCAAGAAATACATTTTGTATCAATGGCCAATTTTAAACCTAAGCCTACTTATAATGGTAAATAATGTTTTGGTTTACCATTCTTATTTCCTCCAGCGGAACGCCAAATTGTTTTTAAATGGTTCTTTGTATCCAATTTTTTCTACACTTAGGTGAGTCGTTCATTCGTGATAAGTCTTTAATATTGGGACTAAATCTACGACGTGTTTAACCCCTTCCCGGCTTTTCCCGAACGAAACTCGGGTGGGCAAGACCTACTATCCTGATTCATCCCGAGTGTAGCTCGGGCACTGTGAAAATTTACACTGAGCAATTTGTCTTTCCCGAATTATTTCACATGTACTTTTGATGGTTTCGAATAATTGAAATGTACCAATCGGTGGAATTTTCTGCAAAAAGAGGACTACATTCCCCCAACAGAGAAAAAAAACCAATCGAACACGACAGTGTATTATTTGCTGCTCAAAGACAGACAGTAAAGGGAAGGTAGGAAGAAAAACAAGATTTTACTGTCCAAATTGCAATGTTGGGTTATGTGCAGCACTGTATTTTCGAATTTATCATACACGATCAAATTTTGTGATTAATATTTCATAATCATTTATACAACTACAAAAGATGGTAATAAAATTTGTAATTCAAGGTAAAAGCTAGGTATTCTAAGCTTTTTATATTTATAATTAGAGTGAATTGACTCCAAAGTCTAATGGTTTCTGCCATACAGAAAACCAACTTTAAAGTAAATTACTCATTTTTTTAAATAATTTTTTACATTAATTTTAGGAAATTTTGTATGCGAATGGTGCTATTATGTTTAAAATGATATGTATGTTTAAAAATAAGCAAACAAAATTGACATTTTTTGATTCATAATCCAGCAATAAAATGAACCTGGAAGGGGTTAATCTCGGCTATCGGCAAATATGCTTAGTTTTGATTAAACACCCCTGATGTCATTACCACATGGTATGCAATCCTTTCCATTAAATATTTTCAAAATGAAATCAGAATGGTTATGGGGTAATACACATTAAAAATATATTTAATACAAAATTCCCATAAAGAGAAAGAATAGAGAATTCTTGTAGATAATAGCTATGTTTTTATATGTACTCATTTTTCTTCATTCTTGATACAGAATTATCCCCGGTATAGCGTTGGTATCACGCAAATTGAAAACATCAAACCAAATTTTTCTATAGAAATCATATACACACGCTAACACAAAATAAAAATTGAAAGATTAATCTACAACATATCGATTTCTTCAACCATCAGAAAACTAAGTCATCAAGTACAATAAAAATGGTCTAGTAATCTATAAGAGACATGTTCGATTTATTATTCGGTATTGACATGTTTTTGTCTGTGAAAAAGTTTTCAAATTAATAAAAAGGTTTTCGTTAATAAGTTTGGGATAAAAATTGTTTTTATGGTAATGAAAGAAATTCAAATTATTGTTAAGTCGTTATTAAGTTACAAGAACGTTATTTTTTAAAAATTTATATTGAATACTCAATCCTATTTATTTGAATTATTTTAGTTTTAACTTAACATGAAAGAGTATTTTCTGTATTTTTGCTTTCAGTTGGATTAAAACACTTCAATAAATCTTCGGAAATGTATTGAAACAATTGCCTTTAAAAATTCTTCAATTTCATTTACTCGTATCACTCAAAAACCTACCACTAGAATTAAAAACTACGAAAATTATCTCCTCTAACTCCTATGTTTTAGATTTATGTTTTTTAAAATACTTTTTATTTTACAAGTATTGTGTTCAGTATTTTTCTTTATACTCTATCAGAGAGAGAGAGATACATTATGATCTCTTCACGATAATGATTCATATAATTGTTTGCAAAAATTGCAAGAACAAAATTAAAAGTCCATCACCATTTTAGTAGTTACAATCATTTTTCTGACACATCTTTTACTTTTTTTCCCAAACAGATATTTTTTAAACTAAAATATTTTAGGAGTATCGACATGTGTGATTGATATAAGAAAAATTTAAATTCATCAATTTTTTTAAAAGGAAGTCATATTATATTTTTTGAGCATCCCAAGTCTTTTAAGTTATCTTCAGTTTTACCTTCAGCGAAACTTTTAAAAAGCAGCTATTACGAAAATTTTCGCCTAAAAATGGGATTTTTGTAATAATGCAATGAACAATAAACATTCAATTTGAATTTATTTATATTGTTTACCACTAAATTCAATTAAAAATATTGAATCTATCGTAAAACTTCATTTAAAGGTCCAATACAATAACATTGATTTATATTATCAAGCGAAAAATTCTTAAATAGGAAGAGACTTTACTTGAAACATATATTGTATTTCATGAACTGGAATCCTTTTTTTATTTCATCACAAATCAGATTAAAAGAAACTGTTAATGTACTGTTAACCCTTAACTTCCCACTGTTGCATTTCTGCAACATATGATTTATTTTAATTTAACAGACTCAAAATTTTTTTAATTACCTACAAATCACTTATCCGAGAAAAAAAGATTACTACAACGAAATACGTGTTAATTTTGTCACTAGATGAAAGTACATTTTTTTCCAGAAATCACAACAATTATAAAAATCTCCGATTCCTCAAGAACTGTGTTTTTGCTATAAAATAATCCATTATATTTTAGTCTTCTTGTTTTTTGACGAAATGAATTACCAGGTAAGAAATTTAAACATTTTATGTTCATTTAAAAGTAATTTTGATTTTCTAATGGAAAAAGTTTGAAAGAAATTTTATTTTAATTATATGTTGCAGGTCTGCAACATTGGTCTTTGGTTACCATTTTGACTTGGCCAAAAAGCGTATACTAACCCAAGATGAAATTGATAGATATATGAATAATTCGGACGAATTAAGTGACAATGGTCTTGAATATTCTGATGATGTTGATTCTTACCCGATTGTGTGTCATCTAATGAAGATCCGGATAGCGACTGTGAAAATAATATTGGTTCACAAAATACAATTCAGAATATAAAAAAATCCGATGATGATAATAAATTAGATAGAACATTTCAGTCAGAGAACCTTTTTTAAATTTAAATTTTAAAATTAATAAAACACTGTCAAAGAATTTTTTATGGAAAAATCAAAACATTTTATTGAATGATGAAGTAATAAAATTTCATGGAGATGACACGCTCCCAAGAGAAATTATGGATTTGGAGAGCGAAAAGTGTTAAGTAGGACTTTGTTACAACAAAATCAATAACTGCTTTAAAAATTTTCATTGTATGTAAGGCTAAAGCAATTTATAACGATGAATAATAAAATCCTCATAAAAAAAGTTTGTAATTTACAGCACTACTGTGCAATGTTGCACTTCTGCAACAAACAAAAAATGACTGAAATTCAATTTAAAACAGTTTAATTTTATATATATATATATTCCTTTTATTATTACTAGAGAACAAGCTGATATAATTTTTTCATAGAAATTTAAAAAATTGGGAAGTTAAGGGTTGAAATATTCTGATATCCTTTTTTCATAAAAGAATTTGAGGTTTATAGGATAGGCTTTAAAAAGGAAATTTTTAATTCAATTAATGCCGCATATTAAAGTTTTGGTGCATCCTCATTCAAAAGTACAATGACGAGGGAATTTTTAAAAACTCGATTAACTAATATATTGTTTGTAAATGTCACACTATAAGCAAAATGAGAGCAGTTGGTGAAGGACAGAGCAATTTTAAGTCACACTCCCGTGATGAAGAGGACACCTGAGGGGCATCCTACTCATCAAAACTCCAAAGTGAGGTCTTAGAATCTCAACAGATTTAACGTAGTTGTTCCACGGTCTTTGGAAAGGAAAGACCTGGACATGTTAGTCTTTATTTACCAATTTGTTACCTGATCAACCCCTCTTAAATTTCGACAGCCAACCTATTTATCGAAATCCCCTCTTTTTTCCATGCACAATTGGAAAGGTTCCTGTGTAATAGACTTATATTAATTATGTATCATTCAAACAGTTGTTTTTGAAACATGTAACTTATTTCAGAAGCATACCTATTAACCTTTAATATACAAGGGGTGACACAAAAAAAGCGAGACTGGTCCAATAAATCATTGTACGCACAGAATCAGTTCTCCGTGACATTATCACCTTCAAAGTAGTTCCCTTCAGCCTTCACACCCTTCTACATTCGGTGCTGCCATTGCTGGTAACAGTTCTGTGGAACGAGGAAGGCCCTTCAGGAGATTCTCCGCGTTTTTCCTGAACCTCTTTAACACTGAGGTACAATGAGTTCCTTTTAAGCAAGATTTAACGGTAAGAAATAAACAAATAAGTCTCATGGTGCCAAATCAGGTGAATAAGGAGAGTGCCCCATCACAGTCATGTTTTTGCTGGTCAAAAACTGCTTGATAGATAGAGCTGTTTGAGCGGGTGCATTGTCTTGGTCCAACAGCCAGCCATCACTCACCAATTCTGGCCTTTTATTTCCTAATCTTTTCATGAAATCTTTTTAGTACTTCAATGTAGTGTTGATTAACAGTCTGACCACTGATGTGAGTGGGAACCCACTCATATCATGAATTTTGGCAATGTTTTTATCTGCAATCTCTTACCTTGGGCTCCCAGCATATTCTTCATCTTCCACACTGCCCCTTTCCCCTGAAACCCACTTATGCCATTCAAACACATGCGCACGAGACAAAGTTTTATCTGTATAAGCTTCGGTTAAAATTTGAAATGTTTTCGTGGCTGATTTCTTAAGTTTCACGAGAAACTTGATGTTGATTCTATATTTTTCAGGCAGAATGTAGTTGCACGTGTTCACTCAATGACGAAGTACTCGTAACTGGCGTGATCGGTTAAGGCGAAACTGGCCACATGGATAGAGGAGGTGTATGGGAGGACATCACCAAAATAGTTGTTGCCAACTCCAGTCTTTTTCAAGCTACACAGTTTCGTTTGTGTACACCTTGTATTGTAATGTATAAGGTAGCATTTTTTAGAATAGATTACAAAAAGGACAAAAAAAATGCCTCGTCCTGTGAAAGGGTCCTTTGTAAGCGTTTAAATGTGATATTATGGTATGCAAAAAGAGTTTGGCATCTTATTAACTTTTCAAATCCTTCTCAAGAGCTTGAAGTCCTTTTCAGCGCTTTTTACGGTTGTTTGATAATTTAAAATGAATATTTAAATAATAAATATAGCTTCTGAGTTACATGTTTAATCAGTTCACCTTGACTGCAGTTATCTGACACTCTAAAACCCTATGTACTTGCTCTTGTGAAGGTTCCTTTATCTTATCGGTTACTTCATGCCAGCATCTGTCACTTTAATATAGCAAAAATTTTGGGCCCTTGTTCTCAGCCAAAATATCTTCTTTAAGTAAATTTATATTCCCCGCCGTGATTGATCTCAGTAAACAAAAGGCTCACCGTTGCTTAGCAACAAATGGGCAGACGGCCATACAAAAATGAACAAAAATGCAATCAGATTTTTTTTATTCAGATCACGTAGATGACAAACTGATATGTTCGATATAGAAAAAGGTTTCAATGTACTTTCAGAAAAGACATGGTACCTGGTGCTTTTGTATTCGAGTGATGAATTGAAAGCTACCTTCCCTTTCACAAGAGCTTTTCCCTGATATTGTACGAGGGAGTGCACTGATTATGAACAAAAGTGGTTGGATTTGAGAGCGAATGAACAATTTCCAATTTTGAAAGCGCGCGTGTGTGATTTGTACTTCTCATTTGAATAAATTAAATGCTATAATTGGAGTACTTCCTTGTAGACTAATTGCAAAGAAAGTGTAATTAGCATCCACTTTAGCCAGGAAAAAATTATTTTTAATTATAATTAGGAGATTTACCGGTGAGTTTGGTATGTGTTTAACGCTAAGTGTAACGCATCCAGTTAAACAGTGTTTTTTTAATTGCACATATAACTCTTAAAAATAAAGTAAACTAACATTATGAAGGAAATAGAGAAGATAAAAAAGAATTTTACGCAATAATTGAATTTTCAAGTTCATTTCATTGAATTTTACAATCAATTTAAAACTTTTCTTTACTTTATTTCAAACAACTTTCTTGATTCTAATGCATAAAATTCATTTCAATTGAATTACAGTAGTGATTAATGAAATTTAACTGAAAATAAGTTTTTGGTATACTTATTAATAAACAAAGTACTCATTCGCAATCACGTAGAGTTAATTGACGCATAGAGGTTTTAGAACAAATTTTTACATTTCATTTGTCTCAAACTACTTGTTATTGGAACTCCCGCAATGAAGCATTAAATCAAAGAATTTTTTTTGTAATGATGCCTATAAAACCTTAAACTTAAAACGAATAAAATAATATATCGCTACTTAAAATTGCCATTTAGTATGTTCTTTATTATTTCGTTGATGATATGAAATCAAACAATTTTTTTTTTCAGTAGTATAATTGGCCCATAAAGAAAAAATGCTGTACCTCCAATTCTATCTTTTCCACAGTACAATTAGAAATTTTTCGGTATTAAATCTCTAACCTTTGCTTAAATGAATTGATGCTAGAAGATTATTTTTATGTTCATTTAAGATTTCAATGGTTTGTAGTTGTAGTTTAGTGGGGGGAGGCACTTATATAGTTTTTCCGGACCTTCCTTTCCCATATTTTGAATTTATTCAATCAAAAATAAGTTTTATTTCAAACTCAGCATTATTTAAAACTGATTATATTTATAACTGCATATTACACAATAGGATATTCCATATCGGGAAAAACAAGCAAAAATTTATATACGTCTGGTTAACATTGGAAGAATAAGTATAATGCCAATTCACAGCATTTTATCATTTAATTAAACACAAAGGCATCGAAAAAATGATGAGAGTTATTTATCAAAATAGTTGATATTTGATTTACTTTATTAAGCAAAATGACGTGTTTACTGTTTTCTTGAATTCAATATTTAATAAATCGGAATACTGATAATAAAACCTATATTTGAACAGAAGAATATGTTGAATTTTAACCATTATGAAGAAAATTATATGCTTTCGAAGGACTATATTAAGTCAATCATATGCTTATAAATCAGAAATTTATACTTGAAAAAAGAATACTGGATATTTTTTTATGAGGCAAAAAAAAAAAAGTTTCTCAATTAAATTTTTAATACAGTTTTATAACATTGAAACTCACGGAATAAAATATGTAGGGAAGAATATATATGTTATTATAATAGTTTTGTTGATTAAACCTTTCTGGATAATTATTAATATTCTAAAATTCGTAATGAGCTTTGCAATTATATTTTATGTATCACTTTAAGAAGTGATGAAATACATTGCAATTTAAGTACTGATGCAACTGAAGTGTTTGAATATCACTTTGCCTGGATATATAACTGATTTAATATAATACTACATGCATATAGTACTATATGAACAAATATTATATGCATGAGTTCAAAAAAATATTAGGAAACGGTAAAAACAAAAGGAAATTCGACCTGAAAATTATCTTTAAAATCACATAATTAATGAGACACATTGTATCATTATCTTCTAAAAATATGACAAAAGTAACAAACAGTATAAGAATGGAAGTGATTTTATGATGCGAGATTTTTTATAAAGATTTAATTAATGTATTTAAATACTAAACCTTTAGACTAATAAAATATTTTTAACATTTTTAAGATAATGATGATAGTTAAAATAATACTTAAATTTCTTTGTAATTAACTTTTTATAATTTTTAAAAAAACACTTTCGAATTTTTATAGGAATCGTTTAAATACAGTAAAATATTTTTAACGCGAAAACATTCAAGACGAAATATCGGTTAGCACGAAATAATACAACGGTCCCGACAAACTACTAAGTATTTCATGCATTTTTTCCTTTTAACACAAAACAGAAATCGCTTAACACGAAAAGATTGCGCATCCGAGAATGAACAAAATACGGAAAACACCAGTCTCTTAGCGAAATGTTTGAGAAAGTTTATGTATTACTGGACTGTGTCCTACTGTATCATCGGAAGAATTCGGGGTAGCAGATGATGAGAATGTGTGTACAGTCCCAATTATAGAAAAGACATTTTGGAGTTTGTTCAAAACTCAAAAAATATCATTGAAGCAGATTCCGACGACGAAAATAAACTGAATAATACAGCTCCTATCCCCACGTCATCCGAAATGGAAAACATCATGAAAAGTATGCGCTGTTATTTAGACGCGCATTCGAAAGAGGAAATGAATAACAAAATGGACGACATCAAACAATTTGATGCTAAAAGGGATAATGCAAAGAAAAATATCAGATTTTTTTCCAAAAACTCAATAAATGCTTTGTTTTTCAAAAAACTTGAAAAATTTTGTATTAAATTTTGTTAAATTTTTTAAAAATGTTATTGTTTCATGGATTTTTATTAAATAGATACATATATACATATCTATGTAAATAAAATGTACTCTAATAAACCTATTTTTGTTAAATGTTTTTTTTTTTCTTTTTTTTAGCAAAATCCTTTAACACGAAATAATATTTCAGTCCCCTAAGTTTCGTGTTAAACGATTTTCACTGTGTATAATTATATGAAATCTTTAAAATCAGATTATGAACTCAGAAATTGGTTGGTGTTATGTAACAAACTTGAACTCAACCTCCCCCGATGAGTATCGAGTTTATATATCGTGTTTCCAAGGACTGTTGTGTAAGGAAGCCCCGATGCATGTGTTAAATCTTTCAGGGCTTCGAGTTCATTTGACGTAGCGTGCAAGTTGAGTGTGGAGTGCAAGTTTACGTTTTTAGGCTAAAATTCATCCGCTAGCATCCAATGACTGAATAAACATCCATTGTTTGAATTTCAAAATATCGAGACTGAATGTGTTAAGCTCAGCACAAATAAGCTGTTCAACAAAATAATCGACGCTGCATTCACTTTGAAGTGGAAGTATGAATTTAAAGTGGTGTGAAATATTCAGTGGTGAGTACAATTTTTCACTTTAAATGCACCAATTATTAACAGGGACATTTTATATAAGTTTTAGTATTGAGATATATACTGAGCTGTTTAAATAACTTTACACATAGAACAAAGGATGACAGAAATTAGAAGTTATTTATATTATATATCTGTTAGTAGATAATTTTTAAAATTTTGATATATTTAAATAAAAAGAAAAGATATTCCGCGAATCTAACTTAAAAATTTGATAATTTAGTTTTAAAATAACTGATAATTTTTTTAAAATTATTGCTTTTCAATTCGAAACAGTCCATACTTCTCCAAAATTAAATGCAAATTGAAATAAGATAATTTAAGGGGGGGGAGGGGAAGCAGAATTCTAATTATCTCGTTCAACTTAACGGCAGGAATTTAAAAATCTCGACTTTTAAGTTCACGTTTGGTAAATTAAAAAAAAATGTTGAACACATTATTTTGGGGGAATTTCTTCGGCTGATTGTTTAAAATACAATCATTTGCAAAGGTTTAGACGCATTTAAATGTCAGCTAATTGATTCAATAGTTTCCTGTATATTTCGGGTAATATGGAATTATTGCATTCCTTATTTCTCTTGAGAAAAAAAAAGTGCGGTACAATTCTATAAATTTCTTGTAATTATAATCCTCAAAAATTATAGGAGTTTTTACTCTAAGAATTTTGAAATACAGACTTCTGAAAATCAGTTTATTTATTTACTATCTTCTCTTCGCTTTTAAATGAAATAATTGAAATATAAACAGACTGATTTATGTGTACAGTAATGTCTTGACTTACGTAACTCTTTGGAGTTAAACAATTTTCAGATCTCGTCAATTTTTTTTTTTATCATCACTGAAACTCAAACGGAATTAGTGCCAGAGCCTGATGAAATTGGTAATTTGATTGAAGAAATTGTCTATTTTGCCAGGCTAATAAATTTAGAAGTGGATAGTGATGTCGCTCAAGAATTGCTGGATTCCCATAATAAGGAGCTGACAATG
The DNA here is from genome assembly GCA_019973955.1 of Trichonephila inaurata madagascariensis. NCBI lineage: Eukaryota > Metazoa > Arthropoda > Arachnida > Araneae > Nephilidae > Trichonephila > Trichonephila inaurata. The sequence continues at coordinate 232,647 of BMAV01003579.1, forward strand.
GATGAGCTCATAGAAATGAATGATAGAGCACGACATTGAAAAATTTGAGTTTTTAGACCCAGTTCAATCAGGAGATCAAATGACGGTTGGGAATTGGACAGAAAGGCTCAGTTTAATTGAAAAAGGTTACAAATTTTAGAAAATCCACACTCCAGCAAAAAGCGTGTTTTTTCTACAAAACAAAGGATAAAAAAAAGTATTAGCATGCTGCTAGAAAATTTTGCGTGAAGAAAAAAATCTTTTAGCAGGCAGACTGCTTGTTAGATTTTATGAAACCTTCTACATCAAAATAACTTTTGGCTTGCGATTTTGTATTTGGATTATCTAAGATTTTAGTGTAAACATTTTTTTTTCTTAATTGATATTTTCTATAGTCTCCGAACCCAACTAAAAATAATATACATGAGAAATTATACCCCGACATACTCGGTTATCACACAGTCCCAGTTATCGTTAAGTTCGGGGGATTACTGTATTGATTATTAACATGTTACACATAAAAGCGTTTGGTATTAGTAGTTAAGATTTGTATAGTTGTTTGCAAAGACTTAAAACCAGTCTCCGATTTTCAGTATTTTAACACAGTTTCTTATTTTCGCAGATCATAGAACCATTTCATGTGTCGATTACATGAGACGTATTCTACTTGCCCGTCTCGTTCAACACCAGTTGTTTATTTGATTTCGTCGTAGACAGTACTGTTGCGTAATTATTTTATAATAGGAAAAAACCTTCACTTATAATTGCGAAAAGGCATGGCGTTGGATTTTTTTGAACAGGAAGCAAGTTCGATTGTAAATGTAAAACATACAGCTGTCCTTTAAGTTGTCAGTAAATTTAAAATTTGAAAATTCCTTGATGATTAGCAATGTAAGGGGACAGAAAATTTTCTTTTCATAAAACAAGTATTAGAAATAACTGAAATTAAAAGAATTCAAGTTCTATTTTTATATTTTATAAATTTTTACCTGTATCAGTATTAAAAAAAAAAAAAAGATTTCATTTCAGAAACGCCTACAAATGCAAAACACTTCCATCCAAATTTTAAAAAGTTAAGCTGAATCAATATTTCAAGTTAATAAGAATTTAATTCCTTTTTTACAGCATTAATATGAAAATAGATAATTCACTTCTTGTGGGTACATGAATGGGAGCAACAACATATAATAAATATTTTCCACGATATACCAAAAGTCTAATGTGTGGTTGATTCTATATAATATCGCTTCAGAACTACGCAGTAGTTTTTTGAGACGATTTCCACAATTTTTATTCACGAACAAGTGAAGGAGCGAGAAATATGAAGTGGAACTCACTTCCCTTAGCTCTTTTAATTAGGAAAAGATTTCTACAAAGAAAAAATAAATGCATAAAAAGGAATTGTTTGTGCCCAAAAGATAATTTTTATTGAAAATACCTACAACACCCCGAGTACCACAAAATATCATACGGTGCTTACAGAAGTATGAAACATATTACAATAGGAAAAAAAAGAGGAAAGTCTAAAAGTTATGAAGAATTATACTTTATATATATATATATATATATATTAGTCAAAGAGGCATTTCTCTTAGAACCCAGTTGGAAAAGTTCTGAAAGCCTATTAATAATAATGCTTTTAAGTGTCAGTTTTAGGATCTTTCTTTCACCTACAAATTAAGGACACAAAAGATGCACATGTTCAATATTTTCCATACCATCAACGCTACAGTCATAGGAAGTTGGTGGACCTATATTAAATCAGTTAAGATAGTTTTTGAAGTTACCATGCTCAGTGAGAAATGAGGTCATTTTGTGTTTAGAAAAAAATGATGGCATGACAATCTCATAATAATGGAAGGGAAAATTCTCTCTTGGATAAGTTCTCTTTATTTGAACTGATGTATTCTTGATTCCCCGACTTTACCATACTTTCTCTCGTGACCTTCTTATAAAAGGATTTAGGTAATGTCAATTTCGCGTTTTTGGTGGCTGTCTTTACAAGAAAATCGGCCGGTTCATTTCCAAAACCACCCTTGTGTCCACAAAAAATGTAAAAGCAACCAAGACGTTTTTATCTCTTAAGTTTTTTTTGGTTGTTTTTGAATCCTGACGATCATGTTAATGAAAGAAAAAATACATTTAAAGTCTCCAGGATTAAAAGGGAATCTGTACAAATAACAGCAGTCTTGGACGACACTATTTTTTCAGATATTTGACAAGACAAAAAAAATTACATTCCTAATTTCAATAAACATTGCAAAAATAAAAAAAAAATATTGTTAATTAAAATACTAACTTATTTAATTATATCACTACTTATCATTGATCTCTGCCCCCGCTATATCATTAAAACTAAGGAAATAGCTTCAGAAATATCTCTTTGATATTTCAAATAATTGCATTGAAATAAAGAAATCAATATTAGCATGAAGAATCCGTGCCCTTTTGTTCAACAATTACAAAGATTAGAAAAGATTGTGTAACAACTTCACTAAGATAATGCGTAAAGAAATATTAACCTCATATAATATACGAGCTACGTTTTTTTCTTTCTACTTCCTCTTTAAAAGTAGGTGCGGTTAAGCCAAACGCAATTCTTTAAGGTAATGATCACGATTACGAAGGCTATTTAAGTAGAGAATAGAAAGGCAGCATATAATGGCTCTACTCTTTATACGAGTGTAGCTATTCTAAAATCTATTTTAATGCTAACCCCTCTTAGCGACTGTAGACTTTCGAAGCTCAGGTTCGGAAACCTCTTATTAATCGCAAACATAAATACGTATCGTGACTATTGCTCTTTATTTGCTATTTAATATGTGGTACATCATCTTTACTTCTGATACGGTAATGGAGTTTGATTCTTTTTGTTATTCTGTCTGAGTGTATGAAAAATATTAGCACATGCATTTTATGCGGAAAATATGCTTATTTTTTTTATTGCACTTGAATATAGTTCTTCTCTGACATATCTGATTTACTTAATTTCTTTTCCAAGATTTCTTGAACACTAAATGATCCGGAAATTTTCTACTAACAAATTCATTATGAAAAGAAAGTTTTTTCCTCATATAAAACACTTATGGGTTTGATTTCTGTAAAACTTCAATGTATCATGCCTAAGTAACAAATCTAACTTTAATACATTATATAGCATGATAATTTTTAAAAATTTCTAAAAACGTGAAAAATGATTATATTTGCTCTGTTAACAATGCATTCAAGAAAAACAATAAAATCATCATCATTCTTTGATAATTAAATGTTATATATCTTAAGTATAAAGATGCAAAACCACCAGAATTTTGAAATAGCATTTAAAATAATCAAAATCAATAAAGATCCGAAAAAAGTTCGGTAAAATTGGAATACAGAGAGCTTAAAGTTTATGTAACATGATTGATATGTTATGTACATAGATGAAAGAAAAGTCATGGCTGTGGTAGCGAGTGGTCATGGTCATGAACTTGTGACAGCCATCATTTTCGTCAAGTCTTGGGTTGGCGACCAGGTGCCATTTATGACCTAATGCGGAGAAAAGTCATTCTCAACCACTGTATCACGGCACTTTTGTGTGCCGCCAAATTTTTTAAAATTATACTCCATGAAAAAAAAAATAAAATCCGGAACCTAATCATTCGGCCGTTTTATATAAACTAAGGATATTCAAAGTTTATTTAACTAATACTTTTCTGGATTGATGGATATATAAAATTTGATTGGGTTTATAGTCCACTTGTGATAACGGATACATCTGTATTTGAATTAACTTTGAATGAAGACAAACTAATATCGCTCTCTATAATTGAGATTTAATTTCAAAACATTCGGAAGAGTCAATTCATTTTGGATTAAAATTAGAGGTGATTATTCCATAGTCGAAAAAGCTTTAAAAATATTGTTACAATTTCCTGCACCATATTTGCGTGAATTCGGATTTTTAGCATTAACAAATATCAAAATGAAAAGAACTTTTAAATGTAGATGACGAAATGGCATTATCATTTTTACGACCCAATATAAGCGAAATTATCAAAAATTATCAAGCTCAAATTTCTCATTAAAAACATATTCTTATAATTAACTTGTAATTACTCAATAAACACTGAAAATTATCATCATAAACTATTTTTTACATAGTGTATTACTTTTAAGTAAAATTCTTTTTAACTTATTTTATTGTTAATGTGCTGCTAAATTTTAAAATTGTTAAAAGTGCACCGCCATAATAATAATAATAAAAAAAGGTTGAGAATCACTGATGTAGAGGAATGGAGCTGATGCACGTCAAATCTCTAGAATCTCCGTCCTCATATTGGAATGGTGAGTAAATTTAGACCAGAGGTTCCCAAACTTTGTCTCATAGACCCCTTGCCATGTTTTTCGGTATGGGATAGACCCCTGCTTAATTAATATTGAATTTTTGCAAATTTATCAACTTAAATGTTTTTTTGACAGCTAGTACTACTACTACTACTTTAAAAGAATTAAATTTATAACTAATGAAGTATAGAGTTAAGAGTTTAAAAAACATATGTTCATTAAAAATTAAAAGTTAATTAATATATAAAATAACTGTTAAATAAAATAACCAATTGATTTTAATGGGAGGGATGAATCTGGCGCTACAATAACAAATTTTCAATCTTTATTATCAATCTTGTCAGGTTTTATCTTAAATCTCCTTGAAATTTGCACTCGAAGTAGTGACTCAATTTCAATAAATCCAGTCACGAACCTGGCACCTTCAATCATTAAACAAGGAAAAGTCATGAAACTATTATGATTATTTTAAAGACAACGATTTTTGGGGAAACAGTACTTTTTTATTAAAAACATTTATAAATTCCCCCAGCACCACAAAGTATCACACGGGGCTTACAGAAGTATGAAACACATATTACAAAAGAAAGAAAAAATTTTAAAGTCATGGAAGATTACAAATATTTACAATAAATTTACAAAACTTTTCAAAAGTACCCCTGGTGGTAATAAGGTGGTAAAAATTCGGAGGCCCTTAATGTCTTTGAGAGCCACAGTCTTAGGATCTTTCTTTCTCTGACAAACTTGGAACACAGAAGGAGTACATGTTCTACATTTTCCTCACCACCAATATTACAATCGCAGGAAGGTGTGACTGAGCCGAATCAAATAGCTTTTAAAATTACCATGACCGTGAGAAACTGGGTTATTTTGTAATTAGTATAAAAATGATGGCATGCCAGTCTCTTATTAATGGTTGGAAAAAAAATTCATTGTTAAGCTCCTTTTATTTGAAATAAGATATTCTTGGTTCCAAGACTTTATCATTCTTTCTTTTGTCGTTTTCTTTAAAAGGATATAGGAATATTAACGGCAATGTCAATTTTGCGCTTGGAGGCAGCCTTTACAAGCCAATCGCCCGCTCATCCGCAAAGCAGTACTGGAATTATTTTCAAGCGATAGTGAAAAAATCATAAACGAAAAATGGATTCCTAGTTGCTACTTAAAAATCATTATGAGACATTTTTAACTTGAATCTGAACTACGGAATATTGTCATATATGACATTACACACATACAAACAGAGAGAGATTCATAGCATTATTTATTGATAAGCGCATTGTGATGCAATTTTTGAACCCAAATTCTTCATAAATTTAGAATAATCAAAATAATTATTCAATTCCCCTTTATAAAAACCGAGAAATAAAGATAAAGTAAAGCTTATACAAGACAAATACTTGTAAAGTTTTGCAGTGTTTATCAGCGTGCCGTGTTTAGCGGAACGCAGCGGAGCAAAGCAAAATTACATAATATGCTTGGAATATTTATGCTTTTAACTAAATTCCCGCGAAGAAATCTTTGATGATTTTTGAATTTGTCAATGCTATATTTGAGCCAATATTTATCAAAAAGGTAGAATTCTATGAATTGTGCTATAAACTGATACAAAAGCATCACACAGTAAACTATAACGAGAAAAATATAGTTCGTAAAGAATAGTTAGAATAATATAGCCTTTAGTACTAAGTCAAAATGAATATTAGCAAGATCCTGGAAGAATAAGAGGTGTGGCAGGTTTAATAACTGGGGAATCCAAAATGTACCAAAACTTCAAAGCTTTGTAGATGAGTTCAAAACTTTACTAATTTGGCCTATGGATTGCCTGTTAAATAGCGTGACATTGTATTAGTTTTGCTTCATGAAAATATTGAATGGAGCATATTTTACTTTATTAATAATGTGACTTTTTAAAATGGTAATTTAATGGTTCGCACTTTATGGAACGATTTTGATAATGGTTTTTATCAATAAATAACATATTTTTTGTGGCAATTTTCTTCTTATCTGATAGCCATGATTCTTGACAATAGCTCTATAGCATGAATTTTTCATAAAAGTAAACTTTTTCTCAGTACAGTCAATCAAATTTTACTTCATTCCTCTTGTACCATTTTCCAAAGTCCGTTCAGTGTTCTTGGATGCCGTTTTCTTAAAGCTAGTTTTAATAAACCAAAAGCACAGAAGCTCATTGGAGAAGCGAAGGGTAATTTTACACTTATTTCATCGAAAGGGGTACACTTTATTCCTGTGTTTCTGATTTTTTCTTTGATAAATAAGTTGCAGTTGATTTAGACGTGTGTCGAGGCTTTGTCCATATGAAGTTCAGCTTTATCACTGTCCATTCCATATAAAGTTGGAATTTCTTCAAAAATTGGTTCTAAAATATTCTGCTGATAGAGTAGAGTGAATTAATTTCGGCTTTACTTGAGGACTTTTAATTTGCCGTTGTTATAAAATCCTGCAACTATCATGAAACCCTTTGGGGAACTCTTCCGTACACTGACGAAGCCATTTCGTACGTTCAATCTCATCAGTTGAGCAATAGAAAAGTGATCTTTTATTACAGTCACTTAAATATACACATGGCTCATCGAGTGTTATCACAAATTTCCCTTTTTCAGCAGTTCGGTGTTTTTTTTATATAATGTTCTACAATTTTGCTTTTCTTTCAGCAATATATTTTTTAAGAAAAAAAAGAGATTAATTTTGGGTTTAAACATCTTTAACTTCAAATTTTTGTGAAGGATTTTAATTACAGCGCCGGAAGACATTCCTAGTTTCGATGCAATGAATCTTTGAGTGTGATGATTTTCTTTTAGGATCAGACTTCATTTTCTTGATAGTTGCCTCCATTTGAACAATCTTAGGATGAAGTTTTGTGGTCCTGTTTTTATTTTTGCTTTCAGCTAAATATTTTTTAACTTTCAAGTTTAATACTTTATAAATACCTTTTACTGAAATGCAATAACCGAGAGTTTTACATTGCTTTATAATTTGTTGATATGAATATTTCTCCTCGGAAAGTACAGTTACGTAACCTTCGAGTCTTCTATCAGTTTTATATATAGGAGCGATTTTTAAAATAAATATTTTATTTTACATTCCAATCAAAAGAATTTATTAGCTGACGGTTATTCTGCGTTTGCCAAAGTTTTATCCCAAAATTCAAATAAGAAAATTAATTACAAAATCGTTTCCATAAAGTACAAACGACCTTCTGTATTTAAAAATTATCAAATGGCTTCTTTTCATTTTTTTTGATCACGTATTCATCCCACTGTTATACTGCTCCAAAGTTTCACCACTTTTGTTACCTTTCTCTGAGCGATTCCACTTTTGTCTGTAATTAATTTTTGAGCACAAACAGCATACATTTTAGAGAAATTTTAACGCTGCCAAGACTACGTCAGTAACAAAATATCTTTTTGATATCAAAAATTTCCAAAGTATCAAATTATGTTTCAAAATTTAACCTCAGTTTTTATAGGCAAGTTTTCATAAAATTTGTTAGAACCTTTGAAAGACTTTCAGATTTTTCACAGCTATACTTTTCAGTCATATTTGTGTCTGTGTGAAAGATTTCATAAAGAGTCAAAACTGTAGTTGATTATTCAAAATAGATATTTTTCTTAATCATTACGAAAATTCAATGGCGTCTGTTTTTTTGTACTCTTCAAAAAATTTAATTTTTTTACATTTATTTATCAAATTTAATGTCATTTAATTTGAATAGAAGCTAGTAGTTATGTTTTGGAAGTAGCAGTGTGTGGTATTAAAATCTAAGTATAACTAAAAATATACTATAAAAAAAAGATATATTTTCTGAATTTATTTTCAGAATAACATAAGAATATCAAAATACAAAATTAAAAAAAGAGATGTGCAACAATTTTCTACAACATTTTCGCAGAAAATTCCTTATTTGCAATAATTTCGAAGAGTACTTTCAAAAATAAAGTTTTAGGAACTCGTTGAAATTTTATGCATAACAATATATTCTCAAAAAAGAAGTATTCAAAAATATTTTTAAAAAATTGTAAGAACTTTAATTTGCACATAAAATTGTTATCAAAATCATTGCATCTTTTTTCCCCAAAAGAAACAAAAACATATGAACATTCCTATTTGAACTGAATTAAATATACCAGAAAAATAAAACTAATGAAACCCACTAGTAGCAATTAATTTAACTGTAAAAATAATATTTTTTGTATAATAGCAAACTAAGTCCTATTTCAGCATTTAATTTTAACATGTGATCTTTATAAGACGAATTTGAAGAAATCTGAGTTGTCACCAAATTGCAAATTTTACTTTACGAAATATTCCGGTTAGTTTTGATTGATCAATAAATAACATTACGTTTTTTTTAAAGTAGTAAAAATTAGCAAGCATTATTATTAGCATTATTAAAATTAGCATTTAACTATGCCACTTCCACTTGATCCTTCAATATCCTTGGCAAAGGGGAAAACGGATCTTACACAAGCTGTATGAAAGAAAAAAATTTTCTGATTCAGTTTTAAAAGCCATTGCATTAGAAACTATAAATACAAGACATCCACAGACTGATTGGCTTCAGGTCTATATACGTATGAATCCCGATTGGATCAAGACGGAAGTGCAGGCGCTGGGTTTATTTCAGAGCTCTATTTGCATTTTATCTAAACTTAGATTCAAACACAATTCTGTTTGATGGGGAAGTAGAAGCTATTAGAACGACTATTCAACAATTATTGTGTAGAAAGAAGGCTTTCGAGAATGTCGTTATATTTTCTGACTGAATTTCTGCAATACAGGCTGTAACATCTCTAGAGTTTTTAAACTCTATTCGAATTAAAAATTGTACAGTTGATCTTGGATTGCTTTTAACCTTAAAAAAAGAAAATTATTTTACAATGGGTTCCCACTCATTGTGAGATCTACGGAAATGAGTCTGTTGATTTTCTCTCTCAAAAGAGCGCTGGTGTTTCTTGGTGCTTTCAGAGAGGAATACCGTACTCTTCTATAAGCAGAGTTATTAAAATAGGGTGAAAAAGATATATGTAGCTCATTTACATGAACAAATATGTTGTAAGTCTTGGAGGGAGACGCTAAATGAAATCCCATATCACCCGAAACGACATGCGGTTACTGCCTTCAGATTGGAAATCGGGAACGACTGCCTTGCGAATCATCTCTACATAGACTAAAGTCCTCTAGTCTCCCAACTGTGTTTTATGCAGAGAGAATTCCCTTATGAATGCTGAGCACCAAGAGGTTTGCCCTGATGTCTCTGGAAACATCTACGATAGATACTGGAGGGCCCCAGTGAGCAGTTACAAACTCTACAATATGACTGACTTTCTGATTGCGTTTATGCATCTGTTTTTCTTTTGTTTTTTGATTCTTTGTTTTATTGTTTATTTATTATTACTTCATGCTTGTTTGCGCAGAGTGTTTTCACTCTAGCGAATGATGTATTTATCAAGTGCTGCTGCTAGAAATAAAATAAATAACATTACACGATGATTTCCATTACACACACACACACAAAAATCCATGTAATAAAAGGGTTCTTACGAATAAAATTTTTCATAAATGCACTCTTAAATGTAAAATTTTCTTGCATACCAGAACTGTAGGTTTCAATTTTTCCCCTATAATTATGGAAATATTTCGATCTTTACAATTAATAGTATATAATGCAGTATTTTAACATTGACTTTGTAACGTTTTATGTAACAATATGCAGAGGATTTAAAATATAAGTAGTGATGTAGATGTGTGCAATACTGTGCAAATTAATTGGGACAAACATTTTTTTTTTGAAGAAAATTGTTCATTTCTCGGGGATTTTCTGCCTCAAACTGGTTTCAACCGCATTTTCTTACAACGAATGACTGCCCTTGACTAGTCTAAACTGGTTTGACCACATGATCATAACAAGTCGAAAACTTTTTCCTTCAGTTGTGCTTCGGTTGCTGTAAGTGGTCGCTTGTGTGAATTGTCTCCTTCTGTCGAGTATTTAAAAAACGGACACCACTCCCAGGAAAAGGGCTAGAATTGCTACCCTTAGTCAGCATACTTCTATGATTGTGAAGGATATTGTTGCAGTAGTTACAGTCGGAAAATATAGTGTTTCTAGGATTATTAATCAGCAAAAGAATTTTAGGAAAATGTCTCCAAAACGCTAGGGTAAATGTGGACACAAATGCAAGACCACACCTCGAACAGACAAATTTCTTGCATGAAATAGCACAATGCATCCTTACAAAAAAAGTAGAGAACTTGAAAGAGAATTATTAGCTACTGGTGTGAGCGTGGATTCATCGACAGTTTGACGAAGGCTTATTGAAGCTGAGAGATTTGCAAGAAAACCAATCAAAAAGCAGTTATTAACTGCAATGAAGAAAAAACGTTTGGATTGGGACAGGAAATATCAATCCTGGACTGCATAACATTGAAAGAATATTGTATTCAGTGACGAAACGTATTTTCTTGTGCAAGTGTTTCGACCAAGATTTGTCAGGTGAAGGGATGGAGAACCCATCAGGGAACATCTTATTCAAAAAGTTAAGAACCCTTAGTAACTGATGTTTTGGGGTTATTTTACACTGCTGGCCACCGTAAATGCAACACCCTGAAGGAAGCATGCAAATAACATGAAATTTACAG
>BMAV01003579.1:274691-286784 GCA_019973955.1 Trichonephila inaurata madagascariensis
TTTTTAAAATCACGGTTCTGAATGTAATCGGATACCTCGAGAAAAAGCAGCTGGGGCTCATTATTAAATACTGCTGCATTTTAATATCTTAAATTTCATAGTTTATCTCTAAGAATTTGAAGAAAGTAAATTTTTAAAAAAGTGTACCATTATTTATATTCATATCTGAAGTATCAATCTTACCTGTAAAGACTGGTACTTAAATACCAATATTTACCTTCATACGTGAGCTAGTTTTATAGGCTGTTTATATCATTACGTATTGTGAAAGAAAACCCCCTTGCTTTTGTTACTTTTACACAGTTTTCCTAAATTATTTCTACTATAATTTAATGTTACTTCTTGTTCGAATAAAAACATACTAGGTATAATGAAATAAAAAAATAAAATTCACTTAAAAAATATGAAAGAAAAAAAAACCATTTCAACTAATGATTTCCCTAGCTATTTAATGCATTCTTACAATGTAACAGATATCCCAAATAAGGACACTTTCTCATTCGAAAAAGAAATAATACATTTCATTTATCAATTAAAAACATCATTGAATTCACATTTAATTTTCCAAAATTATTTTATTTAACAAGTTTATATTTTCTTATATAGAAAAGTATTAAGAAATTTCCTGTGTCTTAAATAATTAATTCAAAACGCTGAAGAAAGAATTAGGCTAATTTTTTTTTATTCTTGACGTGAGAGAGAAGTATTACTCTTTAATATTCATTGGTCATTAAAACTTCTACAGAAAATCTAATAGTTTGGCCTCTGTTAATTTGGAAAATACTTCAATTTGAATACATAATTTATGACTAAAGTACTTCTTTTCTCTCAAAAGAAATACAAGCTTTCCTGAAAAAAGTACATTTAATGAAAAATTACTTTTCGAAATGAAAAATATACTGCTTATAAAAATTTCTCTTCAAGATATAATTTTCTATACATCTCTTTTAGTTAATTATAAGAATCCAATGTAAGAAATACGTACCTTTTAAGTTAATAAAACCCAAAGAAGATAAATATTAAGTCAACATTTATCTACGTGGGATTTTAGTATTTTTTGACAGAGAATTTTTCTTATAATTTCGAAGAAAATGATATATTAGCATTTTAGATAATGTATTTTTTCTAAAATACGCTATATATATGTACGCAATTTGAAGAAAAAATATTTCCTCTTCCTGAATCTTGCTCTCATTTATGATAAGGAAATATAACGCTTACATAAAACATTTGCAGCCCTCATCTCATAAAATAATGAGGAGTGATGAATTTTGAATTGCCATTATCCCATATAATTGAATATAATTTACTGCAAGTGTTTTCAGGGATGTAGCAGCGAAATGAAATGTTACTTTTCTATCCATTTTCTTGATACCTGTTATTTTTTAAAATTTATTTTTTGTACCCAAGTTTAAAACATAGTCCTTTTTTTATTGATGCAAAAACGAAAATTAATCGCTTCCAATAATCCTTTCCAAAATGTTTTGTATATGTTAGTATTTCCTTTTAACAGCCAGTATGATAATTTTTTAAAAAATCTATACCAAGAGTATTGTTAATTTATGAGCATTCAAAATTATATGATAAATCATGTAGTAAATAATGTTTCAATCACGTTAAAATGATAGGTACGTTCGGTTTAAATAACGTATTAAATCTTCCTCTTCTTTGATATTCATGGAAAAACGACGAAGACTTATAAATATGACATAATGAAACATGTACATCATAAATGCTTGAGGTAGCATGAAACTTTTGATTTATGACTAACACTTTTTCACCTTGATTTTGTCACATTTACTAGAAGTACAGTAATAAATTCAGACAAAATTTAGGATTATGTATGTGTATTTAACTTCCAGGTACTATATTTTGTACTATTAAACAATAAATTTATAGATCCCTCCTGAATCATGAAATTACTTTATCAACGTATAGTGACGAACAAGGAGTCAGAAGCAGGTGAAATTAAATGATAATTGTATAATATAATCCTTAGATAAAATTAAATCCATTACCATGATAATTAACAATTAGTGACTTGGAAACAGATGAAAACAAATCGTAATTGTATAAGATATTGACAAATCCTCTAAACACTTATTTTTCTGTTCCTATGCAGGAGTTACACCAGAAATTTTTAAAAAAAAAACATGCACTTAAATCAATTTTTTTTATAAAGCTTATTCGTTATTTAATTACCAAAAATTGAGAAAAAAATAGTTTCAATCAATTTTTTTAACGAAGTAACTCATTAGCATATTCTAATTGTTATTGATTTTATCTGAATTTACATCGTCTCTCTTTCTCTCTCTTTCTCGAGCAATCTGAGGGGTATCAGCGATGGATTCGTATTTATAAACCGCGTTCAAGAGACGAGGAAGGCACTTAAACTATTATTCCACTCTCCTAACTTTTCCCACCAAAGCTCATATCCTTTGTGTTTATCCATTCAAAATAATCTAGGTCATAGTATAAAAAGGGAAATATTGTAATAATTGCAGATCCTGAATGACGCAGAAATAGGCTGCAAATGCTTATGACAGGCATGTGTAAAATTAAATAAAAAAAAGATTGATTAAAAATTATTAGAGCTAATTGCAATAAATACATTCCACTTATCCGTAAAAAAATCATTAGAGTTAAAACGACTTTTTGAATCCTCGCAACTAATTTTTGAGTAATTTAACAAATTAATCTTGTGATCCTTTTTAACATCAATATCGTAAAATAAAAATGTGTAGTTTATATATTTAATATTTTTTAATATAAATTAGGCAAAATATGAAAATTAGTGGATAAACGTTTAACAATATGTGAATAGCATATTCAAAACCACTAGCCAGCCCTATTGACTAGATATAGTTGAAGTATTTAACCATTTGATTTGCTATTAGAAGAACGGTTTTGGGACTGAAGGATTTCAATTCTTAACTAAGTAAAGTCTTAAAACAACTTGTAAGTCAGTGCTTCTCAAACTTTCAATATTCGTGACCCAATATTCAATCATAAGTTTCATTGCGCCCCCACCTCCATACAATAACAATGCATTGAATTCAATAGTACTATAGTTTGACACGAAAGCTACAATGTGACTTTAGCCTCTTTAGTGACACCGGCGTATATAATCGTCTCGCTCGGCCAAAGTATTAATTTTCTGGACGTATATATGCGTCTCTTTCCGAAGTACAATCTTTTCTGTGCACTACTGTCCATAAAATTATTCCAAAGTCTTTGGAATGCAATAAAAGGACTTTGACAGTGTTTGCGAAGGATTTGCTTATTTATCCCTCTTTTCTCCTCTCCCCCCCAAAAAAATCAACATCCCATATGAGCATCTACGTGGAAAATGGTGGCGTTGAGGAGCGAATCGCGTAACTTTTATTCGGCAATTAAAGGATTAATTATAAACCGTACAAATTCAAGATAAGTTTTAATACAAACCCATAAGATCGCTGGTAATTATCAAACTTGTTCTTAACATAGTATTGTTAAATTAATTATAAAATACATTGTATAGACTGATACATTTATAAGTGTATTGTATCAGTGTAAATGTGTATTTTATTTTTTATTACATCAGAATGCATTTTGTTTGTTATTTACAGTAAATTAACAATTTTTTAAAATCTTTTGTTTTTGACTTTTTAATATACTCGCGCCCCCTAAGGGAGCGCGCCCCACAGTTTGCAAAACGCTGTTGTAAATACTTGAACTAACACAATAGTTGTAAAGCTGTGTAACACAACTCCCTTGACCTCTCTTAGTAAAATTTAAAGGCCTAAGAAGAATTCATTTGTTAATAGAATAACATAATTCTCTGACCATCAGATAATCGGTCTTTACCAATGATTGAACATTTGATAGAATTCTGAGATGCACAGTCTGAGATATTACTCTCCATACTAAAAAAAATCTTGTTTTAATATAGATGCACTGAGACTAATCCTTCATGCTCCAATTCTTTGTCCTCGAATTAACTATGTGACACGTTGTATTTTAATTATAGCATTGAGATCGATATATTACAGAACCACCCTCAACCATATTCAAAATCTTTTATATTCAGTAACTTGATTCCTGATATTTTATTACTTAACTCACGAGTTAATGTCTGGAAAAGTGTAGCATCAATTACTGAATATTTTAATTGAAATTATTATCTTATTTTAAAGTACTTTGAAAGCTATAATCGTAGCCTAAATAATAAAGGAATATGTATATTTTATACTTTCGTTTGAAATGCAATTATTTGTAATAAATTTGATTTTAACACTAGATTGCCCAAGGAAGTCAATTTGGCTGCTTTTTAATTTCAATTACTTATACAATGCACAATTTCTTTGAATATTTCAGAATATATTTTTTTCCCAAGTGAAGTAAATTTTTTTTATTGTTAATATTTACTAATAACTTGTTATATGACTGTAAATAATATTAAAAATATTAAATTAATTTTAAACAAATGTCTTTACACATTAAACATTTTTCACAATTCAGTCATTTTGACTGCTTTTGGGCAATATAGGTATATACTAAATTTCAGTCTTTCTAGTGTTAAACAAGAATTATTTTTCTTACATAAAGATATTACTTCTTTTAGCAATGGAATTTAATACATACCACATCATAAAAATTTCTGCATTCCCATAGCAAATAAAATTCTGACATGTTATAATTTCAATAAATGCTTCAATGCAGCTATAATAAATATATACTTTCGAAAGCAAATAAAA
The DNA here is from genome assembly GCA_019973955.1 of Trichonephila inaurata madagascariensis. Lineage (NCBI taxonomy): Eukaryota > Metazoa > Arthropoda > Arachnida > Araneae > Nephilidae > Trichonephila > Trichonephila inaurata. Next base: position 279,428 of record BMAV01003579.1, read on the forward strand.
GATAAGGAATCTATCACTTTATTTGCAAAATTATTAAATGGCATGACATGGTGTGCACTTTTTTTGTGCTGATTGTAATCAAGGCTTAGAAATTAAAAGAATTTAACATAAAATTTAAAGCCAAAACAAAATTAATATTCGTACATTAAAATTAAGAAACAATAATTATGAAATGATGTACATTGATACATACACAAAAGAGGATATTATAAATAAACTAGAATATCCATAACTAAAGCGTATTCTAAATAGTACAAAAAGTTAATTTCAATCATCCATGATATAAAAATTTCATTAAACTAAAGTATAAAAAAACTGAAGTAAATATAAAAGTAGAAATAAATTTTTATAATTACACATGAAAATATTTTCATCAGTTTCCTTTCTTTTTTTATGGTTACAATATTTTTCTTTTAATTATTACTCCTATGAAACATATCTATATCTTAAACTTTTAACCATTATTTCATTATTTAAACTGTTTTACCTGTTTAATAGAGAAAATAATTGCATAAAATATGTGTCTTCTTTAACTAAAAGGTGAGTACATGAATTACTTTTGTAACTATCATGGTATATCTAGTAAAAAACGAGAGATTTCAAAACGCAAGTACAGAACCTTTTTTCTCTCCCCTTAAAAAAAGCACTCGAAAGAAATTATGCTTCAAACATCCAATTAACGAAATATAACTACTATTATATAAAAAAAATTCTAAATCTTGATTTTCATGAAGAAATACTGTACGTTGTAGTATCTAGCTATATATGGAACCCTTTATTATGGATTTTTTCATTCTTTTACGAAAAACAGTAGCGAAATCATATTGTACTTCTTCCCTTCTCTACTAAAGAATGACAGATCACGCAATCTAAGATTCAGGGAATAGTCATTTTAGACAAGTTAAACATGGTCCTGCTGATCATATTCTGTTTTTAGCTCCCCCTTTCAAAATACTTCTTCCGAGTTCATATCATATTTTTTTACAATTCCTCAGCATTCAAAAAAGGAAATAATTAATGTTTCAAAGATAAATTACATTTAGCTCAAGATCAGAAGATATTTTAACAATTGTTTACCTTAAAAAAAATAATTTTGACTATACGTGAAATTTTGTAAATATTAAAAAGTTTTTATTTTGTAAAATTTCATTGGAATTTAATTTCTGTATTTTTCTTTTTGAAAAATTTTAAGAGCTTATTAAAAAGAGTAATGAATACTTTGCTCATTTATTGGTTAGTTACTTCACTGTCATATTTTACATTATAAGTTTCAAAAAAGAAAAGCATGTGTGTGAGAAAAGAACATAAACTAAATGTATGTTTTGTGGAAAAAATTGGCAGCAAAAAAATTAAAAAATCCCTTTAAGAATAGGTGAAAGCAAAGGTTTAGGAACAATGAAAAGAATTCCTTTACAAGAAAGAATAGGAGCGAAAAAGAGTCTTATTAAAATAATGACCAGTTTTTGACAACATTTGATTTATAGCCTTACATACATGTTTACAGTTTGCTTCCATTTTTTACTTGTATTCATCAATTAAAATAAATCATTTATGGCTGGGATATTCAATTGAATTGTACATAGATTTTTTTCTTTTAAAAATATATAAGAAATATGAGTGTTGAATCAATTTTAAATCGTATCCCTTATATTAATTAAACTATTCAACTTTTAAATTTTGTGTTTTTACGTTTGAAACCTTAATTTTTCAAACTTGCTATTATTCTAGCTAAATTTATTTCTCTTAATAAAAATTGCATAGAAAACACATTTTACGATAAACTTTAATTTGCCTCAATGCAAAATGGCGGGAAAAAGTAAACGGCAGTACATTTTGACAACTTTATGATGATGTAGGGTCACTTTAGATGAAAACAAATTTCCTTCCCCATCCGCTATTGGCGGCCGCCCCCCTAATATTGATTTTCCAATCAGTGTGAAGCAAGGTTTCCTATTTATTTGAATTTTTTCCCCTCCAGACGTTAGCAAAATCATCAGACATCAAAAAAGGTATGATTATAGACCAAATACATGTTGCTGTTTTGCAAATATATATATATATATATATAGCATAAATTTTAATGTTATGCTATATATAATTACAATTGCATAAGCAAGAATATTTATAAGATAAGGAAAATGCATTTAGTTCAGAAACAACAAACCGGTATATTTGTTAGAATGCCCTCTTTTACCTTTTTTAGCTACATTTAAACAAACTCTAAAAATAATATGCAATACATTAATTTCTTGGAATAAAGCCCAGTTCAATTTTGTGAACGTTAATTTCTCTTACAGCTCCAGCAATCAATACCAGTATACTTCTTTTAATGTATTTAGTTCACACAAAAATAAATTATTAAATTGCCTTTTGAAAGTGTATTAATAATTTTCTTGCGATTCTAGTCCACTGTGTAATAGTAAACAAATACTCATGAATTTCATTTAAGTTTGGGAAAAACAAAAATCAAATTACTATTTCTTGAATGTTGGCGTCCAAAATTAGGAATAATTTGTGTAAAAGTAGTTATAAAGACGTACAGCAGAAGCTGTTTTTACTCGAATGAAAAATTATATAATATAAAAACTGGGAAATCTAATCAGCTGAATTTTTTTAAAAATCAAACATTGAGGTTTGATGCAATAATTATTTTGTAAATACAATTAAAATATATACGAAGTTGATAAATCAAATGACTATGCCTTTTAAACTGCCATCGATTCATTGATGGAATTCTTACTCTCCATCCTAAATTCAAGTTAAAATAAAAATCTTTTTTTAAAAAAAAATTTCCTGCATGTTCAAAATAATTATTTTACCCATATCATCTAACAAAACGAGCATTTCGATAAATATATCCTATGAATTTCAACTACAGTAAAATTATTGAAATAATTTTGATGCTAAGCAAAAAATAAAAAGGGAAGGTGAAGGTGAATTCTTCAAAAAGATGAAACACCCCCACACACAATTCAACTTTTTCTGTAAAGTTCATCAATTTACACAAAAGGGACTTTACCATATTAATTAGTAGCTAGATTAAATCACAGTATTAATAACGTATTTATATAAAACTTATTTTCAATTATCCTTTTTCTAGCTTTTTTAATAATTAGAGCTTTGTTCTGTCTAGTACTATCCCTCATTTGCATTTATCAAGATAAATAGTAATTATTCGCAATATTTTTGGCTAGTCATGTCTCATACTACGTTGTTAAACATTTGTGTTTATCAAAAGATAAATAGTAATTATTTCACAATTTTATTTTTCATTTGCTATAACTCACTCTCCACGTTTTATTATTTTATGTATGTATTTCTATTTTTAAGCCTCGTTTCAATATTTTTTCACAATGATAGAATTTTATTACACATTTTAACCAAATTTCAAATGCCGGGGAGGGGGGGATGTACTAATATCTTGCAGATGTATCATGAATTTATGTGCACATTTCTACCAAATAATTCATTCAGATTTAAAACATAGCGCATTATTAGCATAAACTAATTTATTTCAAATGAACACTTAGAAAAATAATTGTAAGGAAAATGAATAAAGGCTAAATATTTTACAATAAAAATCAAAACCTATCCAACATACACAACGAAATCATAGCAAATCGTTAAGAAATGTTCAATACCTGGGAAGTAAAATTTCAGACTATTACAGATGAAAAGTAATCGTATATTTAAGAAAAAAAAAACATGTCTTATGAACAACGATTAATACGAGTACATATATAATAACCAGCATAAAAATAGGTTTATATTCCAAAGCATGACGTTATATCAATAACAATTTTAAAAAGAGTTTCTATGGGCTTAAAAATGTATCTAACGCACATACGTTCAAAAATTTCTTCCTGGATATACTTTGTTTATTACTTTGGTTTATGTACTTTAAAATTTAACTGTACAGCATTTAGGAACGTTGTTGTTGTTGATGTGTGTTTTTTTTATCCTGGGAACGTATGAAATACAAGTGAAGAAGAAAAGAAAGCATACAATACAACAGGAGAATATACACATTTATTACTGATGATCCCAGCATATAACAAGAAGGGGTGCGCTGCTTTCCTTTCGAGACGAAAGGAAATCCATAACAGGCGAAAGAGACCGACTTCTTTCTTGAAGATATAACCATGTCTTACTCGAGATTCGAGCCCGAACCCACTCGGTTACAAGCCGAGGGTCATAGCCACCATACTGGCTGGGCGACATTTAGGGACATTAATTAAAATAAATAAAAAAATGCGTCATGAATTTTTTTACTCCAAAAGCTCAACTAATCTTTTTTTTCTGGATAAGTTTTTACAGTGCGACGTTAATATTCACTCATTCACGATAAGTTTTTGGGAGAGTATATAATTAGAAGAACGCATTTCTCAAAATTTCTTCTCTATGAAAAATCAGAAGAAGGTCTTTAGCTAAAAGTGCAAAATGCCAAATTTAAGTTACAAAAAAGTATAAAACACGTCCTTAAAAAGATATATCATCTCTCTAAATGTTAGCTTCATTTCCAAAGATTCCCTATATAAGCACTCCCTTTGATTTACAAGTTTTCAATAATAAGATCAATAATAAAATGGTGTTTACTAGTTTTTATAAACAAAAACAAATAGTTTAATTAAATTATTTTATGTGTTTATATTAATACTAGTGTGGCTTCAAAAATATTCTTTTTGGATGCATACGATTCAGTTAATATATTTTATTCCAAAGAATAATTGAATGATTTTAAACAAATATTTACATTAAAATTAAAGAATATTAATTAAGTTTAACTATATGAACAGCTGACAATTTAAATTACCAAGATAAAAAGTGCTAACGTGTGATCTGTAAATAATTCCTTGTAGAATTTCGCAATACTCATCTTGCACATGTAGCTTGGACAAAATAATACACAATTCAACTCGCGTGCAAAAAGATCATCTACTGTTCATAAATAATCAATAAGCTTGGGATATTTTTTTGCTGCTACGTTACTTAGAGATGATTAATAGATACATACCTTTCAAGAACTATCATTTAAAATTCTAGCTAAAAAAAGAGAAGCGTGAAATATACTTATAAGAAATTCATAAGAATGTGAATTCTTATCATTCCAGTAGGTTTAATGTGTTTCGCAATATTTAATATAAAAATCATTACATTTCGCTGAGTTTTTATAAATATATTTGATTATAAGATGTAGAGATATTTTTCAAATGTTTCTGTAGTTCACATTTTTTTCTTAAAAAGCAAAATATCGCGCTAAAATATTAAAAAGCTTATTTCTTAGTGGACTTTCGATTTTAAATACATTTTCCAGCTTTTGACAGGAATTTTCTAATGTTTTTATAATCATAAATATTTAACCAATTATTAGTTTAAATATAATTAAAATATCTCCCTTTTTCAAAAAATTGTTACTTATATGGCTCTTAAATCTGTAATTCATAAATTTGAATCAAAACTAGAAACATAATTTTACCTAAAATTGGTGCTTATTATTTAAATTAAATATTTGTAAATGCTTTTGAAATTTTTATTTATAACATAATAGAAACGAGTCTGAGTTGTTTTACAGAATTTATTCTTTAATATAATTCATGTACTTTATCATCTTCCGTCAAAATGATTTCATTTAAATTTCAGAATACTTAAATATAAAAGCTAAAAGACTATTTAAGGTTATACTTTTTGACTCTCAAACATTTATATAATTTGTTTCTAATGTATATGATTTAAGTTTTAACATTTGTATAATTTGAGTAAATATTCACTGCCTCTAATCTTTTCAAAACTGTGCATTGTTTGCTATCATTTTACACACATCTCCCCTCTTTTACCATACGTAAGTTTTAATTTTTTTAAAATATTGTTGTTTTAACCCATAAGTAAATTAGTGCAGCTTTTCAATATGAAAATTGTATTCTTTCTTCAAATTATCACATTTTAAAACTTTCCAAAATATCAATCCACGGGAGATTTTCCTGAAAATTTCAACAATTTAGGGAGTTAAAAGTTTTGATATATTTGTACTAATATTTGCCATTTTCAGAATAATAATATCGTTCAATAAACGATATTATTGGTTTACATACACTTTGTTTTAAACCCAGCTTAGTATGAAAGCACTCACATTTTAGTAGTAATGATTGAGCAAAATAAATACGTCATTTTTTTAATAAATACTATCAATAAAAACCGATAAAAATTGTTTCAGATAAAGTAATCTTTCACTTTCAATCGCGTTCTCCTCTTTTCCTTGCAGAAATTCTTAGTGAGTGATAAAAATTATTATTTTTAAGAAAAAAATTGCCTTTTGTAGTTTCCAGGGTTTGATCCTGAGACACAGAAACTACTAGTTAGATCGATTGATATTACAATAGGCATTTCTTGAAATGCCATTGATAAAGGTTTTGGTATTCGTCAAGTATTGAGACAGCTCCTAGGAGATTCCGTGATAGAATCTTTCTGTTAAACTATTACTCTACCACAATATAAATAATAAAAAATATTTTATGCAGAAGTTTCACAAATACTTTTGTAGTTTTATAAGGTATGGGAAAAAAAAGCAATCTCATTCAGAAAAAAATTACATTAAGTTTATTGAATAATCTGAAGATATTTCCCATGAAACAAAAATACTAAATAATTTTAGAAATCTATGCTCAAACTGATTTAAAAAATCCTAGTTTATATAAAAGCAATAATTCCATAGGAGAAACATCTACAATAACTGTCGCTCCAAATGAGTGTAAGTTTTAACTTACCTTTGAAAACAGAAAGCTCTTCAAGTGTTTCACGCTGCATGATTTTTTGATGAAACGTGATTCTAAAGAAATTTTTAGGAATTTATCTGAAAGCAATATACGAGAAAACATAAAGCCATGTTATTCTGCTTAAAACAGCGTGTATTATTTCAAATTTTGGATTTTTACAGCCTTTTTAATCCCTTGATTAAAACAATGTTGTATTTTGATTGTTACTTACTGTTAGAGATATAGATGTTTACCGGGATCAGTGGCGTAACATACACCCCTGCACTGCGTTGGGTGGGCAAAAACCCGACTTTGCAGGGGGTCCTAATAATCTCCATTACACCACTGACCGGAGATGGATAGATAATTTTAAATGAATTCTATCATTTTAAACAGAAACATTTTCGTAACCTCATACTTTAAGTATAGTATCTGATCTTGATTTTTGTGATGATGTACAGCAGGAAGTAATGAGAGATTTACCTCTTTCTTTATAAAGGGAAAAATACAAGACCATACAATCGTCTCGTTTATTATTCAGTTAATGTGAAAACAGTTTCGAAAAATAGAAGGAAAGCTTCGAGTTTATGATCCCCCTCCTTTTTTTT
>BMAV01003579.1:287476-297887 GCA_019973955.1 Trichonephila inaurata madagascariensis
TTTTTTATTCCTTGTTTTGTTGAAAAAACGCGTTGGAGTATATATACTTTCTAAAATTTATAACCCTTTTTCAATTAAACTGAGGTCTCAAATAATCAATCATCATTCAATCTTCTGATTGAACTGGGTTTACAGACACAAGTTCTTCGATGTCTTGCTCTTACTCATGCATTTCTATGAGTTCATCAATTGTCAGCTCCTGATTGTGAGAATCGAGCAGTTCCTGAACATCAACACTATCCACACTTCTGTGTGTGAATTTATTTGTCTCTGGCAAGATCGACAACTTCTTCAATCAAATTACCAATTTCATCAGGATCTGGCAATGATTCCGCCTGAGTTTTAATGAGGGGGAAAAAATGAATCTAAGCGCGATATTTGAAAAGCGCGTTACTCCGAATTCGCGTAAGTCGAGAAGTATTATTCTATTTGTTTTATTTCTTCGATTAATAGAAGCGAAGATAGAGATTTTTATAAAGTAGAACAAATGAAAATGAAACCAATAGTGTCACAAAAGTGGCCTAAAATTAATTGTTTTTCTTTATATTACCCATTACAAATGCAGACCAAATATTTTTTAAAAAAATTTATAATACGCTCTATTAGCAGAGCACGATAATTTGGTATATATTTGAACGATTGATAATTAACGTTGTGGTTTGAACATTTACCGAATTTCAGACTGTAATTCGGTAATAAAATAAATTAATCATTAAATAATATTCAGTCCATAGCTGTAATATTATTTAATGATGTTTTTTGTGGTATAACAGAAGTGTTGAATGATTGGATCTTATTCCAGGTTGCTATACATTCAAGCGATATAGTAAATTTGACACACACACAATGAGAGCATCACTATTGAAAAAAAGCGATCCCTGTAAGACTGCGTAGGAAAAAAAGGAAACTATGAGAAAAAAGTAACGGGAAAAAGGCTTATACTACAAAAATTGGGATTTTAAATACCCGATGTATATGCTAAGCATTATTTTAATAAAGTAAGAATCAAAACTTTAAAAGAAGTGTTTTAAAATTTAACAGTACTTTTTTTGTGAAGAATGTACTTTTTGTCAAAGATGTGTACGCAATATCTGATGTGTGATGAGCCATAATTTTTTGTATTTGTATATATATATCTTAGATATCAGTTCATTGCCTTCATCACTGTTTTAAAAAAAATTGCATAGAAAAGTAATAATTAAAATATAAGAACTATAATCCCATGTAGCTCATTTTGAATGTACTTTGATTTTCCTCAGACTTTTTTAACTAAATTTTACCTCATCTTAATGGATTTAAATTGTCACATAACTTCCCGATTTTAGTATTTTTCATTATTTTGAATCATAAGCATAGAAAAAATGCCCTAGAAGTCTTAATGGCATGGCTTTTTAAGCCCACTTCTTATCTAGGCAGAAAAAGGCCGTGAAGGTGAAAAGGTCATTTTTACATCGTGTCTATAGATCGAATGAATAATGAATAGTCAAAATTGCAAAGATATAATGGAAGCTCGTTAAGTTTTGTCGTTTATAACAAAGCAGTATTTGTGAAAGAGCATTGTGAAAGCTAAGAACTGAAAATTACTTAGATAAGAATAGAAACAATTGCTTAGATAAGAATCTAAATCTATTTGGCAGATTTAATTTCACCCCTTCAATAACAACTTTGTTGATCTCGAATTGGAAAAATGTGTCATTGAGAAATACGTAAGGTAAGTCAAACAATACACAAGCTAATAAGAAAAAAATATATATAAACTATTATAAATAACTATAAGCTGAACACAATAAGGCATCGCTTGGGAACCTCAATCAGATTTATCTTAGTTAAAATTTTGTTCAAATAGAAAAATTATAATTTAAGATATGTTACAAATTTCGGTAGGAGTCAAAATAATTTTAGTTGGTGGTTTAGGTATTTTTCAAAAGAAAAGTAGTAAATATTACAATTGGAGCCTAAAATAATTGGTACTGGGATGTGAACTATATGAATGTTTTTAATAAAAAAAAGTAGTTGGATTATTTTTAGTAACTAGAAGGAAAGATACTTATACTAAGGTTGTGAAAGTATTTAAAACGAAACAAAATATACGTCGTGTTATATATACATGATTTTTTAATATATCCAAGTCTGTTTTACCCTGTTTGTAAGTACACGACTTTTCTTAAGATTATGTTCAATGTTGTAGAACGTTTTTAAATATTTTTTTTTCAAAATCCCGTTCCCCTCTCCCCTATTAGTTTGTTCACATTTAGATATAAGGCAAATATTGAGAACAACAGAATTCAAGACATGTCTAGACAAAAAAAAATATTGATAACTGGTTCGGGAAGCTGCAAATAGAGTTACTGAGAGATGAAATACTTTAATGAAAAGCCATTTTTCTTTTAACATTTGCTCCTTTTCATATTATCCTTAATTTTGGTCAAATATTGCATTTTTTCGTAATTAATTTCATATTTTAATACAATGCCCTGTATAGCGTAAAATTAACTCGAAGCTTCTACATGTTTCGCAACTCACTTTGTCCTATTTTATGTATTCTATTATTTCTAGTAATATTCAAATTAACCAGAATAATAAAATAGGACCTAGAAAAGATAATATAATGAAGCAGAATTTTGGAAAGAAACTTTAAAGTAATCATATCTGAATTGCACGCAATTTAAAAGTTAAAGTAGTATGCAGACGTATGCTTGAATGCATTAAGTCATACTATATACACACAAATTATTTTCCCTGAGACTACCAGCCTATCCTCGTGGATATAGGATTAGAATTCTATATACTTACTATAATTCATCTATACAGAAATAGAGGTTTTGTGTGGATAAAGCATTCATTCCTATTATGTACGAGTAGCTTTTTATGAATAAATTTAGTACAGTTTTCGACTATTTTGAATTTGTACCTTCTGATAAAATTTTTCAATGAGGAAGCAGTACAATAAACACAAAAAATTTTAATTAGTTTATTTTATATAAAAAACTGTTTCATAACGTTCAAACTAAGATAAAAAAATAATACTCTTAGATAAAATAACCATACGAATGCAAGGACTGCCAAAAAAAATTTGTATGTGATATTTCATAAAAATTTGATTTTAATATCCCTTTTTAATATGTATTTTTATGATTGATATGTTATAACACTATTGTATTACTTGTAATGTATTAAATGATGTTGCTATAAAAACATCCAAAACACTCCTATTCCTTTAATAAAAAGTTCTTTAACTTCAAAAAATCAACGCGAGAGTGAATTTTAAAATTTTTGAATTTTATCACCCGTTTATATATATATATAATTTTATCACAGTTCTTTCATTTTTAAAGTTTGGGTTTCCTCACACTCAAGTTGTGCCATTAAAAAACATTATGCCGTTTCTATTCTTTTTAAAATGAATTTATCATGCCTTCAGAGAATTTCCTTGCTTGCGACTTATTTTGAATGTAAATCATATGAAAGGTGTAAGGAACTTTCCTCGAGAAATTTCAAAAAATGATACTGCTATCTTCTATAATCTGTTATGCGGGCTGGCAAATATCCCTCGAAAAAGCAACAACAAATCCCCTTTCATTACGGTAAAACCTTTACATTCCAAAAAAATTTGAGTATGGCGTGCTTTATCCCACACATGGATTGCTGGTCCTCTTTTTCTTTTTTTTTCGGATCTACTATTGATGGCACTTTATACAGAGACACCCAACAGTTTGCTGCATTATTAAAATTGAATGATGCTATTGATACAAGCAAGATGGTGTAACATGCCGCACGAATAATGAAAACATACACATGCTTCAAGATTTTTTTTGGTGATCGTCTTATCTCAAGACATTTTTGAATTTCACTTAGAGCTTTCCAGCCTTTTACTGAAATATACTTAAAAAAGGAAGTTTATGAAGGGAATTCCCAAGCAATAGAAGATCTAAAAGCCTGCCATTACTCAAAAGATACTGGAAGTCATTCTAACATGTTCAAAATAAGAGCAAACTATTTCAGTTTTGCCTGCAAGACAGGGAAAAATATCTTAAGCGTTTATTATAAATGTAATCTCAGTTTTTATCTAAATTATGTTAGAAAGGCGTTTTACCACTGGCAAAAAACCCATTGTTTTACCATTTGTTGTTTTTGTATAGTAAATTCACGAATCATCGGTACAAGAACTTTTAGGATATTCAATTTAAACTTTATTTTAAGCTGTTTCTTAAAAATATCTTCTGTATTTTTATTCTCACATACAATTCACCATCCCCTTTAATTATTTATTTCATTTTATTCTTAAACAATAACTGTATAAATTTCTTTGAAAAATAAATTTATTCTAATCAGTAAGTTTCATTTCATTTATAATAACCATTTCACTTAAAAATCGCTTCCAACCTTCTCTGAAATTAAATTTTTTTCTGCTGTCATAAATATAGAGGGGGAGTAATATATTAATTTATATAGAAAGATGCAAAACACTTTTATTTGTAACTCTGTAATATATAATGAAAAGTACAACAAAGCTCTAACTAATAAAAGTTCAGTTTGCCATTTATTTTGTCTACGCTTGTTTGTATTAATCCCAATACTATGTTGTTGACAAAATTTAAGATTTCTTATGAAGATGGGGTAAGTATTATCGATATTTAACTATGTTTTCTTTCCGAGTTATACTTTACACATTTCATTTGGTAATCATACATTTATAAACTCTCTGAAAGTAAAGAAAAATCCCTTTTAAAGGAAAAAAAAATATAAAGCTGCAAGAGTGAACGGGAAACAATTCTTCACTGAAATTCAGTAACATGTAGAATTCAATTTCTTTTCTATTGCATAAATAGGAAATTTAATGAAACTTTTTGGTTTTCTAAAAAAGTGTTGTTTTTTTTAATCGTCTTCAAGAAATAGATCATAATTTACTAAAAAAATAATTTAAAACATGTTCATGAGTGAATTTTTTTTCAAAGAGTACAAATAAACACTTTAGTGTCCCTTAGTATTCCAAATTTCCAAAACTTTTGATACAAAACAAAAACCACATGTTAAAAACTTAGCATAATCATATATAATGGTAAAGTAATTAATCAGCAAAATCAGAAAATGTCATGTTACGAATTCCACATTGTCAAACATGAAAATATATTTTTCGAACTACATAAAAAATTTATTTTTAAAAAAATAAACTTTTTTCTTCAACTTATTTTAAAGCAAATTAAGAAACTGCATAGTACTTGGCCGTCGAAGGAAATAGTATGACATGGCTTAACTCCATTTGCAGACTTGTAAGACAAGAAACCAAATATGTGAATTTACAAATCATTTCATTTACATGACATGTGCATGAATCATGTACATTTTCATGTACATGAAGCTTTAAATTTCAAAATCAAAATTAAAAGATAAAACCTTTTATTTAAAAACTAAATATTTTAGCAAACAATATTAATAACAAAATCTATATTTTACCTGTAATAATAACATACTTTTCCTACTCTTAGACTTAAAGATGTTTACTTTTTTTTCAATAAACATTTTTTTATGAGATATACGATTTTTAAAATTCACATATCGTGTCCTTTTTTCCTTCAATTATACACAGTGTTTATAATAGGAATCTATCAATTAAAATAATTTAGCCGGTCAAAAATATTACAAAACAAGTTAATATTTTGTTAGGTGGTTTGTGAAAATAAAAGATATAAAAGCTGCACAACACACAAAAATATTCCAAACTACAAATAACAAACAATTCTTAGAAATTTGCTCTCCAAATGAGTATAGTTTACATTGAAAAAACGATTTGGAAAGAATTGTCATTTTTACAAAATTCAGTAGCCGATTTGTTTTTTTAAACTACCTAATGATGTTTTTATTGTTGTACTCTGAATGTGCATTCACATGAAAAGAACAAAGGAACAACCCCAACATACAAAAAGAAATTTACATTTTGAAAATCACATAGAAACCTCAATCAATATAAATAAATTATAGGTTTGTACAAAGGGGTAACTCATGGTGTTCAAGAGCATCAAAGCAAATTATTGCTTCGAAAACTGTGAGAGTGTATTTAACGTATTTAAGCAGGAAACATTTTATTCTGTATTTTTAACTTATTAAAGTTGTGTGCATTTCTTTATATTCTTATCACAGAGATATTAATTTTAGTATTATAACACATCATGAAGGTACATTAAAAAAATTATCAAAAAATTTTAAAAAAAGGAATTAGACCAAGGATTAGGAGTCTCGGTCTGAAAAATTCAAATTTCTACAGAAAAAAGGTTTAATTTTCATTTATGTATCTTTTACTAGGCAACTGAATTATAATACACGAATGATAATTGTATTAAATGTTATAGAATTTTTAAGGGCACGATTTACAAATTTATATTTTAAGTCTACTTAGACGCTGAACATAGACAAAATTTTCTATAACACGTGAATGAGATATAAGGGGTGTTAATTTTTTCCTCAGAAATAATACTTCTGTCACACGCACATATCTGAAGCTTGTTTAAACAGAAGGGTTTCTGGAACAGTATACATATTTACAAGAGCTTTAAATAAATTTATTCATATATCTAAATAACTTCTTTTGAGACCTTCGATAAATTTGTGCATATTATCTAATATGGCCTTGAGACATGAAAAGACACCTTAACCACTAACCCAAACATTTTAACTATTTCCTTGGAACTAAGAATCTTATTGTGATAAATATAACTATCCAGAATCTAATATTTATGATTGTAATTATTCATAATTTAATATTCATCTCTTAAACAGACATTACAATTTCAGTTCATTTAAAATGCATTATTTACATATAGAGAAGAATTTTTTTAAATAATTCAAAAGGTCAAGAATCTTTTTATAACAGTTTGAGTTGCTTTACATGTTATTTCTCTCTCTTTTGAGGAGGATTTAATATACAAAAATTATTTAATGTTTTTCTATCATGCAACTTTGTAAAATATATTTCGCTCGCTAAGTGAGGCATGTCAGTTTGTTCAGACTATATTTTTTTTCACGAGTTTTCTTTCTTCATAATACAAATATAATTCCAATCAGTCTAATATGTTAACTTTAATAATAAAAATGAATTTTTATAGTATATACCTATTAGCTATATTGATTAGGGTCTAATTCTAAGGTGTTTCTTGATTTTTACTCCTGCGATATTTGAGGTTTCTGCATGTGAATTATAATGAGTTACCTAAGTATTTGTAAAAATTGTATGTGTTTTTATTTCAAAATATTCTGGGTATCTTATTACTTAAAGTTTTTAATAGCTTTTCAAAGTAATGTGAAAAACTGTAACTTGCTAGGTAAGTTACTTAAAATCTAAATAATTCTGGCGTACATACATTCTGAAAATAATCTTTACATGATCTAGTAAAATGTTGTCAAAATTTATTCAGAGACATCTATTACCTTAATGTGATAGAATTCATAAATATTTGCATTTTCATAAGAAATTTGAAAATATAAGTTTTTGAACGAATATGACGCGTGAAGTCAAAAACATATGCATGTAAAGTAATCTCTCTGTGAGATCATAATAATAGAAAGGGAGATTTTTAAGATAAAATCCAGATAATAAAAAAAAATTAGAAATATTTGGGACATATTTTCTAAAAAAACGTTTTTAAGTCTACTTAAGAAAATCATTTTTTTTGCTTTTTTTATTACTGTACTTTTTACATTATTTATATATTATATTAGGATATATATATATATATTTACATCCTATGTTTACAGGACTTTTCAAATTCTATTGTAAGACTTATTTGTCTCTTTCTTTCAAAATTTTCAATTCCTGTGAAACCTGATATATCTTCTCTGGATGCAAATCTTAAAAGTTTTATCGCGTCTAGTAATTAAAATAAGAAATAAATTCAAAAAATTATTTTACTTAAATGCATGTTCTTACATTTTTATAATTATTAAAATAACTTTTTTGTGTCATGAAAACATTTTTGTGCGAGCTTACTGACATAATACATAATTTAATTATTAAACGCGTTTTTTTTTAAAAATAAATAGCTGGTTTCGCGATTACTTTTTGTTTACACTGTTAATAAGAAAAATATTACTGTTAATAACACTGCCTGAATATAGTATTTAAAAGATAAACAAGAGACTGATTTTATATGTTTAAAAAATGTCTATAATTATTTAACATTATATAGAAGAAATAGAAACTATATATAATTGAACCAATAACATTACAAAGTGTTTTAATCATACATTTCTTTTATAAAATAAAAACTACTGAAACTATTTTACATATAAAAACAGGCATTGTGAAAGTGATTTTAATCATGTCAAATTTGAGAAGGCTATTAAATAAACTTTATTTTCATGTCCTTATTTTAACATGCATTTTTCAAGTTCATGCTCGTCAAATATATTTTTTAAAATATTTAAATTCATATATGCATAGTTATCAAAGAATTACTGCCACTCAATACATGATTATATTAAGGGGGCGAAATTATTATATTTATTGGAAAAGAACTACAGTAATTATATAAACACGATTATATGATCAGTTGATTTTTGTAATAATTCAAAAAAAAAACAATTAAATATTACTCAACATTAACAAACAGACGCAGAGTGTTATATTTAATAAAAATATGAAAACAAAGAGAAATTTTGATAACCACGTGCAATGACTGACTACAACATTTATAATATGAGCACAGAACGAAGTACAAATTTAAGAGCTATGTAACAGTGACACATTGACACATACCTCTTCTCGAAGCGGCTCAAATTTTCCAGTAGTTGCTTAAGTCTATCGGTTCTGTACACTTTTGGCTCTCCAGCGCATAAACCTAGAGTCGAAGTGTCATGCATGAAATAAACTGTGCTGGAGATCACACGATTTCTTGGACTCTGGTCAAATGAAGAGTGAAAAAATTTATCTGCCCCAATGACGTCATGAATCAATTACAAAAACTGAGTGAGTCGGCACGCGGTTGGCTACTTGTAAGTTGCTATGCCAACAAGAAAACGCGTACTAATATGATGGCCTGTTCCTGTAAATATGCAGGATATTTATATGTACTTATTTTTAATGCCGACACAGTAGCACACGCAGTGATAGGAAGGCAAAATTTATTCCGTTAGAAAATTAACACTTTTATGGTGTAATGATGGAGATAAAAATAGTTATTCTTGTATCAAACTAAGCCAAATCTCCTAATTTGATTTAAGAGTATAAATTATTATTTATTTACTAGGTAGATAATAGTAAGAATGAGTGTAAAAAAAGTGTGGTACCAATTTTGCTAAAATATTAAAAGTTTTGGATAAAAGAAATGCCATGCGGAAAATCACGTATATTGTTACTAATCAGTTAACGAACAATTAAGAGTCAATACTTAATAAAAGTACCAATTAAGTTAATGAATTTTATTGAGTTGGAGAGAAAATCAGTGTGATATCATCAAAGTTCAAAAAATACTATAATTAAAAATATATACGCAATATCCCAGTTAATTACATTAATTACAAAAAAACTGTTTGAAAAAAAAAACTGCTTATCTTAATATTTTTAGAAGACATACTTCATAAAGCTCTGTGCTGAACTCCTATATAATCAGATAAATCTTAGTTCCAAACAAACTTTTATTCCTAAAATAAAAGTTTAGTTTCAATTTATCGATACTTAAATTCTAATTTTTTATCTTTACTAACCGATCGATCCCCAGCTTACATTTCTTTCGCCTCCCCCCCCCCCCAAGATTTTTCATGATTTTTCGTTCACAAGTGTGTTATTCTATAGAGAAAAGATGAGATAAGTTCATTAATAAAAAGAAAATATTCTCTGGAAACTTGAATACATTTATTAATATAACATTGAAAAAACAAATGAAATCTTAAACATGTTTTTGAAAGCCAAACTGTGACATCTTAGCATATACAATAGACGAAAAGTCTCTCTCTCTATTCATTTTAAAATAAATCTAACACCTTCTCTTCATGTATATTTGTGGCCGCGGTAGCCGAGCAGCATAGGTATCGGATCGTGGCTGGTCTTGTCACGAATTCGAGTCCAGTACCACTAAAGACCCGCCGTGTAGGGCAGCGATGTACGCTAAATCTGTCGAGAGCTAAAACGTCCTCCCGTTGGTGTGATGTGGTTGTTAAGAGAAGGGGGTGCCAGCTCAGGTGTCGTCCACGTCACTTGACCATGGTTCAAAATTATGTGGTCCGTCGTCAAAAGCCCTCGTGTAACTGAACAGTGCAATGTTAATATTCACTCACTCACGTATATTTATATATTTGAAGGTCACTATAGTCCAGTTCTCAAAATCCTTAGCATTATAAATTGCGATGCTAAAGCCGAATTTTACCAAACACACGTTGTGCGGGTTAATGAGTGAATATTAAAGTCACACTATTCAGCTAC
>BMAV01003579.1:298415-361781 GCA_019973955.1 Trichonephila inaurata madagascariensis
TGGTGTGGTAGTTAGAAGAGGGGGGTGCCAGCTCAGGTGTCGTCCACGTCACTTGACCATGGTTCAAAATTACGTGGTCCGTCTCCAAAAGCCCTCGTGTAGCTGAACAGTGCGACGTTAATATTCACTCACTCACCCACCCATCCAAACCGTATGAAATTTTAGAATTCCTTATTTTATTAATATCAGATGTTTTCCTTTCTCTAGTTAATTATTTTTATTTTGAGCATATTTGGTTTTTATTCTTAAAACAATATCACGCATATTATATTTATTATTTTTCATCGCTTGATAAATTCATTATTAAAGTCAATCCAAAGCCATTTGCTATCCATTAAAATTGCTACATCATGGATTATTTGTTTAATAATGTCACATTTCGAAGCAACACTGATTATAGGTGGCTGACTTCATAATCTTAAAACGCAGCCAAATGACGAGGATGATACTTTAGCTTGCACCTCATTGCTATACTTCTCCACCACGTGAAGGATTTAAGTTGCTTGACAGATTCAACGCGCAACAGCCTTTTACATAATAGGTCTTTAGTGACACTAGAATTCCAACCTACGACTCGATAGAAACAACATCGGCAACGAGTTCGTAGCCATAACCACTAGACTACTGTGGCCGCTGTTACACCTCGAAGGTACTGCTACCTTAAGTATCAAATTTGCACTGCCATCTACAGTCTGCAAAAGGAGAAGATTGTACAGCATGAACTCTACACAAACAACGTACCGAGCCAAAACGTACTGTCACCTGTATGGTACTCAAGGCTACGGTTAACGACAGGCGTACATCTAGCCCTTTGCCATGATGAATTTCGTGGGCCTGGATCTGACCCAGTTAGACAGATGGCATTGGCAACAACAACAAGAACGACAAACATCGTTGATTGTTTGTGTAGAGTTCATGTTAAGTTTTGTGTAAGAAGAAACACCTACCAGGACGTATCGGAATTTAACAGACTGCTTCTTATCGTTGGTTGTGATCCTATGACTATCAAGGGAATATGAACCCAATAAGTCTAGGAGACCCTTACGGGAGGCTTACGGCTACTGAAACCCAAGAGGATAGCTTGTCATCCACGTGTCCTTGTGATATTGAACTTGGCTGGATTGTGAGGCGCACTGTCCGCGTGACGATGTCTGCAGTAACAGGGATTGTCAGCATGATGATCATTGTTGTGACTTCATTTGACGTTACAGCAGAGACAGACACACCTTCAGAAGTGCGTTGAACGACTATCATGGATACAAGAGTGACAACAAGTCATCCCTTCTGACAAATTCTGTTAAGTTAATTAATGCTATTTGGTGTACTTCAATCTAAAGATTACTTTTGTTATATTGAGAGTTATTAATTATTCAGTCGTTCTATAAAAGATTAAATTAACTCTTGGTTTGTTTTGCTTGATGTTCTGCCTTTTTTAACGCTGGAGTTATTTAATTTAATAAAAAAATAAACGATCTCTAATGACCGGTATAATCTTCAGCCATCCTTCACTAAAATAACTGTCCCTTTCCTTAGTTATTATTTATATTTCCGACGAAACTAGATGAATTTCTTAAGCTTACTAAGCTATTTTTGCGAAATATTAATTTAATTACAAATTTTTTTTACAAAAATTGTGATTTGCTAACATAAATAGGTAACTAAAATAACATAAATTTCCCAGAAAATATATATGAATAATACAGGCATATATTTTAAATATTCGAAATCATAAATTGCAAACAATCATACAAATATTTCTGGAATTCATTACATTCCTAGAATTATTTTCCCCTCGAAAGCCCTTCAGTCTTGGAAATTTAACAAGAAGTAAGAATCTGAATTTTTCCATACTGTAAGAATCTGTATTATTTTACCTTAAAAAAAGTCACACAAGATAAAAAAAAAATTATAATTATTTTAAATAAAGGCATTTTACTAAATATTTAATTCCTAACTTTATTTATACTTTTATGCTATAAAGGTATTTTAAATTCATAAAATAAGACATAAAACAGTGATTCCCAAAATGGTCTATATAGACCCCCAGGGATCTATGACGACCTGCAAGGGGTCCACGACAATAAGAAAATAATTTGGGGATCCATGATGTGTAAATGAGGGTCTATACGACAGTTGTTCTCCCTAAACCAGATCGGGGTTTTAATTTTAAAAGAAAATTTAGTCAAATGGAAACTAGATTTTACATATTTAATACAATTATTTACTAAATTTAATGAGGCTAATTTGCAGTTGTGTGACAGCATAAATTTTATTAAAACAAGGACCATCATTTCAGCCTTTCTGACCGGAATTATTGCAATTATTTATTATCGCGAATTTTAACAGTTTGACAATTCATCACAGACATTCTGCCAGGAAAATGACGTTTTAACTTTCGTTAAACATTTAAATTCCCTTTATTCAGATTTTGGAACTAAGTTTGAGAATGCATTCACTTGGTAATTACCACAGAAGGCAATGAATTCTTATGGTCACACACATTAAAAAAAAATTGTCAGATTACAAGAATTACTGATCCGAATAGGAAGTAATGGAGATCTTAAAGTAAAGTTTAGAAACGGATGTCAACAGTTTTGGCTTTAAAGAGACATACCTGTTATTTATCTCAAATTATGGAGTATCGGAGAAAGTTTTTAATTGATTTTCCTAGTGAGAAGGAGTTTCAACGCGGTTGTCGGCTGGACACTACTAACCGAGGAAATTTAGGGTTAAACCTGACAAGATTGATGACAAATGTTGAAAATTTGTTATTGAAGCGCCAGATTCATCCCTATCATTATAAACATTTGTTGTTTATAATCAGTTATTTTATATATCACTTAAAGTTTAAATTAATTAACAACATGTGTTTCTTAAGTTTTAAACTATACTTCACTACAGTTAAAAATTTAAATCTGTTATAGTAAGTAGCTCTGTACCAGCTGTCATAAATATATTTAAGTTAATACATTTGCAAAAATTCAATATTACTTAAGCAGGGGTCTACCCCAAACCGAAAAACATAGCAAGGGGTCTCTGAAATAAAAAAGTTTGGGAACCTCTGATATAAAACATGTTAAACGCATTGTTTTAGACGTTGAGTTTGTAATTTTCTCATCCAAAAGATCAAATAAACCAAGAGATTACCACAATTTTCAGCATATTCAATGCGAAACCAAAATTAAAAAAAACTAATGTAATTTTTGGTGAGGTATTTTTTTTAGAACTTTTTTAGACCATAAGTTATTCCTACAGTACAAAGAGAAACAAGAAATTTGTCATTTACTTTCTATTAAATGGAACTCTTACTACGTGGCCTTGATATCCGAGTGGACATGGTCACGAACTCATGGCCGGCATTGATTCTGCCAAGTCCTAAGTCCGAGTCTTGGTGTCACTAAGGACCAGCTGTGTAGAAAGGTCACCACATTAAATCTGTCGAGGCTAAAAGTCCTCACGTTAGCATGGAGGTTGACGAATAGGGTGCCACCTCAGGTGTCACCTTTGTCACTTGACCGTGGTTGAAAATTACGAGATTCTTCACCAATAGCTCTCAGGTTGCTTAGAGTGTGACACAAATAAACAATCAAGGAAGCAATTTTTAATATAAGGATTTCCCAAGTAGCTCATAACATATAATTGATTAAGTTTCAGACATTAAAGATTTAAACCACTGTTCCGAACGTAGTCGGTTACCTTAAGGCAGTGTTCCGCAACCTTCTTATATCGCTGCGGATCGGTCAACGTTTGATAATTTTACCGCGGCCCGCTGAGTGTAGGACACTTTGATTGTTTATATTTTAGATTGTTTTGATTTAACAATTTCAATTTAGTTACATTTAAATATACCTTCAGAATAAAATATAGTTACACCAAAAATGAATCAAAGTGATTTAACGTGGAATATAAAGTGATTTCCGTGGAAAGTTACGCAAATCCGAGAGAAATGCACCACTTTAAATAAAATGGCAATAGTTTAATGTTCTTTAGGCGGCCCGACACCATTTGATCCATGGACTGGTACCGGTCCGCGGACCGGGGGTTGCGGATCACTGCCTTAAGGTATCCGACTACGTTCGGAACCGGGATTTTGTTAAAGTGTATAAATAGATGATATTTATGATATTTAGTGTCACTTAGATTAGAAAATGTATATAAAATTGTTTTAAGAATAGCATTACAATAAAAAATTATTTAAGTACAATATTTTGACAAAAAATGAACTTAGAGTGACTAATTTTCAAAATATTCTCCTTTTGGGTGATGATGATGATGATTGTGGGGGGGGTGGTTTGTGCAGGGGCCGATTCCGGCTTTACTGCGCAAACATTTGTTTTCTGTGATCTGGACGTGAGAAGAAGAAAAAGAAGAATGGGATGACAAGAAGAGGGTCGAAAATAGAGAAGGATCACTAGGGTACCCCGGATTCATGAAACCCGTGTTTACCAAAGACAGTAAATCCCTTGGGAAAAGGAAAAGTTCACTAGGGTACCTCGGGATTGTGACACCCGTACACACCTAAAGAAAGTAAGCCCCCTGAGGGGCTTCTCCTTTTGGGAAAAATGCTTCTTTTATAACAATATTTTGTCTGTATATAGCTCAGACCTCTGTACAGAGACTCAACTAGAATTTTTGAAATATATAACTTAGAAGTGGGTTTATCCATGTTTTACAACAACAGAGGGGAGCAATTTTAAGAAAAAAATGCCGATAATTATATATATATATATTTCAATTGGCTGTAACTCTGAAAATATAATGTGAATTTTTCAAAAATCACATAGTTCAGACTCTGAAGAAGTCTTTATATAAGCAAAATATATATATATTATTATTATTTTAGAAGCTTTTTTTATAAAAGGAGATTTTGAAAAAAGATTATTCTAAGTTAATTTTTTGCCAAAATATTGTATTTAAATAAATTTTTTTGTCAAAATGTCCTTAAAACAATTTTATGTATGTATTCTAATCTAAGTGACACTAAATATCATGAAAATTATCCATTTATGCTCTTTTTTTAAAATCACGGTTCCGAACGTAGTCAGATACTTTAACTTGAAGTTAATAACTACTCTCAATTTTTGAAAGTACAGTCGAACCTACATATAACGAACCTCTATATTGCGAATTTTTCTATATAATGAACTTTTTCGTGTAACCTTGAACATTTTACAATTTTCTTCGTAAAATAACCTCTCTATGGTGAAGTGCATTTAACTTTTTCTTTTGTGATTCAATTTTTGTTCCCCCTTTTTTGAAAGAATTTCTGAAAAAATTGCAAGTTATTCTCTCTATAGTACATTTTATGGTGGTTATAAATCTTGAACTGGTTTCATTAGATCCTAGCTCGCCGAGAGCAATAGAGTTCTGGACGTTTCATCCAAGAAGTGCAACCTTTAATCCCCATTGTCCAGTTCAAAAGAAACATCTTCGAGATATCCTCTTTCACACTCAGTGGAGTTGTCTCGTTTCCTCGTGTTCCAGTTATAAAATATTGTACCTTTGATATTACTTGTATGCTTTTAATTAGAAAATGTCCTTCAAATTCATTAATTTTAGTATAAAATTATTTTCTTAATATTGAAAATACAGTGAATTCTTCGACATTCTTTTTTCTTGTTTTTCTTTCTTTCTTTCTTTTCTGATGGGTAAGATATATAAAATAAACATATATTAATTTTAAAAAAGGTGTGATTAATTACTTTTTTTAATATATAGTGTTTATGAATTTAAAATTTGTTTTATGTGGTTTATAAAGTATATCAAAAGATGAACCTCTCTATAACGAATTTTCCATATAACGAACTTTTTTCCGGGATTTAGCGACTTCATTATATAAAGGTTCGACTGTATTATCATATACCAAACGAAATACTGAAAGACAATTGGCATCAATGTCTGATAATTTTTTTGGAATGAAGCGCTACATTAGGGGATAATAGCCTTTGTTGTTCCATATCCCACAAAAAAAACTGTAACTTTAACGCTACATTATACTGTAGATATATCTCTTACACATAAATTATATATATTAGTTCATAAGCTCATATTTGTGATTATTTGCTACTCTTCTTTTTATGATACTTGGTGCATTAATTTGATTATAAGTTTTTTGTTATTGCTATAATCCAGAAAGTGTTTTGTCCAAATTTGTGTGGATCTTTAGCATGATTAAAAAAACTGTTTTAGATAATGATGTACTTCCCACCGACCAAAATGTAGGTAAAAAATGGAAAGAAAATTACGTGAAAGGTTTTTGTAACACGCATATAACAAGCATTCTACTTAATTTATGCATTAATGGAACATCAATGGCTTTCAATGTAATTACTAGTTATAAAAGCAATTCAGAAGAAGGGAAAATTGAAAAAGTATAATAATTTAACGAAAATATAGCTCTCTCAATAGCTACAATAGTTCCATTTATAAATCTGAGAAATTTGAGACGTAACATTGCATTTCAAAACGTTATAAGCACACACTATTTAAAATGTAAGCAAAAAAAAATTATATGTTACTCTGTTATTATACTAGTAATAATGACATTTTTTTTAATTAAAAGACCAGCTATAGTATCATAAAATTTAGAATGAATTTATAAGGAAGTTTGTGTGTATACTTATGACCACACGATAGAAGTGAACACTTCTGATTTATTCTAGGCAAGAGAACCCAATTGTTTAGATGCACTACGTTTACTTTTAAGACATTTTTGCATGTGAAAGTTAAGTAGTTCTCTTTTTCATGCTAATTCATCGGTGGATTTGTTTATTTCCTCCATTTTCTGTGAAGAGCAATGTTTAAATAATTATGCATTTATATATATATATATGAATGAGCATGTACGATTTACGTAAATGTCAATTAGTCTAATTATTTAAAAATATATTTTATGTATATATTATATTTATATAATACAGTCGAACCTCTATATAACGAAGTTGCTAAATCTCGAAAAAAAGTTCGTTATATGGAAAATTCGTTATATAGAGGTTCATCTTTCAATTTTCTTGATAAATAACATAAAACAAATTTTAAATTCATAAACATTGTACATTAAAAAAGTAATTATCCACACACTTTTTTGTAAATTAATATATATTTATTTTATATATCTTATCTATCAAAAAGAAAGAAAGAAAAACTGCAAGGAAAGTTTCTAGACTTCATTATCCACTGCCTGAAGTATTAAAATTTTTTTCTTTCATGTACAAACTCTTACGTTTTGACATTTTCGAGCAACAAGAAACGAAGTTACCAGTGTGACTGATCATCACTATAAACGAACGGAGACTAGTTCAAGAACACGGGGACAAGAGACAACTCCACTGAGAGTGGAAGGGGATATCAAAGATGTTTCCAGTGAACTGGACAATGAGGCTTAGAGGTTGCACTTCTTGGATGAAGCGCCCAGAATTCTATTACTTTCGGCAAGTTAGGCATCTAATAATACCAGTTCAAGATTTATGACAACCACAAAGGATGTTAAAAGAGAGAATAACTTGAAATGTCCAGAAATACTTTAAAAATAGAGATAGAAAAATTGAATTACAAGAGAAAAAGTTCGTTATATAGAAAATACACTTCGCTATTGGGAGGTTATTTTACGAAGAAAATCGTGAAATGTTCTTGGTTCCAGGAAAAAGTTCGCTGTATAGAAAAATTCGCAATATAGAGGTTCGATTCGACTGTATATATTTTTAAATATATAATGCCGCGTATACTATGTAAGGCTGGGAAAACTTATGTCCTGAGAGCCATTTATTTTTCTTAAAATTCTCTTAGCAAACAAAAGGAGAGGGTTTGTATTCTATCACAATTAATGCTTTTATTTTCTAGTAATCACTTAATTGTCATCCCTAATATAAATCATATTATTGGCAACTTTCTCACCAATTAACTTCATGTGCCTGAAATTTTTACTTGAAAAAACCACGCGCCGAAAAAGTTTTCAATTCAAAACTAAACGAGCGTCGCCGACCCAAGCACGATTGGGGATCCGACTGGAGCCGAGTAAACCCGATTCAGCGTAATGCACCCAAACCTGGCGCTTAATTTAGATTCACTTTTCAATGAAACGCGCCAAAAGAAGTTATCACTCAATAAGAAAAAAAAATTTTTTTCAAGGAGAATTTTGCCCTAAAACCAGTTATTTCATTTTTCTGAAAGTATGTATAAAAGCATAGCGTTTAATACTCTCAGTTAAGTAGAAAACGTCCAAAACTTAACATGAAGAACAAATATAAGCGTTTGTGTATTGGATTTTGATTACTTCCATTAAGATATTACTGCGATCTTTTATTCACCAATGTCAATAGATTTCTCATCTATTGTGTAAGTAGATGAGTCAAAGAGATATCCCCCATATTGCGTGAGGTGTCTATCTATGAGGTGTGCGACGCATAAATTACCTTTGAAGTAGTATTTTCCTTGAAATCCCTCTTATTGTTAGATGAGTATATTTCTAATAAAACTCTCTTTTCCTCCTTCCCGAAATTTATATAAGGCAAACAAATTATATTCAGTGTATGATAGCTTGCAGTTTTCTTCATTCTATTTGGAATAATATAACCCATTTTCATACCATATAACTATATTCTTTTGTATACTGCTACTCAATTAAAACTATAGTTAAAATTCAATAGCTAACTTCTGTTGCGATGATAAAATGGTAAGACAGTTTTTTTATTTATTTGCGAAGATGAACAAAATAATTATAACTTATAAGAGAAAACACTTACATAAAAACTAATATATAATTAAGAGATAAGTAATATTTTAAGTACAAAGCTTAAAATATAAATTGTAAAGAGTTAAGTTGATAAATTTCTCATTTATTTTTGTTTCAGTATGAACACTTTTACTCTATATCACATATACATTTAAAAAAGACTTTATTATAATTTTTGTATTCTTAGGATTTTTTTTTTTTTTTGAAAAAATAATTTAACTAACGACTTGATTAATGGCATACACCAATAAACCGCTGGAGCCACATCGTCCAAAAAAACCCTGCTTTGAATATATTTAAAAACTATAATTGAGATATATTTTTTTTCTATAACTTTGCGTAGTAAATTAGTTATTGATTTTACAGATGTGTAATAATAAAATTTAAATTTATTTTTCCAAAAAAGAGTTGCTTTTTCTTTAAAAACTTTTACATTGTAATATTCTTGACCAATTTTCGAGGCACTTCTGTCCTTAAAAGCTATGATTTTTCCTTTTTGGTGGTTACCCTTAATATAAAATCCGTACATCTCTCCATTAAATGTGAATAGGAATTTACTTTTTTGGCAACAGTTTAAAAGGTATTTTATTCTTTAGTTTTTTCAAACACAACCTTTGTAACCTCACCATGAAAATTATTTTTATAATAAAAATTTTATAATTTTAAAAAAATGAAAATTTTCAACTGGAGAATAACATAACCATTTTCTCTCTTTAATGCGTATCTACTTATTTTTTTTACTTCGTCAGAAACACTAGCTTTATTTATTTTTCAATGTCTTTTCCGTTGACCTCCTAAGTAGGATTTCAAATCAATTAAAATGTGTGACTCAAAAACTCAGCTTGCAACCTCTTCATTTGATTGTGAATCGTAATAACAGGATTATATTCCCAATATCTCGTAATTCAACTCTAGTGCAAAAATAAATAAATTAACTTTAATTTCTTCATTTGTACGATTATCACAATTTTATATAATGACGAAAAAATATTAATAAATGTCTCTTTTTTTAAAAAAAAAAGTTATTGTCAACACGTTAAAAAAGAATAAAAAAATAGTATCAAAGTGAATAGAGAGATTACATTGTCATATCTGTAAAATCAGAATGTTTGCTATTGTTTTCTTTAAAAAAAAAATCTGTTTTGATTGAAAAAGTGCTTTCAATGGTGACCAAATTTTTCCTCGTCTTTCTGTAATGTTGTTGCTCATGCGCATGTGACTACTTTTCCCTCTCCCTCCTTCTGTCATTTCTCCTAGTTTGGGGTCTTTTTTTATTTTCCTTGTTTCAAATGCGCATTTTCAGTTGTGTCTATAAGAGTTACGCTCTCATTTCTACATATTTGTCAGAATTGTAGTGTTACTTATTTTTCAGTTTTTTCTTTTTTTTTTTTTTTGTCATTAGGATTTGAAAAATTATTAGAGAAAGAAGATTAGGACTTTTCAAAAAGGTAAGACTTTTATGTAATAAAACCAATTTAAATTGTAATAATGATTGGTTTTGAAACGAATATATGTCGATTTTGAAACGAATTATGCTATTGAATTCTAAACTGGTAGCAAGGAAATTAATCGGATAAAAAACAAACCCTGATTTATTTTCAAATGGTTTTGTTCTGTGTAAAAAGAAATTGATTTTGACTTAAAATATTCAAACAGATTTTAATCGAATGATTTGTATAGGATTTATACCATGAACATAAATAAAAAGGTTTAAAAAAAACAAAAAACAAGATACTTTTTTTCTAACGAACTAAAAATATTCACTGACCGTCACAAATTATTTCTTCTTCATAAACACCTAGTAAAATGCTTTAAAAATGGTTGTGATTATAACTAATATTTTAATATAAATTTTTTGTGAGTATATAATAAAATATTCAGGAAATCTTTGATGTCAAATATATATATATAAAATTATAATGTCTTTTGCAATAGCATTGCTTTCAAATTAAGCCGAATAAAGACGTAAAAATAGATGATGAATCATACATGAAGCATGTCTTAGCAAATTATCATATTAATAACAAAATCTTAAAATAAATTCCTAAAAACCCCCCACGAATTTGATGTTTTGTTATAGATTATAAAGATTTCTGAAAAATTATCGCGGGATCATATAGATGTATTAATTAAAATTTATAATGAGTTACACACAAAATATTTGACAATGAGTTTGAATATTCAGCAAATGTCAGTGCATTCTTTTGTTAGTAAAAAAAGCAAAATATTAAAAGCAATTAATTAAAAATACCGTTTTTACGTGTACTAGTTTTAAATTAAAATCTAAAAGAATTTTAACACACACACACAGTTGAAAATTCTAAATCTCTATTTTATACCAGAAGAATTTATTACTTAGAAAAATTCCTTGATATAAATGCTCATATAGATAGCTTTTATCATATTTTAATAACTGTTTTAGAAAAATGTGAGCCTTTACTGGTATTATATTTTATTGATTATTTTAATTAGTGTAAAATATTAAGCAACTATAACTTTTAAAGTATTGTAACTCAAGCTGTTTCTTAGAAGTCTTTAAATTAAAATACTAACTTGAAAACCAGGAAAACTTAGTGAAAAGAAATTAAAATTTGTACTAAAATTGAATAAAAACATGTACTCTAGTTTAGATCTTGTATCATAAAAATTTTTAGTGTCATTCAAAAGTAAGCAGAGTACCAAGAAAGTTAATTATTAAGTTTACCGGATTATAGTACTGGTTATACTTGTACCTTGGTAACACAAGTTGGGATGTTTTAAGGCAGGGGAGTCCAACACGCGGCCCGCCAGTACGTAAGTTGAGGCCCACCGACTCTTTTTAAAAAAATTTTAAACATCAGGTTTTTATAGTTTTTCATTTTGAAATTTATTTGAGGGGAGAAATTTATATATATATATATATGTGTGTGTAAATCTACAAGGTATTTGCTTGTTACCTGCTCTTGTTTTAAAATAAATCCTTTTCAATAATAGAAATGTCCTTTAGATTAAAATAGATTTATATTTTATCAAACAGTTACATTTCATTTTACTATAATAAATTACTTTTTTTAATAAATTCCGAATTGCACTATGCCTTTAATATAGATGGTACATGATTCTCTGTGTGTGCGAATTTCATTTTTCCTTCTCCTTTTCTGTTTGGAGTACCCAAAAAAAGGAAAAGGCAGTCAGAGATGTTTTTAAAGTTTAAAAAAATATTCAGGACGGTTAAGATAAAGGGCAATGTATACTTAATCGTTTGCGAATGACAGCACAATCAAATTTTAACAATGAGTAACGAAAGATCGATTCAAAAGGAACACCTTAATTTTCAGGAAAAAGGCAACTGTTAGATTTTAAACATTATTTGATCATTGCATTATTATTTTATATAAACATTGTTGTATTATCTATGTCTGTATACATGAAAAATAATGAAAACAATAATAATAATTCCTTCTGTATTAAATTTTGCACTCCAATATATATATAAATGGGTTTTTTTTCCTAATCTGATATAAAGGTACATAATTTTATGTGTGGCCCGCGAGAGATTATAATGTTCTTCCGAAGTGGCCCGCAAGGTCATTTGGGTTGGACACCCCTGTTTTAAGGCATGGACCAATTGGGCCAGATCCCACGGCCTCGACTTCGTAAGGAGGTCTCGTTTCTTTCTAGACTCGGTCTTAATAAGGTAGTGATCTGAATAATTTTATTCGCCAAATGTTATTCCCGGACATATTCTCCAAAAAACTGGAAATTTCGAACTATATGCCAACTAGCGACAGCAACAAGACTGCATTATTATATCATGTCCGTCGTCCGTGTATTGTTCTATGTCAGGGGTAGTTAACCCAAATGACCTTGCTGGCCATTTTGGAAAAACATTATAATCTCTCTGGCCGCACATAAAAATTTGTACCTTTATTTCAGATTTGGAAACAAAAAAAAATTTAGTTGAGTGAAAATTTAAAACAGAATGAATTATTAATATTATTGTTTTCATTAGTTTTCATGTATACAGACATAGCTAAAATAATAATGTTTGTATAATATAATAATGCAATGATCAAACAATGTTTAAAGTATTACAGTTGCCATTTTCTTGAAAATTACGGTGTGTTCCTTTTGAATTGATCCTTCGTTACTCATTGTTGAAATTTGATTGTGCTGTCATTCGCAAACGATTAAGTATACACTGCCCTTTATCTTTACCGTCCTGAATATTTTTTTTAAACTTTAAAAAAACATCTCTGACTGCCTCTTGCTTTTTGCACACTCCAAACAGAAAAGGATGAGGAGAAATGAAAGTCGCACACACAGAGAATCAAGTTCCATCCATAGTAAAGGATATGCATAATGCAATTCGGAGTTTATTAAAAAAGTAATTTATGATAGTAAAATCAAATCTAACTGTTTGATACCATATAAATCAATTTTAATCTAAAGGACATTTCTATTATCAAGAAGGATTTATTTTAGAACAAGAACAGGTAACAGGCAAATACATTGTAGATTTATATATATATATATAAATTTCCCCTCAAATAAATTTCAAAATGAAAAAACTTTAAAAACCTGATATTTAAAAATTTTTTTAAAAGAGTCGGCGGGCCGCAACTTACGTACTGTTTGGCCGCGTGTTTGACACCCTTCTTCTATATCAGGGTTGGCCAACCTTTTTGAGAAAAGTGCCACTATTTGATTTTAAAAAGATAATAATATGTGCCACTTCAACTTTCCCAACAAACAAACATGGAAAAGTGAAAAAAAGTTACTTATTGTGGGATTTTTACGCAAATAGCACATTTTTAATGCGTATATATGGTCGAAATTTAAAAATGATATAATAAATAAGACAACTTAGGTTTTATTGTTAATTAACTTTTTACAAGTTTAATTGATTAGGTCAGGTATAAAATAAAAATGAGTATAACTTGTGGAATGTTTTATTCAAAATAATTACTAAATGCTCAGTATCTACTTAATATGGCTTTTGAATTACTGCTTTTTTTTTACCAAGTCATCTACATTAGAATTAGCTCTGACAAATGCTAACAAAATTAGGTTAGTATAGGTGCACATTAGCCAGTTTTGAGTGATATTATTTTTTTCTTATGTTCATAGCAGAAAACGTTTATTCACAAACATATTGTGATCCAGATTTTGAGGGTTTTTGTCTGAGACAACCACACTTCAATAAAATTGTAAGAAATGGTTACATTTATTATCTTTTCAAAATTTTTTGAATTTTTCTGTATGTCCCCGCGTATTACTGCTACAACTCCATCGTGCCACAGGCTGACCACCCGTGTCCTAGATCTACCTCCATACACCATCATTTAGGTGGGAGCTGGCAATTTGTCGAGTCGGTATGTGAGGTTATGAGTCTACATTAATTTGTAACGAATTACTGTTGATATGTATATAAAAGTATACTATGTACAACGTATGATGCATACTGTCTTCTTAAAAGAGTCGTATGAGTGGCCTACTTTTCCATAGGATCCAGGGCTACAAGAAATCTTAGGGCGTTAATGAGCACAAGATATCATAAATAGCTATTTTTCTTAAGTTAGAAGCAATCATTTTTATATCCTGTCGCAAATTATAGTATAATTTTGACTTTTTTTCCCCCACTATTTTTCTAAGCAAAACCAACAGAAAATATTCTTACTTAATCACTTCATCTTTTTCGAATAATATTCTATAGATGTATTTTAAATTATTCACCTGGTTTGAGTTGGTAATATATGTATATGTATATGTATAATCTAAAACTATATAATTTTACCTCCAGTTAAATGAACATCCAAAAAAAGAAAAGAAAACTTGTCAATATATCAGTTACATAAATTATAAATGAAGTAAAATTAAAAAAAAAAGCTTTTTTTTTCCTAATTTATAAGTAACAGAAAGAACATCACTTACGTTCGTTCAAGTAACGAAAATTTTGAGAAAATAAAATATTGTTATAGTCATAAGTATAATTTTAACTAATTTATTACTTTCAAAACATTTTAACTATTATACTTAGTATTTGTAAAAATGTATCATGCTCTATATGCAAAAGTTCTAAGGCAATCTTTACTCATCGTAGACTGTAAAAATTTAAGGTATTATATTCTTTTTAGAGTTATCTGTAATTTATGCCAATAAATATGAGAACTTTTCATTATTACTCAGTTTTCTTTCAATTGCATCCTCATATTTTCATTTTCCTGATACATTTTTCAAAAGCATATCAGATTCTTTTTAGAGTTATCTGTAATTTATGCCAATAGATATTAGATAACTTTTCATTATTACTCAGTTTTCTTTCAATTGCATCCTCACATTTTCATTTTCCTGATACATTTTTCAAAAGCATATCAGATAAATGAACCTCTTAAATCATTTCAAAAACAAAATATCTTGCGCAATATAAAGCACTGCTCACTTTTGAGGGATATCTTTCGTTTAATCAATTTATCTTCATTGTTTTACATTGAAAATTGAAAACACTCATTTCTGCCATTGCCTTGTTTTTCATTACTGGAATTATGAATTTATTTGCCTTTATCTCTAAAATTGCAGCAAATTTTTCTGTTTTCTTTCCTTTTACACAATTACACCACTTAAAACGTAATACAGTAATACCTCGATCTACCACGACTTCGGAGTCACACGATTTTCAAATCTCGTCTATTCGTCCTTTCTTCCTTTTTTTTAATTCCCCCATCACCGTGCCAGACCCTGATGAAATTGGTAATTTGATAGAAGAAGTTTATAATAATAAATTATAGCAAATAAATTTAGAGGTTGTGATACCGCCCCCCTTTGGTGACTGTATCTTTGATTGTCAGCGTGAGCTAGAGGTGTAGGGTTTACGAAAGGAATAGACATTTTAAATTCTTAATATGACTTTATTAAGAATAGAACTTAAATGTCTAACAATTTAGATAAATTTAAATTAGTGAGAATCTAGAATGAACGAACTCACAGTGATAGTTAAACCGAATCACGTAATTTAGACCACTTTCTCTAAGTTATAATTATTTTCTGCCTACTCTTACTTCTAATAATATTACAAGTCCTAATATCAAATAATCCGTCCTACCTTAATCCAACCTAAAATTCGATATCTATATGGAAACGTCTGGGCGCGCGTGCAATGGTATGCACCTTGTAGTAATAGCTGGGTTTCCAGGTAACTTTACTATAGGCTGTCAATCCACGCTTGTATCTGCTCCAAACATAACATTTCCCAAATTGCCCTCTCGCTTACTGAAACTTCTGTTCTTTTAAAAGCTATCTTATTTGCATTTCTTGTTCACATTTCGCTTCTTGGGTTTTGGTTGGAAAAGAGTTGCCATTAATCTTGGCCACCAAAGAACCCAGAGGTTATGTTAAAGCGCGTGAGCCTGTCACAAGGTGGATATTGATAACGTTCCAGAACTGCTGGTTTCCCACAATCAGGAGATGACAATTGATGAGCTCATAGATATGCATGAGCAGGAACAAGACAATGAAGAACTTGGGTCTTCAGACCCAGTTCAATCAGAAGATCGAATGACGTTTGGGAATTTGACATAAGGCCTCAGTTTAATTGAAAAAAGGTTACAGATTTTTTAGAAAATACATACTCCAACGAAGAATATATTTTTTCAACAAAACAAGGAACAAAAAAAATTATTAGCATGCTACGAGGAAATTTTGCGGGAGAGAAAAAAATCTTTGAGCCGCAGACTACTTGTTAGATTTTATGAAACCTTCTACATCAAAATAACTTTGGTTTGCTATTTTGTATTTGTGTTATCTAAGATTTTATCAAACATTTTTTTTTTTAAATTATTATTTTCTTTCGTCTCCGGCCCCAACTAAAAATAATTTATATGTATTTATGTGCATAAATACATATAACTCTCCCCATCGCGTAAGTTCGGGGTATTACCAAGGCCATCTTGAAGGACCAGTTTCGATGACGTCACGAAAGGAGGGAATGCTTTGCTAGTCGCAGGGGCTGTCAGGAATATAAAGCTTATGATATTTATTTCTTTTCAGGTCGTAGACTAATATTTCCACATTTATATTGATTATTTTTATAATTCTCATTTACAATATTTTCAGATGAAAGTTATGTATTAATACATTAGAAAGATGTCTTATATTTTCCAGATAAAGGGGAAATATCTCGTGAAAGGCTCATAACAATGTAAGAAACATCTAAGTAAAAACTGACTCAAAATAAAATATTTTCAATCAGATAAAAAACAAAAGCAACATTTACTTGCAAAGAAAATATGAAAAGTAAAGCATTAGAGGCATATTAATAAAAAAAACATGTGAATTTAGCAACATTTTGCTGTAATCAATGAATCATAATAAAGGTTAAATGTATGCAAAAATATATACAAATGCAAAATTCATGCAAAAATATACAAATAAAGAATATAAAATGCATGTAAAAATATATACAAATATAGAAATGACAAAAACAGTTTTAAATACCACAGTAATTATACAGCAAAAATAGATTCTAGATTATGCGTTAGGAAAAATATATACATTAGAAAAAAATACTTTTTACCTATAAATCTGACAAAAAAAAAACTTTCATAGAATATATCCTTAATGAAACAATGTACTGATTACTTTCAAGTTTTGAATCATTTGGATATGTACTGATTTTTACATTATTTTTTTTATGCGTTACAAATAAATATTATGCCTAGGTAAAAATATTTAAAAATCAAACAAAAATTTTTAAATTAAAAAAAATAGTATTTTACATTTAACATACTTTGAATGCTAAAGTCTTCATGAAAATGATTTAAGCGAATAATGTAAATAAATAGAATTTTTCGTAAGTAATAGTTATGTGAACTATTTTAAACATGTTCATAAAATCTCTTTTGAATAAAAAAAATGAAGTATAAGGAAGTACATGTACATTGAATAATATACCAATCAATGATTGAATATTTAAATAAATAAAACAGTAAAATATAAAAAGCAACATTGATCTAATTGACCTTAAATTTCTTTATTTTTCTATTATCCTTCACTGTTAAAATTTTTTCATTGCGCTTTTTTAAAAATATGAAAATACAGGTGTGTTACACTTTACACAAGATGAATGAAACGAATGAGAGACATTCCACAACTCATGTAATTCCAAATATGCTTCTGTTGTGCTTGTAAACAGATAATTGGCAATTAACTTTTAAGAAATCTTGATTCGAATGTTTTCGATATTAACAAATTAAAAATGAGATGTTGCATTGAAATGACTTTCATAGCAATATTTGTGGGCATTTTTAAATCTCTTCTATCCAGAAGTCTCAAATGTTTTGTCCTGCATTTTCTGAATCGAAATTGATCTCTTTATTTGAAAGAAATATACATTTGCAATCGGAGCATCGAATTTTATATTATGCATGGATAACCCGTAATGTACATTAAAATTTTATACTCTTCTATTGAGATATCCTCTAATTTATTTGAAATGTTTAATACTTCGTTGAAATCCTTAATATCTACTTTAACATTAAATATCTCTCCTGAATAATTTGAAATTAAATTTTTCAATGAAATAGTACCATATTTATCCTAGTGCAAAGATAGCACGCTTTTAACTTGCAATTATTTTTCAGCTTGCAAAATTTTTCCTGTATTACAAATTTCAATAT
This sequence comes from Trichonephila inaurata madagascariensis, assembly GCA_019973955.1. Taxonomy (NCBI): domain Eukaryota; kingdom Metazoa; phylum Arthropoda; class Arachnida; order Araneae; family Nephilidae; genus Trichonephila; species Trichonephila inaurata. The sequence continues at coordinate 316,800 of BMAV01003579.1, forward strand.
ACTTTTCTTAAGATTGAATAGCCATAACATGATGAACAGAATTAATAAAGCAGATTTCTTCAAAAACATTAACCGTATTATGAATATTCAGCAATTCACTGAAATATGTTAACTCATTCAAATAGGATGGACAGGCGGGAAAATGTAAGGATATGTATTTTATTTGATAAACAGTTGGGTACATAACAATAACGAGGCATTGCTTATAAAATATGTGAAGTTTTAGGTAATGTTATTAATAAAACTTTTAATATTTTTAAGATAAGGATTTGATCGATTAAAAAAATATATAAATTTAAACACTAATTTCTCATATAGAATAATAGATCTTAGTTTACAAATAACTAGTGATGTTGGCATAAATGTATCAGTTTATTATACTCATTTATCTTCAAAACTAAAAATAAATTCAATAATGACTCAAGAATAAAGTTATACAATAATATAAATATCCTACCTTTCTTTATATCCAATAGTATCGCTGATGTTATGTTCACTACATTTCATATATAAAAACACGTGGTAAGGTAAAGCACTATATCACAAGCTTTAATGGAAGACTGGTGAAGTGATGGTCAAACGAGGGGAAAATCGTCCCTCCTTTGATCATGTGACTTGTTTTGGGCGGGTTTTCTGTCGCAGCCTTCAGAATCAAGATAGCCTTGGTATTACTGTAGATCAGGGGTATCCATCCCAAATGACCTTGCGGGCCACTTCGGAAAAACATTATAATCTCGCGGGCCGCACATAAAAATATGTACCCTTATATCAGATTTGGAAACAAAAAAACATTTATTGCAGTGAAAATTTAAAACAGAATAAATTATTATTATTGTTTTCATTATTTTTCATGTGTACAGACATAGATAATATAATAATGTCTATATAATATAATAATGCAATGATCAAATAATATTTAAAATATTACTGTTGCCATTTTCTTGAAAATTACTGTGTTCCTTTTGAATTGATCTTTCGTTACTCATTTTTGAAATTTGATTGTGCTCTCATTCGCAAACGATTAAATATACATTGCCCTTTATCTTAACCATCCTGAATATTTTTTTTTAACTTTAAAAAACATCTCTGACTGCCTATTGCTTTTTGGACACTACAAACAGAAAAGGAAGAGGAGAAATGAAAGTCGCACACACAGAGGATCAAGTTCCATCCATAGTAAAGGATATGTATAATGCAATTCGGAATTTATTAAAAAAGTAATTTATTATAGTAAAATCAAATGTAACTGCTTGATAAAATATAAATCTATTTTAATCTAAAGGACATTTCTATTATCAAAAGAATTTATTTTAAAACAAGAACAGGTAACAGGCAAATACATTGTAGATTCATAAATATTTTTTTTAAATTTCACCTAAAATAAATTTCAAAATGAAAAAACTTTAAAAACCTGATATTTAAAAAATTCTTAAAAAGAGTCGACAGGCCGCAAATTACGTACCGGCGGGCCACGTGTTGTACACCCCTGTTGTAGAGAGTGGCGTACACAAGGAGGAGTCTCACCCCCTTCCCCCCCGACCAAAAGATTTTTAATTTTTTCCATAGAGATTGTCCTTCGGTGCTTCCGTCTACGTGTTTTTTTAGAATGCAACCTACCCCCTCCCTGTAAGTAAGGGACCGCGGTAGCCGAGTGGTATAGGTATCGACCGTGGCTTACCTTGTCATGAGTTCGAGCCCAGTACCACTAAAGACCCGCCGTGTAGGGCAGCGATGCACGTTAAATCTGTCGAGAGCTGAAACATCCCCGTTGGTGTGGTGTGGTAGTTAGGAGAGGGGGTGCCAGCTCAGGTGTCGTCCACGTCACTTGACCATGGTTCAAAATTACGTGGTCCGTCGCCAAAAGCCCTCGTGTAGCTGAACAGTGCGACGTTAATATTCAATCAATCAATCAAACCCATAAGTAAGGTCTGTATGTGCCACTGATAGTAGATACTATATCAATCAAAGTATGGTTCGGTTACGTTTAAATTCATGGACCTCTTTCATATGGTCATACACGATAAAAATTCCTAACCGTAAATCTCTTTGTACCTTACTTAATTAAAAAAAGAAAAATTTCTTGGCATTAAGTGTTCATTTTTCAAAATAGAAGTCGTTCAATTCTCTAGTTTATTCATTTCAAAAAATATATTAATGTTAAAAAAAGAAATCTCTGCTGAAAAAAAAATTTCAATGCATAAAAAGAATTAACGTTTCGGCTGCAAGTCTTACGAAAAAAATTAATCCAACAGCACAATATTTTCATGACAGTTTAAAAAATATTATAATTACACTAAAATTACTATGTATATTACTCATATGCATCATTTCACTCAGTTACCCTACTTTTAACTGATCAATATGAGTTAACTCAATCACACACATGACACGCATCAGTACTTTTAACATAAGTAAAATGACTCTGTGGAAACAATTAAGATAACAAATTAACTTCTATTAAAAACATTAAGACTTCAGCTTTCATAAGCAAGTAGAATGAAAAAAATTAAATAAGTTTATAAATGATATTTTCATAGAATACTTCTTGAAATTAAATAACAGATTGAGCTTAAGTTTATAAAAGCTTTAATATATTTAACTTACTATAAGGCTTCTAAATTCCTTGAAATCTATAACTTAAAAACAGCTGATCTAAGCGAAAATTGTAAAATATTCCTCTACTAAGTACACACTTTATTATTTTTCTACGAAAGTCGTACAATTCATACTTAATATGGATATTTTTTTCAATCCAGAGTAACTGTACTGACAAAAGATATTTCATTTTATTTAGGTAAAAATATGAATATCAGCGACTACTTGTTTAAAAAATTAAGTCAATTTTTACTTTTATTATATTCTTAAGGAAATTCAACTTTTAAAATATTTTTTGCAGTTTTTGTAATTCTATTTTCTGTATATCGGTACATTCTCTTTTTCCTTGAACATTGTCTTTTTTCCCATTTATCATAAATATTTAAATATATAAGAGAATGATTCAGTGCCACCAAAACAGATGTATTAGAAGTCGACTACTTTAAAAACTTTTACCTAATGAAAGAGTACATTTATTTTACTATAGAGAAAGCGTAAAGCTGAATGAATCAAGAAATGGTTTTATATAAAAATAATACATATAATGATTAGTCAGTATAAGCAACACTCTACTGGATTTTTTTTCGCTTAGTGTTTTTCTCTTTTTTATTGTGGAGGGGGGGAGATAAAATAACTGAAATTTTTGTTTCACCTTTGTTAGTTTTTCTCGTTTTGGATTATTTAAATTAGAGACTGTTGCCAGTTTGAAGAAAAGAAAGCAAAGATTCAATCCCTAGAGTTTCGTAACTTCTGTTAAAATGCTAAATTGGCCTTATCTTCATTGTTAATTAAAAAATACACAGAAGTTCTAAATTTTTGTGCCTCCTATAGACGAATGTTTTTGAAAGTGAGTTCACGAAAGCGTTTCTTCAGTTTTCTTACAAATTTTATCTCGGATTACAACAAGTAGCATAAATAAGAGTTTTTAAACCAATCAAAACAACCACACCATAACTAAAGCAAAGATTAAAAAATTAAATTTAATAGAAAGAAATGATATTTTCCAAAATGAGTTTATATATACCTTAATTAGAATATGTTTCTCGCGTTTTAAGCAAATCTGAATGCCTATTGTTTGATTTTCAAAAAAATAACAAGAAAATAACCCTATTTCCAAATCATTACCATTGCCACATTATTTTCATTATTTCCCCATAATACATCAACTTATTTAATATTCGTTGAATGCTTAATTTCAGGCAAGCAGACGATGGACCTGTTTTTCTGTAAAACGTTCTTCAGGCAAACTTATTTTTTCCCGTTTTCGTTATTTGCTATGCAAATCAACCTAATCAGAAATCATTTGTCTGAAAAAGAGTCAAATTCAAAGCTTATTGAACAATGATTATTAAAAGGGACAAAGAGATTGATAATTTCAATAAACACAATGGGTGTCTATTGCATTAAAAAATCAACTACTAATAGTGAGATCTTTAAAAACTTATTGACCGAAAAAGCAGAAGACGATTCTTCTTCTTAGAATCATCAGACATAAATACTTTAAAAAAATTTAAAAACACCCCAAATGAAGTTTGTTTGAACAAATAATGCCCTGTTGCTTATTTGTCGTTCTGTTTTATAATAATCAAATATCAAACTCACAATGTCCGATTTAAGGTATCCGACTACGTTCGGAACCGTGATTTTGCAAAAGCGTGTAAATGGATAATATTTATGATATTTAGTGTCACTTAGATTAGAATACATGTATAAAATTGTTTTAAGGACATTATGACAAAAAATTATTTAAATGCAATATTTTAGCAAAAAATTAACTTAGAATAACCTTTTTTCCAAATGTTCTCCTTTTGTAAAAAAAATGCTTCTATTGTATTAATATTTTGCCTGTATATATTTCAGACCTCTGTACAGAGGCTCAACTATGGTTTTTGAAAAATTCAAATTATTTTCAGTTACAACCATTTGAAATAATTATCGACGTATTTTCTTAAAATTTCTCCCTTCTGTTTTCGTAAGACATGGATAAACCGACTTCCAAGTTATGCGTTTCAAAAATTCTAGTTGAGCCTCTGTACAGAGGTCTGAGCTATATACAGGCAAAATATTAATACAATAGAAGCATTTTTACAAAAGGAGAACATTTGGAAAAAAAGGTTATTCTAAGTTAATTCCTTGCCAAAATATTGTAATTAAATAATTTTTTTCCGTCATAATGTTCTTAAAACAATTTGATATATGTATTCTAATCTAAGTAACACTAAATATAAATATTATCCATTTACACGCACACGCTTTTGCAAAATCACGGTTCCGAACGTAGTCGGATACCTTAAGTCACTTATTGTGCAAGTTCAACATGAATATGTATTGCCTGCCAAAAAAAATTATTTGTTTTTAAAATTTTGGATTAAGTTGCCTTTAGTTCTTTTACTGGCAGTCGTAACTCGAGGAAGAAATAGTGCTTATTGTGAAATATCTGTCAAGAAATACGCCTTGGGGCTTGGTTTGGTTTTGTATAGTTTTCTATTGATAAGTTTTTATATAACACGAGTTAGTGCATTTTGTGGCGCTGGAATTAGAAGAAGCATGAAGAAAAACGAGTAATATCTTTCATCCAGAACACAATATGGAAAGAAATAATACATGAAGAGAGAAAAATAACACATTTCAAACACAAATTTAGGTAAAGACTTACTGATATCGAATTTTTAACAAAAGATGAAGAGCAACAAAATATAACTACGAGTCATCATATTTCAATATTTCTGCGAAATCTATTATAATAATCTTCAGCTTCTAAAACACCAGGAAGCAATCATGAAAGAATTTTTCATGCAGAAAAATATACAATAAAGGAACAAAATAAGAAATAATGAAATGATAGTTAAATACATAATTGTGATAACTTTATGGAGGCATTAAGTACTAAGGAAATTAAGGGCCTTTAAGTTTCTTCAAGATTATCATGCATTTGCATAACTACCAGTTTTATAATACATGGATTCAACACCGAATATACCAGACTATTTCAAGATGAAACTAGAAAATAGTATTTCAATTTTGAAAATTCAACACTGTTAAAAAAAACTAATACGGTACTATACCCACCAGGGGCGTAGCGACCACCGTATCAATGATACAGGGGTCCCAGCATGTGTAACTACAACACCACTAACAAGATTTTCATTTCTAAAAAAGGGCCCCGAAGGAGTTTTGATAGGGTGCCCATTCAGAACCAGCTACGCCATTAATACCCACGCAAAAACTATCAAGACAACCAAAATCGGATGCACTGTACCAGAAAAAGTTCCCATTTCTTTTGAAGTGTTTAAAACTCAAAATTTTTATGAGTGCACTAGTTGTTGAAAATTCATGCATTTTTTTAAAAAATTGCCGAAGGCTAAGAGTAGAATTTAAGTAAATCATCAAACCACCCAGAGAATGAATACAAAGAAAAATCAGGGATTTAACTCTTGTGGGGATGACAACGCAGTGAACTCAAAATCATATAAGAAGTACAAAGAACTCTAAAAGCTAGAATAAACATACTAAGAAACGAAACAATAGAAAAATATTAAAATGTAGAATTTTTCATACTCCACTAAAACGTATTATAATCAAACCGGAAAAATAGAAGAGCTTGTGTGAAAAAAAATTAAAAAATGGCGACAGATGAATGAAGCTAATAATAATAACATGGGGAAAAATTCGAACAAATAGTTAATTGATTTACTACTGAACTTTAGTGCAGTTGTTACACAAATAAATACTCATTTTTCTGCGCTGTGATACAGTTTATGGAATTCACACTGAAAAAGGCAACATCCAATCATTATAGCAATGACAAAAGATTGCGATGATTCAATAAATACAAAAATTAGAGAAAAGCCAAAGAGGGTTACAGTTTAACTGAACTGAAAATAAGTAAGCTTAATAGTATTTTGGAAAATACAAAGGGGAGAAAAATGTTTTCTTTTTTTTCCACCGATTTAATACAGAAAAGAAGCAATAAAGATACATTTAAAAAAAATCTGGCATAATTTTTGTAACCAATTAGGTGTTATAATTTGTACTTTTTATATCCTTTATTTAAATTTCATTTAAAATAAAAAAATAAGTGGCAAGTTACCTTTTTTGCACTAATTTTTTAAAAGGTAGGAATCTTAATAGTTCAAGAAACATGATTACGAACTAGAGGTTTTTTAACCATCTTCAATAAAATTACTGTCTTTTTTGATAGAGAAGACAGAAAAGGAGAACTTATGATAACTTTAAGTAAAGACTTTTAGCACGGGCGTAGTTACCGCCGTATGAGCCGTATCAATGATACGGGGCCCCCAAGCTACAGGGACCCCAAAATGTGCATCTACAGTCCCACTAACAACACTGTCATATCTAAAAAAGGGCCCGAAAGAATTTTGATACAGGGCCCACTCGAAACTAGCTACGCCAGTGGATTTTAGCAACATCAAGATTTTTTCTCAGATTAGTGAAGATTTAGAAAGAATTTTAATAGTCAAAGTTTTCAGGTAAACAATTAGTCTTTTGCCATCTCAGTAGCATCTACCTGTATATTCTACCAGGAAACTTCAATTATGCCTCTTTATTAAGAATTACAACTAACCTAAATGGTCATAATTTAATTTTAGGGGTTGCGAAATTTCTAGAAACAGCTGCCACCTCTGGTAGCTAAAACGACCCTTATCCAGTTAGGCATTGAGTCGGACTGGGCTTGTATGACAGACTGGGCATGCTGCTTCAAGTTTATGCCGCACTTCAACAACCGTATTAGCTGGAGAGAGGTGGTGGGCCAGTCTTTCTTCAACCAGGAAACCAGGATAACAATCGAATACTCTGTGTATCGAGGAAGGTCAGAACGCGACGTGCAACATGTGGTTTTGTATATCTAGTTGGTAGAAGGTGTTTGGGACTCCTCGGTGATAGGATACAATCACTGAATGTAAGCTGTCAGAAATGTATCGACCTACGTTCAAATTACCATTGATTTGAATTAGAGATATACGTGTTATTTACCCAATGGTTGTCCAAACCATCACACCAGGTTCAGGGCCCCTATGTCGATACTGAAGGCAAGCAGGCGACTTTCGGTCTCCTTGGAGCCTCCGGACACGTATACAGCCATCAGAATACTGCACTCAGAAACGGAACTCGTCTGAAAAGACGACATTGTGCCATTCCTGTTTCTAGTTTTGTCGTTCGGCACACCAAAGTTACCATCATTCCCTATGCTGCATTGTCAAGGGAAGTCGAGGTAATGGTCACTGAGCTGACATGACAGCCCATGCGCTGAAAACGTCTTCGTACCGCACAAGCGGATAGTGGGCCAAATGCAAACAAGTCCATTTCCTGTCTCATGGACCGTGATGTGGTTGCACGGTTTTACAGGGCCGACCTCACAATATGTCTGTCCTCTCAGTCGTTAGTCGTGGAAAAGGGTGGAGATCCTGCATTGCATTCAGTATGACCCTCAGCAACCCATTGATTCCATGACAGTGGTTGGATTTTGACCAGTGCAATAGGCAAAATCACGGAACGATAATCGAAGTTCTCGATAGGCAACGATCCTGCCTCTATCGAATCCGACTTTTGCTGCTGAGCCTTTCTTCTTCTTATTAGAAGTATAGCACGATATTCTGAGTAAACTCCGACCTTACAAAGTGCTTTCTGAATGAGAAATCCACTACACAACTTTTCTTTTATGCAGTGTTTTAGTTGTCATTTCTCTCTCCTACGTCACCAAAATGCACTGAAATATTAATCATTTGCACATCCTAGCCCTACTTCTTTCTTTCATGTGATACTGACTTTCGTCGGATTTTTCCTACCTGGTGTTGAAATTTTAATGTCCAGCAGTGTATTTGGTTTGAAAAATGGAAATTGAATACCTCTCCGGAAAAAATAAGTAGATCAAAGAATGAATAAAGAGCAGCAGATATAGTTTTTTAAATTTTTTATCACCTTTTGAAAATTGGAACTTTCAAGTGACAAATAATTATACAGATGTTTTGATTAATAAGATGAGCGCGCGTAAAAGCTACCATTGCAGGATTTCTATTTCCTAGTTAAGCAAGTTGATTCTCCGATGATTTGGAGTGTGAAAAGTACCGGAAACAAAATAACATTTCATGTTAACTTATTCTAAATAGAAAGTTCAAAGAGGAATCTTGAAGATTTTATTTCGTTTCACATGGGATCCTACTCATCAATATAGTACGTTACAATACAAAAAACATAACCAAAATATAAGAATTTTTAAAATATAAACCCACAGATTCTCTGAAAGTTACCAAGCAAAAGGCTGAGTATGTGTGTTCGTGACCGGATAACCTCCACTCATTGTTTATCTTGTACTTATACTAAATTGAACTGAGCTGAACTTGTTTATCTAAAGACGGAGCAAACGGTAAATAAAACAAACATTTAATTTTGTGATTACTTACATTATCGTTCTTCTTTTGGAAGTAGTGAGAATTTTGTGCAAAAGGAATATTATCTTTGTGATAATATTTTTTGTGAATTTGAACTGATAATTTGTGTGTTTGTTTTTTACTAATGCGAACATAAACATCCGTCCTTCTCATAACTGGTTTTTCCTCTTCGCTTCAAGAGATACGACTGATCTTTCCACTTGGCTTGAGGTACTTTCATTTGTTAATTTTGCTGTTTTTAGAAGAATTCGCTTTCATTCACGTAAATGCAGTAGCTTTATGGGATTTTATATTTTTGTTAATCAGGTTTATTTCTTGTGTTTATTTAAAAGAATATTGTATTAAAAGGCAATAGTACAGTTTTAATTTATTGCATTTTGTAGTAAGTATTATGAATTTGTGTGAAAAGTTTTTATGTTGATTTTTAAAGGCCGGTAGTTGAAAATATAAAAATCTTGGTTTTATATTTGAAATTGTTTATTAAAATTTTAAGGGGATATTGAAAAAAAATTCTGATCCTTTTCACTTAGTTTGAAGTAAAAGTTTATATTTTAAAGAAAAAATCAACCTTTATGGACATTTTATTCGAAATTTTAGAAGTTTAAGAGCAGAAAATCAATTTCTATTGCTTAAGTTTTTCTGAATATCTCGAATATTTAATCATTGTCCATAGTAATATACTTAAAAGACATAAATAACGCATTTTCCTCTCAAAATCTTAATAAATTGCCTGTTTTATTATTTTTTTTTGGTTTTGAAAATTGTGTAAATTATCATTGAAAGTACAATTTCTTAAATATTGCTTAAATGCTTCAAAGATCGAATTGCTATGATGGATTTTTTTTATGTATTATCGAACAATTTTATGTTTAATTTTAATTTTACAAAAATTTAAGTCATCCTTAATTTTCTTCTGTAATATGTGTGTATATCTGTAAAAATAAATTTTACTTGTTCTAGTTTTCTGGATTCTCCAAATAAGAAATTAAACCAAATTTCATGAGATAATTTATAATTTTAAACAGTGTAAAATAAGGAATTTTTTTCTGAGTACATTTTCATCTATTTTTTAAACTGTTTTATAATTTTGTGTATATGTCAAGAACATCTGACATTAACATTAGTAATTTTATCTGACTGTTGTGTCTGTAGATAAAAAATGAAAATGTGATTGAATTTATTTATTTTACTTTGTTTCAAATTTTGTTTCAAATTTATATTTACATATTATATCTGTATAATTTGAAATATCTATAATATGATAACCTTGAAAAAATGTTGCTTATTTAAAACCGTGATTTAATTTTTTCTCTTAGTTCATTATGTTGCAGGGAATACTTATGATTTGTGTGAAATCATTTTTGAATTTTTCTGTCTTATTTACATTATTATTTGTTTAATTATAATAATAACACTGATAAAATAGCTTCTGCTACAAAGCTAAAGTGCAGCTTATCTTGATTTTGTTGACATAGTATTGAACTACTATACACAATCAACCTAAAATTAATTAATTATTTTAGGGTCAGAACACATCATGTAAATAATGAGTTAATACAATTAACACCTTGATTTAAGTATAATTAAATATACATTTATTGGTAATCTTTTATGTAAAAGTAAATGAACTGAAACATTTAATTGATGGGACCTTTAAAATGTATAAAATGTTTTGTTTTTAACTAGTGAAACATCAAAAGTGCTTAATTTTAAGCTGTTGTCAGTTTAAACCTATTCCTTTTTAAAAATATTTCTGTGAAATTAAATTCAAATATTTATTTGTTCCATAATAACACATTTTCACCTTATCTTTTGTCATTGGAAAATTTAAAATTTTGAAATCATTTTGAAATGTTTTATCATTTTCTATTAATATATCTATACCCTTTTCAAATCAAATATTGAAGATTATGTATTTATTTCAATCATTTACTGATGTTACATAAATATGTGTGTCCATTGCTTTGTGTATGCTATTGGTGATTTATTTGAAATTGTATCAGCTGGTCAAATGATTCATTATTTGGTGTTTAATAATTAGGGAAACCTGTGTACCTAGGGCATTTTTTTTCAATGCACAAAAACAGAGCCCCTGGCCTGTTTAAAAATGTGAAACTGATATGCACATCATTATACTAACTACCATCCAATTGTAGTTAATATAAGTACTTAAAATAATAAATTCTGTCAAGTAAAAGGTTTTTAAAAAATTTCACAAATAGCCCTAGGTACAATGATATCATTGTACCTAGGGCCAGCAGCTGCTGTACCTAGGGCCTTTATCTAAAATTATTTCACATATATAGATCTATTTATAGCATTTTTATTACATGAAAATTTTTTGGCTTTCATCTAGTTTGATTGTAAAATTCTTGATATTGTCAGTTTTTTTTAATGGGTTTTTCCTCTCCATTTAGAATATTACCTCAAAGTGTGCATTAATTTTTTTCGAATCAGTCATTCTTGAATTGAAATAATTTATTAAAACATTTTACAGTTGGTGACATTTAAAAGAAATATAATTGTACTTACTTTTTGTCTTGGCAAAAAGTTTTTTTTTCAGTGGATAAAAAACAGACCGTTTTACCACTGTTTAGTCAAATACATGAAAATGGTAGTTCAAAATTAAAATTTAAATCATGTTTTCATTGATTTAATCTCAAATCATGCTGATAGTTGAACAAGTTTAGAGACTTATTTGGAAGTAATCTCTGTAAATAAATTGAATGGGATTCAATTACAATGATAAATGAAAACTTGTTAGAGAATGAATAAGAAATACTTCTTAGTTTAATATCAGTATCAAAATCAATTCAAACTAATGGTCTCAAAAAGAGAGATAATAAATAAATCCATATATTTAGGTGTTTCTTTTTTCATGGACAAATTTATATAATTTTATTGTTTTTCAGATATCAGACTCAAAAGTTTAGCATACAACTTATTATGAAATCCCCCAAGTGAAAAATTATATAAATAAATGAAAATCTATGTTTAGATTACACCAGCACCATAATATTTTATATGTAAATATTACTTTTTTCGGTTCAGTCCTAGGAGAGCCCACACCCTTGGCACAAATTATTTTGGGTTGGCGATAATTGTGCCATCTTGGTAACCCTACTTTATACACTAGATATGGTAAACCTATTTCTGGAAATTTCATATTTTGTCAGCGGGCATTTTGAATTTCATTTTGTTTTGGGGAACCGGGCTGGAATGGTTGTGTGTGTGAAGGAATATATCTTAGGATTTTTTACTTTGTTAAATGCGAAAGGTTAGAAAGAATTGATTGAATAGTGCATGAAGGAAGGATTTATTGCTTAGAGTTATGAATGTCCTAAATGTAACGATTGGCATGATGTAACATGGTCGACAATAAAATGCTTTCTTCGAAATTGCACCAGCCATGCCAAAGGTATGTTCGACCATTACCTTGCAGAATAAAAATGGTGGCGCTCACACGATCATTCACTTAGCGATGAGACCTTCAAGACTTTTTTAAAATCTGTTGTTACGCTGTACCCTCCACTCTGAAAAGATCAGCAGTAAGCAGTACCACTACCAGCATCTCTGTCAGCAGTACCACTGTTTTTATATTTTTTTTAATCTTAAATGCTTAATTTCTGTATTGTTTACAAATATTTTCATTACGCATTCACCTTATCTCTCTGTATTCACTTGCCACCATTGTCGGTTTCGCTTGGCGCCATCTCGTTCTGGCTTGGTGCTTTTTTCATTTTGTCGCCAAGGGTGTGGGCTCTCCTAGGATTTTACCTTATGTTGCATTATGTTTTATAATGTATTCTTATTATATTTAAGTTCTTTTGTGAATGTGAATACTTTTTAATTTCATTCCTGTTTACAGAGAAAATGAATAATGTTAATCATTCGAAGACTATCAATCATCAACTGAGTTCCAATGCTTCATCTCCTAAAATGAAGGCTTTTGGCATGCAGAATCCAGTAAAAGTAAAAATACTTTACCTTTTTTGCTGAGTATTAATTTTTTTTCTTTTACTCATGATGTGACAAAAATTAATTAATTATCTGTAAGGTATTTTAGACATTTACAATAGCTTTTTACTATTCAGAAAAACAATATTCTCACCCTTTTTTCCTCAATTTTAAACTATCAAAATACTGCTTATGATTTTGAATTAGTATTATGTAGTATAAAGTTTTTGGGTTATAGAAGAAAAAAAAAACTTTTTATTGTTACAGGCTATTGCACACAGAAGTAATTATTCTGAGACCCGAAAACCTGCAAACCCTAGAAAATTCAGATATACTAGAAATTCTGATAGATTATCTAGAGAACAAAGGCTGTTTTATGAAGAAAACGGTTTCATTGTCATACCAAATCTAGTACCTTTGGAATGTTTGGAAAAATACAAGTAATAGTTATATACTTATATTTTGCATGTATTTTTCTCTTTAACTCTTTGTTTATTCATGAAATTTTTGATTGTGTTTTTAACTGTTACATTTTCTTTTTGATCGTCACTGTGATTTATGATTTGAACTTCATGGGAAATTTGAGTGTTAAAAAATTAGGTTTATCAATGAAGTATTGAAAACAAATTACTATGTGTGAGTTGAAATTGATATCTTTAAATTTTATTAAATGTATGTTGCCCAAGTTAAATTCTAAAGTTGATCATTCTTTCTGTAGTTTAAAACTACTAAAAACATCCTTGAGTAGTTCATAATATTAAATATATTTAATTTTTAGTGTTTGGAAATTTTTTTTTTAATCTGTTAGATGAAGAGTTCGTTGAAATAGGTGTATGATATATTTTATAGAAATTTTCAATTTTAATTTGTTTTTAACTACTATGTTTGAAAAATACGACATGATTTATTTAAATTTTGTTCTTCTAAATTAGATTAAAAATTTGTACAAATCTCAAATTCTCTGCTGTTAAATGTTATTTACTCTACACTAACTCAATTATGATGTTAATGGATTAATAAATTGATTTTATTAACTTTTTAAAAAATTCTGTTACAGAACCTCTCTCTTTGCAGATGTAATTTGAGAATTGTCTAAATCGCCTTTGTTTTCCAAATTTCATTTGAATCTTATCATTAAATCCAGAAATTTTTCATAATTGTTAAGGGGATTATATTAGATAACCGTTACCCATGCACTTTGCTGAGTATTTTATTATGTGGTGTGACTATATATTGTTTTTTAAGTTATTGATATCTAAGCCCTAGCTTTATGCTTTCAGTTGTATTTAAAAGTATTCTTGTAACCCTTGTCTTGATTTACACAAGGTAGAAATTCTAGGATAACAAAAGAATTTTTATGTTCCTGTAACTAAATTTATAGGTGTAGCCACCATCGCATCTTGTGATTTTTCCTTAATTTTTAAAAAACAGTGTCCAATATATATGTAATGATGAATATGGGTTATTAATGGTGAAGGTAATTCATTCTATAACTCTCATTTTTTAATTTTTATCAAAAATTCAGTTACCTTCTATTAAGTAAATGAAAATATGAAAAAGAATAACCTATGAAACTTAAGGTTGTTGTGGTAGTTGAATGGGGAGGGCTCTTGGTCAGAAGTATTTCAATCTAGCAACAGTTCTAAGGGCCCATCGGGTGTCATAACTGATGCATGTTAAATCGGTCAAGACTTGAAGTTCTCATGTGATGTGAAAGTTAACAAAGGATTTCAATTCGGGTGTCATCTTTGTCCTTGGACAGTTGTTCAACATAATGAGGTCCATTGCCAAAACTCATTGTATTATTTCTTTGTGCAACATTAATAAATAATGAATCTTTTCATGATTTAACTCAGAAGCTTTTTTGCATGCATTTTAAAACTCATCTCACTATTGGAAGAGTATTTATTCCATTTCTTACACACAAAATGTTCTGTTGGAAGACCTAAAATAAACAATCTCAGCCTTAAGTTTAGTTAATGGATAGATCTATCTTTTGGGATCTTGTTAATGCTTTCTTTGAAAGAAAAAGTCTTTTTTATGCTACTTAATTTTTGTACCTAGAGAAGAAGAATTCCATAATAGTTTCAAAGTAAAGGAACTAATTAAAAGTAGAAGTACAAATTTTGAACATAAAAACATTAATTGACCTAATTGGTGATAATTAATGTGTAACCAGTGAAATAGTATGAAACGAAATTAAATGTAAAGTATTTTGCTGTAATTGTATGAAAAGTGATTGATAAATGTTTCATTTTTTAAAAAAATAATTACTTAATAATAATGTAGATTGTACTTCATTTAAGCATTATAAGTGTTTTACCTGGGTTTTGCTAATGTCAATGGCTTATCATTAATGTAAATTACTTTCGAATGTTGTAGTAACAACTTGTATAATTTTTTCAGGCATCGTTTTCAAGAAATCTGTGATGGTAAAGTTCGTATACCTGGACTAACTGTAATGAAAGATGTATCATTTAATAAAGATAAACCCAGTGAAAGAATCATCAATAAAATTCAAGATTTTATATATGATGATGTTCTGTTTGAGTACTGCAGATTGCCAGAGGTATGATACAAGTTTTCTAAATAGTTTTTGAGCTAATGTGAAATCCTTTTTTCTTGTTACATGAAATTTCAATTTTTAAGTCAAATTTCAGAAGGTAAAAACATTCAACATAAGTTCGGAGATGGAAGGAATTGTCTCACTTTCCAAGTGCTCCACATAATTGATATTTAGGCATCAAAATTTTATTTAAATTTAATGTTCTCCCATTGTCTCTTTATTTTCCAAATTACTGCACCTGAATATTTCTTTCTCAAAATTCTGAAAAATGAAATTCTAAAATAATATTTTTAATAAATATAAGAAATTATTTTACAAGTACTCTCATAATAACTTTTTTGTATATCGAAAGAATGTTTATTTTTTAGTATGATTGGCTTTAGTGTTGAATATTTTGCTTTTAGTCTTTTTAAGAATGTAGATATAGTATAAAGTTATCAAAAAATTATTTGCTAACACCATAGAAAGTTCATTTCATGTAAATTTTGTTTCAGTAAATTGAATTAATTTGTTTCAGAATTGTGTGAGAAAGAAATCTTTAGTAGATTGATTAAAAGTAAAACTAATTTGTGATATTGGAATCATAAATTATAACATTTAAAATATAAAGATGTCCAATGTAAATGATTTTTCTTTTTAGATTCTTGACTATGTAGAATGTTTTTGCGGTCCCAATGTTAAAGCTATGCACACAATGCTGATAAATAAACCTCCAGATGCAGGCAAGTTTTGCACTTTGTTCCTCATTTTCATTCCATGTTATAAAAATTATTTTTCCAAATTATTTAAATTATTCTGTTATGATTTTTTTTATGTCAGTGTTCATATGTTATTGGTATTATGAGTATTCATTTAAAATTTAGTTTAGATAAATTTATTCCATGTTATGAAATTGTTACTTTTCCAAAATATTTAAAATATTCTGTTATGTTTTTTTGTCAGTGTTCATATTTTATTGGTATTATGAGTATTCATCTAAAATTTAGTTTAGATAAATTTAATTTTTATTAACAGGTACTTTGACGTCACGTCATCCTCTTCATCAAGACTTGCATTATTTTCCTTTCGACCTGCTGATAAAATAGTATGTGCTTGGACAGCAATGGAGAAAGTTACTCGTGCAAATGGGTGTTTAGTTGCCATTCCAGGTACACATAGAGGAGAATTATTGCAACATGGGTATCCAGATTGGGAGGTAATCTTTTTTAGGAAAGATCTTGTATAATTAAGTGTAATTTGTAATAAAAGCATGTTAAGAGATATTATATTGCCTTCTTTGACCTTCTGAATGTGAGGAATTGATGGTTTTTGTTTAATAAATAAGAGCACCAACTATTGTGATTTGTATATGATTATAGTAAATCATATACATAAAATAGCATTATTTTGAAAAAAGGCTTTCAGGGCATGGTATAACTGTTATGAAAGTCTCATATAAGAAAAAAGAATATTCATCAAAATATAAATATATAATTTTTTCCATTTAGTCACTACTGAAAATTTAATTTTATGTATTTAAAAAATTTTCATTTGCTTACTATAATTATATCTTCAGTATTATTGAATGGAATTTTTTATTAATGAATTAATTGAAACTGACTTTAAAATATTACATTTATTTGGTTTAGTGCATCTTAATTAGTGGTTTATGAATTTCTAAAAATATATGAAACATTTTTGTTTTTACTTGACAGTGTGTTAATTTAACTGAAGACATCATTATTACCATCATTTAGTTTAAATTTGTAACAATAATGAATCTCCTGGTTTAAAAAAAATGTATATTTGCAGCAAGGAGTCAATAAAATGTATCATGGCGTTAGAAATATAGATGAAAACCAAATGAATAGAAGAGTATATTTGGAAATGGAAGCTGGTGATACTGTATTATTTCATCCTGTTCTTATCCATGGATCTGGAGCAAATAGAACAAATGGATTTAGAAAGGTATGTTTTTGATTGGGGTGGGAGGGGGTAGATTTTGCTATACAACTTTTTTAATATCAAAATTTTATAAAAAAAGTCTTTCAAGTAAACACAAGTATATTTTTTGTTGTATAATTTAAACTAAAATGACAGGGGAAAAAGGGAAAAAATATTGTAAAATTGAAAAAAAAAAGATTTTAATTATATTATTTTTTTTAAATTTTAGATCGTTGCATCATTTTGTTGTATAGTTGATAACTGATTTGAAAGGAAAAAAGTAACTTTTAAAACATAAGCTTCCTTGAATCATAATTTAAAAAATCTGTCAAATTGCAAAACTTAGGCAGAGAAGAAATTTGAAGTGAAATCCTAATTATTTTCGATATATCCTGAGTATTATGTGTTTGCCACCAATTGTGATGTTTTTGAATCTACCTAATGTTTTTTATGTTCGAAATAAATATTAACTGTTTAATTATTTAACCTCTTTTAGTTTAAAATGCAGCAGTTTTGGTGGGAATATAGATTTTATATAACTTAAAGCGTTTACATAATGTTTTGTATTACATTTTGAAAATAAAATAAGACAGTGTTTGATTTATTTTGTTTTATTTACATTAACTGCATTGGAGTAGAAATAATTTGATATCTATAATGAATCTTTGCTGTAAGAGATTATTAAAAAAGTTATGAATCAAATTTTAAATCGAAAACACTGGTGTAAAGAAAAGCACGCTCAAGAAATATCTTAAAAATGTATAAATATGCTTCATGGGTTTGTGAGTTTGATTTGTTTTATTAATCATACAGAAAAATGCAAAAGTTTGAAATATTGCTGTGATGCAATTCTAGTAAAATTACCTCATTTTCTTATGTTTTCTCATGTGGGGCTTTTATTTTTTCATAGCATGATTTAAAATCAATCATAATTTTTTGTGTTCTCTTGCCTGTTTATTCATATATGCTAAGGATTTATAAAAATAATATGAAGATTTTAGAAGTAAAAGAACAGAGAGGTATTGGGAGTGTAATTAATTGCTAATGTGCTAGAGCAGTGATTCTCTACCTTTTTGTTGCGGTACACTTTTAAAAATTTCAAAATTTGGCAGCACATTAACAATAAAATAAGTTTAAAAGAGTTTTACTTATCTGTAATGCATTTCCGTCTATCCACGAATGAAGAAGTTAAATATACCATGTATTCCCTTAGTCTATATCTGTAAAATGACCGAATGATTCAGTTCCAGTTTTTATTTTTTTTCTCAGAGTATAATTAATTATTTTTAAAAAAAATTGGTGGCACACAAAAGTTTCGCGGCACAGTGGTTCAGATTTACTGTGCTAGAGGAAGGAAGAAAAAGATAAAGGGATTGAATATTTCTTTTATTGGAAAAAAATATGGTGGGCAAGATATAGAAAATTTTATCATATGCTGCCTTTAATATTTTAAGATCTTCCATACCCTGCCTCCATCAAAATATTCCTCCACTATTCATATGTTATGTATAAAAATAGAATTCGTGTTTACAATAATATTTTTAGAAAATGAAGGAGAAAATAATCTTTCTTCTTTGTTTCAATTCAAAGGCCATATCTTGTCATTATGCTTCAGCAGACTGCCATTACATTGATGTTAAAGGAACATCTCAAGAAAATGCAGCACAAGAAATTATTGATGTTGCCAAAAAAAGAGGATTAGATGTGGATGATTATAAGGTATATATTGTTTCTTAGATTGTTTTTTTTTAATTTTGTTTTTGATTTTTCTTACATATATATCTAAATGAGATTAGCTCCATACTATTTCACAAACTTTATAATATAATGTTCCGTAATTGGAGGTGGAAAGATTAACCACTAAAGAATCTTACGAGAAAAAAACGCATTTTTTATCCCCTGCCTTTTGTGACATGTACTTTGCACAATTAAGCCTTTTTCCTATAATTATTTACTAACTGCACCACATTTTCATTTGCATGGCTATATTTAATTGATGAAGATTGTTTACCACATATATACTCATAATAGTGGTTACATTTATGAAATTACTGTAATAGCAGTATTTACAAAATAATTTATCGATAGTGGTTTTTTGCATGGTTTTTATTATAATTGCTAGTTTTTTTTCATGAAGCATAGCCATGGTAGTAAACCCCTTACTAGCTTTATCAAGTTGTGGGTTTGAGTCCAGATGATGCTGAAAATCTATCATAAAGAGGGGCTGATACACATCAATTCCGTTGAGGATCAAGACCTTCACATTGACATGATGAAGTTTGGACAGTGGGGTGCCAGCTTAGATATCTTTGTCACTTGACTGTGACTCAAAAATACGAGGTCAGTCAACAATAAGCCTCATATCGCTTCAGAATGCATGTTAATATACAATCTGTTATCACAAAGATGTACAATTGTTTCTACAAAAAAATCCTGCATTAAAAGCATTTATTTTTTCCCTGAATCTCACTTAATAGTTCGCTTTCACCATATACCAAGAGAAGCTTGAAACAATGGAATATTTTTGTCTTGTATTGGTAGGAAAAATTATACATGTTTAGAGCAGGGGTGGCATACTTCTTTGGTAAGAGTGCCACTATCTGATATTAAATCATTATGCGTGCCACTGCCAACTTCTCCAACTAAGAAAAAGATATACGAGGGGGGTCAGAAAAAAAAGATTACAAGTCGAATAAAGAAATATTAACAATAGACAGAAAATACAAAAGGGAATTAAGAGGCATATGTGCCTATCACATTTCGGCATAATCATCAAGTCTATTTAGTCATTTATCTGAACCCAGAACCAACTTGTTTAACCCGTCTTGGTAGAAATCAGGTCCTTGTCCATTGATCCAGGTCTTGGCAGATGATTTCACAGCACTGTCTTGGAATATCGCAGCACATCAGAAATGATATGCTATACGCTACCATAGATCAATCCCAGCTTTGACGAAATTTCACTCAGTTACCCGTCGATCATTTTGAATCATTTCTCCAATTCATGCCGTAGTTATTTCTGTCGTTGAAGAACTTGACCGGCCGCTCCCTGTCATATTGCGGCTTGAAAACATCCTGTCTGCCTGATTGAAAAGAGTGACACAATTTTGCTGCATGTTGTCTGCTTATTGCAGATGCTGACACATTCTTTGCCCATAAAAATTGAATCACGACTCGCACTTCCAAACAAGACCAATTTCCTAAGAGTCTTGCCATTTCAATCATCCTGAACCATCTGGTAACTTTCACTACCTACCCGCAAACCAGCTGTATAACAAGTAGTGCCATTTGTCTCCACTCTGGGGAAACAAAATTTCTCCACAATATGTAGTTTCCAAATGTTGAGGCTTGTAACCTTTCCTTCTGATCATCCCTCTTATAAAGGGGAAAAATGTTACTTATTCGCTTGTGGGATTTTTACACAAATAGCATATTTCTTTTATGCAAGTTTTAAGTAGTGAAAATTTAAAATTAATATAATAAATACTTAGGTTTTATTGTGTTAATAAACTTTTTATTTAATTTTTATAAACTTTTTTAGCTATGTAATAAAAATGAGTAACTTTAAACATTTAATTCTTATTTATTATTAAACAGTCAGTACTTGCTTAATGTAGCATTTGAAATTGTAACTTTTTTACCAAGTCATCTATATTAGGATTAGTTCTTGAAGATGCTAATAAAATTAGGTTGTTTTAGGTGTATATCAATTAATTTTAAGCGATATTATAATTTTATATATATTATGTTCGCAATAGAAAACATTTATTTACAAACTTGTGTTGATCCAAAGTTACCATAATATCTGACAGCCAAAACGCATAATTTGGATCACTTGAGTTGAAATAAATTCCTTATATTTGCTTTCAAGTGTAATATGGTGCTGTAGGGTAATAATTTCGATGTTTACTTCAAATGGGTAACAATTAACGTATTGTAGAGAAATTGAAAAAGGATTTATGAAAAGATGATTTTTTATCGTTTTGAAAATCATCCAACCTAGCACTGAATGAATATTAAATTTTTAAATCTATTATAGCTTGGGAGAGCACTATTAGCTTTGGTAGATAGCTTATAACACTCGTCCTGTTTTTTTCTTCAAAATAAGAGGTAAAGCTGCAAAAGCTTGTCCACAAAAAATATATGACCAACTAGGGTGGGAGAAAAATGCAATCCTTTCCCTGTAAGCTTAAATTTAAATTATTTAAATGTCCCATGATATCGGTAAGAAAAGCTTAATCCCATAGCCAGTCTACATCCTTGAGTAACAAGCCCTCTCCGGGCAGTTAATTATTTTCTTCCAGATATTTTAAAACACTCTCCCTCAAATTATAAAATTTCACAAGTGCACTTTTTTTTGGAAAGCCAGCACACACAACAAAAGGAAGAAGTATTCTTTACATGATTATTTTCTAATGTAATTCAATTAATTGTGTTTAAAATAAATTGTGAGGTTTTGTCTGAAACAACCACATTTTAATAAAGTTGTAAAAAAAAAATTATGTAATTTTTTTGAATTATATTTTCAAATTTTTCAATAAGTCTTCATGTGCCACTGTTACAACTTCGCCTTACCACGCTGTAGCATTCATGCCACGGGTTGGCCACCCCTGGTTTAAAGTTTATTTCTACTATAATAGTTTTGCTTTGTGAATCATGATCCTTTTTTTTATCATGAATATTGTGATTGGTACATGCAAACTTACAAGTGATACTTACTGCAGACAATTTGATCAAGGTTATGTACTTTTTTACGGATATTTGTTAACTATATTTTTATTGCTTACGTTATTTGTTAGTCAACGAAAAAATTTAATATTTTCAAGAAAACATTTCAAAATATTTATATTTTAAGGACTTAATACGCCTCCTCTAAAATCTCCTTTATCCTCTTTGAATTTGAAATGGTTACTATTTTATTTTACAATTACCCTTTTTTTTTTCAATTTATAAATGCTTTTTAATCGAGTATTTTGTTTTATTATTCACTATTTTAATTTAAACTAAAATATGAATTTATACACTATTATCACTGTTCTGTTTGATTTGTAAATAGGTGTTTCTTAATAGAGCTTTTCTTTTTGTAGGATTCATATGAACATGATGCATTTCTTTATTTTTAGTGACCTTAATCGTATTTCTTTTTAGGTATTTTAAATGATGCTTTGTTTATTTATTTCAGTATATCTGGCAGTTACGAGGACGATTAGTTCGAGGTACTGAGTCTTCATTATGAAACATTCCTTCAAATAAAATAACAAGACATATTTAAAAGCTTCTAAGAAGTTTTTGTTAGCGCCCAAGTGTAAATTTGTTGAAAATAATTTGTTGCCATGTGATTTTATTAAATACTATTGCATTATTTTTTATATTTTTAGTAAAATATCATGAGCTTATATTTAAATACATTAGAAACACATTATTTGCACATCAAGATTTAGATTGTTCTACTGGTATTAATAAATGTGTTTATATACTTAAAAATTTAGTATGCTTCTTATTTATAATTTGAATGATCTAAAGTAATAGTATAATTATGTAAATGAAAATATAAATTTTCTAAATATTTTAATTACATTGCTAGTTCTATCATGTTACTGTGCACATAAGATTTTTTTTTTTTGACTGAATTTTTCGCATAATTTTAAATTTTTAATTTAAACTTGATAGTGGAGTGTATATTTGTAAATTTCTTCTATGTGTTAAAATTATTGTGCTGTTTTATATTAGACTGAAACACATATTACTTATATTTCAGTTCAGCAAAAAATATTTATTTAATTATGTTATTGTTTGAGTTTTTTATTATTAGTTTGTTTTCCCTTTAAATTACTTAACATAACAATTGGGAAAATGTTATGTTATCTTTTAAAATATTTATGGGATACCTTTATTTTTGACCCAATAATTTTTTGTTATTTTTAATTATGTTATTACATACTAATTAAATTGATTATAAATCTTATATCGTTCTATTTATGTGAGATATAATTCTCACTTGTTCTTTGATTTGTATTATCTTTTATGCAATAAAATGTATCCTAGAGTTAACAGTTGTATTGATTTTGTTTTATTGACATTGTTGTATTGATTTTTCTCCCTCCTATCTTGTTAAACTATTTTGCAAGATTTGAGAAAACTGAGATTAGATTAAAAAAAAGTATGTAAATGTTTACAGGTTTTAGATACATATCATAATTGTAGTTGTCAAAAAATGGAATTTTTTTATTAATTTAACAATTGTGGTGTTGATTATCATGCTTAATTATCTTCTAAATAGAATTTTCCAATTAGTAATGTTGATTTTGTATGCATATCTGGTTTATCACCAAAAAATAATTTTAAATTTCTTAATGTTCTGCTTTCAGAAGAGAATGAATCCCTTTGTGTTAACTGAATATCTGAAATATTTCATGATTAAAAAAAAGTTTTGACTAAGCATTTTCTAAAGCTTTATGTCAAATGATGCATAGTTATTTTCTAATAGTAAATTGGGTAAAGTAATATTAAGAAAAGGGGAGTTAAACATACTAAAATGCTTACATATTAGAATTTCTTATATCTTGGGTACCTTGAATTCAGAATTTCTAGCTATTCCCACCAATAGTTCAGGAATATTCAGTTTTGAAATTGATTGGCAAAAATGGCGTAATTGTAAGGAATGGTGTATCAGTTTATAAATCTTCATTATCAACCCCTTATCCTTCTTGTTGCGTGTGTAAAAGAAAGGGAATTTAAATCACGTTTTCATGAAGTAATTTAGAATATAACCTGGCTGAGAGAGACAGATAGACTGGAATATCTCAGGAAATGATATTCAGAGATTTGATTGACATTTTAAATAGAGGATATTTTAGACAATTTTCATCCATAAATCTGTTTTTAGCTCTGAGGCATGGAGTACAAATTGTCTTAAGTAGAACCTTCAAGAAATCAATTTTCAAATTGTGTAAAATTGAACACTGTTATTGATAGTATAAAGCATCTTTTCATAGATGTCGATTCTGATTCTGCATAAGTTAAGGCACACTTAATATTAACTTTTATACATTCTAAATTAATTAATTCCTTTAAAACATTACCTATTTCGATTATGGAAGTTATTATTTTAATATTTCAATTTGAACTGAGTTATGTACCTACTCGTTTTCTTTGTGAGTTTTAAAATGAAAGTTTTTGTTTTTATTTTTAAAACGAATTATCAATCAATAACTTAAAGTGCATTTCATATACAAATAGCGATAGATGTCTGTATAACTCTGCTATAAATTTATTTTAATTAAATATATCCTGATTGGAAAAATCTCATATAGTGATAATATTGTACTGAATATCAAAGATTGGATATTGATCAAAAATAAATTGCTCTCTAAAATTTCTGTAATTAGACATTTTTAAGTTATAAGGGGAAAACACTCAGATAGAGCCATATTAAACGAACATTTAACATAGAAAAAAAGAAAGTATGTGTGCTTATGACCACACAATAGAAGTGATAACTTCAAATTTTGTAATGTTATTTCAGGGTTTAGTTAGGTGAATAAAAAAAACAAGGAGATGTGTTAGTATTTTCCTATAAAATTACTTTTTTCATATGTCTGTACTCATAAAGTAATATTTTTGTGCGAAATATACAATAATATTTGGGAATTAATTGTATTCTAAGAAGGAAGCAATAGGTTTATGGTAGCTGAAATAGGTTATAAGTCCTTTAGATTCAAAATTTTATTTAAATATCTATAAAAAAAACTCCGTCAAGCGTTGTTCCGTACTTCCTTCTGCTTCATTTGGATCATTTGACATAATTAAATTGAATTTTGATTTTAAAAAATCAATTAAAGGTTTTTATTTGTCTTTTGAAAACTCTACTTTAATATTCCCTCTTAAAATCATAGGTAATTTGTTCAAAAGACCCGATCCGTCTTTGTGAATTTTGGTTGTAATTTAACAATATTTAATTCTATCCATGAATTAATTTAAGCAAAGGGAAAGATAGTATGACAGGTAGTTGATTGGGAAGAGAGGAATCTAGGTCAAATTCTTTAAAAAGGGATTTAATCAGAAGATTTATATCACATAATCTCTGGCTTATACTAGCTTTTTCGTCATTGTATGGGAGTTTTGTACAAATATATCCGGTGCTGCTGCAAGGAAAGTCTTCCTCATATTTTGTTTTCTTGTATTTAAATTATTTAATGTAACTTTTTCTTAATACCTGTATACTTAATTTTGTTATTTTAAATTTTTGATTGTTTTAATTTTCTTTTTAGACTCAAAGTATATTTAAGTAATGTGATTAATAAACTATTTGTTCATTGTGCTATTCCGATTCGCTTACAAAAATAGATTTTTATTCTTAAGATCACTGCAATATTCCTAATGATAATACTATTTACTTAGTTCTATAAAAATTTGTCCTTTTTCTACATTTTATGTTGAATTTTAGTGTAGGATTCCTTTTTCTCTCTAAGCCTATTTTTTAAAAATATTACGTTTCATTTTCATGCTTCAACTAGGATTAGAAAGAATCCTGCATTCATTCCTCTAGAACATGTGTGTCCAACCCGGGGGCCGCATGTGGCCCGCCTTGAATAATTTTGCAGCCCGCAAAATTCGACTATTTTGTACAATATTTTTTGTTTAAAAAGTGGGGGTTTTTTTGTAAAAAATAAGTCCCATAACTGTTATTATTTTGTCACGCTGCTTCTGTTCCTGCGAATCTCTTTCTTTTTTCTAAATTGAAATTTATCAAACATAAATCGTGCTCAAACTTAACGCACAAAAATCTGCAACATCAATTACATTACGCAAATAATACTCATGCATTGAGATCGACTTGCAAAAACTAAGTAAAAGAGTTGAGAAACAGATATCTCACTCATGAAATAAATTAAACATTATTTGACCATTGCATTATTATTATACTATCCATGTTTGTATACATGAAAAACAATGAAAACAATTTATCAGTCTTTTAAATTTTCACTCCAACAAATGTTTGTAATGGATCCAAATCTAATATAAAGATATATATTTTTATAGGCGGCCCTCGGGATTGTAAAGTTTTTCCGAATTGGCCCGCGAGGTCATTTGGGTTGGCCACTCCTGCTCTAGAAAGAAGTGGAGGGGGGAGCTCCGCTTAGATCGAAGCTAGGAACTTTACTTTTACTTTTATTGGTAAGGGGAACAAACTACCGGTTTCAGAGTGGCGGGGGGAAACTTCCCTCCTTTCCTTTTTAGGGATGTGTATGTCCGAATAAGACGAAAAAAGCCGAATGAGTGTTACATTTCCGAGCGTGACGTTGATTCAAGTTCACTCTCCGGCAAATCGCGCTAATAGAAAGTTATCACTTCAAAAACTAAATTCATTATCTTCCATCATTTAGTGACATGAGGTTATTCTATTTATATTCATAACCATTATTGAAAGTTTTGAGAATCATAGTATACCAAAGAAACTTGTAATTCTTTAATCTTGGTATTTAGCAAAGATGAAATAAGGAATCCTCTATTAAGCTGGAAGATATTAATTTAACATTAACTGATCCATGCACAAGGAACGAAAAAAATGTATTAAATATATGCAAGACGATTTCTGTGAGCTAAAAAGTGATTAAATGAAATATATTGATTTGTTTTAAAAAGTATCTGTTTCCTTGAGAGGAGAGGAGAAATATATTTCCAAGAAAATTACTTTTAGCCAATGCCTGTTGCAAATCACAAAAAGGCTTCATATTTATAAAATACTGGCTGGGACAAATTTTAAAAATAACGTCTTTAGATATTTTTTTATGTTTGCGTTGTGAAGAAATATGCATTTCATACAGAGAGATATTTATATTTGTTTTCATATTATTTGAATATAAAAACATCTTTGTAAAACAGAACTCCAGCGGTATTAACATTTTATAGATTTTCACTATAATCTTATGATATTGTTAGAAACATATACAATTAGAAATGTGTATAAACTTTACAGTGCTAAGGTAATAAATATGTTTGTGTATCTTGTAAAATAATAACTATGCGTTATTTTTGCAAAGAAATATAACTTTAATACATGTAAATCGAAGTTAACAAATATATAATATACAATATAACAATGCATTCCATTTAACCATAGCCACCATTTATAAACAATTTTAAATACAAATATCCTTGACCGGAAAATAATTTTGTTCTCTATTGTACACCAATTTATTACCATGGACTCATTTGTTATTCATATTAATTCTAGCCACCTTTCAGTAAATGTCTTAAAATATCTTTTACATCCAACATATCAGGATTCTAAAATAAATAGCACTAATTCATTATATTTTTCACCTGTAAACATAAATGCTTTGAAAGAGTTTATTTGAAGCTAAATTAAATACATTTAGCCCATGCACTACAACAAACTCTTAGGATTCGTTCATCACAGTTTATCTGCCATTCAAAAGCTATATAGAAATTTTCAGATTATTAGTAACCTAGACGATATAATTTGAACAAAAAAATCTTTAAACCTCATCAAAACTAGAAGGGGGGAATCTGTTTCTTGGAAGATATGTTAATTATATTCCAAAAAAGATATCCATTCAGTCATATGAAACTCATTTCCCCCTATCTATATCTCATTTATTTTCTTGATTTTTGTATTCCATATCTGAAACAGTTTTTTTTCTTTCCATCTACTTATAAAGTAGAAATCAAAATTGTGTTGGGAAGTAATTAAGTAATTGTGACACCCATTATGATACCAAGAATCACACCAACTGTAACTACACCTAAAATAATCCATAAAACTATCAAATGGCCTTTGCAACAAACTTGTTCCACGCTATATGGATCAATTGGTTCTTTTGTTGGGTATCCATTAACACCATTACGTTGAAATGTCATGGATTTATTGAATGGATCTCGTAAAGGAATAGGCTCCATTATAACTGGCATCCCTAAATGGTGAGGCTGTCGCATCATAGGATTAATCATATGAGGTGGTAAGTACTGTGGCATTTCTGGATGGAATTGAAAATGTGGCGGTGGTGGATGACCATTAATAAGAGAATGTTTTGAGCCATAAAAGTTTTTCTTGTCGAGACCTGCTAAGCTCAGCGGTCCTCCTAAAGGTGGAGATCTAATGTCAAACAAAGAACCATGTCTTCGCATTGGCCCATGATTTCCTCCGTGTATTGGGCATGGATCTGGACCTTCCATTGCAGCTGCAAAAGCTAGAGCTGGTACGCTTCTTGTTGATCGCAAAGTACCAGTTGATCCATTAACTGAATTCCTATAAGGACCATGAAAATAGTTTTCTACGGGTGGAGTATTACGATGGGAATATGAGTCCATTCTGTCACTTCTCGATGATGAAAAATGCTCTAATCTTTCATTGCGTATCGTAGCGTAATGATCCAGGCGATCATCGCGTCTTTCCATATTGCTCATGTTGCTATGGCGACTGAGGGGTCTATAATGTTGTCTTACAATTGGAACCTCTTCGCGGTCGTCAGACGAAGATGATGTAACAGATGGAGAAGAAGTCCTTCTGGCACTAGGGTTGTTGAAGGTCATCTCCCGATGACGCCAAGCTATTGGTATCCGAGGGTCGTTGCTTTCACCATGCCGCTGAGTTGTATTCTTTTGAAAGCCGTCCATAATGAAATGCCTGTTTAGAAAACAAGAATTATAAATAATTTTTTTTAATTTCTTCATGTTAATAAAAATATGCAATGTGTAAATACGCGAAAGTTGTGAAAACAAATCTTTATTTACTTTTGTTTCCTTTAACAGTTTATGACTTTGATCGGTATTTGCTAATTTATAAATATAGAATGAAAGTGCTCACCATTTTATCTTTATTGTAAAACACAGAACACACATCACAATTGATTTACGTGTAGAAACTTATTGATGGTTTAAAAATCGCTGTTTTGGTAATTAGTTTAAATTAATGATAATGAGGATGTCTGTGAAAGAAAATGGAGTTGCAAGAAGATATTGAAATATTTCATTCGAAGTATACTGGAATAGTTACGATTGTTATTATATTCAAACAATAAATTCTTTCTAAGACGTAAGATATTCCACAAAAATGTGCGGCCGTGATAGCTAAACGGTCATTATCGCGAGATCGTGCCTGGCATTGATTCAGTTAAGTCATGAGTTCAGATCCTGAAATCACTAAAGATCCGTCGTGCAGCGAGATTGATTTTGCTTATGGGAAGTGGTAACCCTCAGACAAGCAAGTACAAGTCTCCAAATATTGTTTAAAAATGTTTCTACATTCAAAGAACTACGGAATGGTCCTCTCCAAAAGAAAGAATACCCTCTTTTTGATAGATTGTCCTGCTTCAACACTCGCTTGCACTCACTGTCTGATATTCGTTTTGTATTAGCCATTTTGAAACACAAACGATCTAAAAAATAATTCAATAATCCTACTAAACTAATAAACCTTTCGTATCAGCATTTAAATGCAACTCCTCGAGCCCTTCAGAATGCTCGCTTCCAACGGATGACTCTTGGTTAGCTTTGTTGCAGTCAAGCTGGGGTTCGAGCCCTATTGCTATCAAAAGCGTCGTGTAATGGGGCTGATGTACGTTAAATCTGTAGAGCAGTGCTTCTCAACTTCAACTTTTTGCGACCCAATATTCAATCATAATTTTCATCGCGCCCCCCATACAATAACAATGTTATAATTGAATAATACTATACTTTTACGCTAAAGCTACAATACTACTATAATCTCTTTAAGTACTACCAGCGTATATAAACATCTCAGCCAAAGCATTAATTGCCCCGAACGTATATATACGTCTTTCCAAAGTAAGATCTTTTCTTGCCATACATAAAATTATTCCGAAGGCTTTAGAATGCATTAAAAAGGTCTTGACAGTGTTTGCGAAGGATTTACTTATTTCAGAGCATTTACTTATTTATTCCTTATATCCCCCCAATACATTACACACGTGCACCTACGTGAAAAACGATGGCATTAGGGAGCGAATCGCATAACTTTTAATCGGCATTTAAGGGATTAATTATAAACCAAACAAACTATCAAGACGAGTGTTAGTTTTTGTATATAAATTTGTGTATGACAAGCCCAGGGGCAGTGAGGCAACAGAGAACATTTGAGCCCCTTTGCAAAGTCAGGTATTGGGTCCCCAAGTTGGATTTTACAAAGGATAGGTACTTGGCGGCAATCAGGCTTTAGACCCCTAGAACCCTGGGTCCCTCACGTTGCGTGGGTGTACGTTATGACACTGCCCATGAGGTCACTGGTAAGTATTAAACTTGTTCTTAACTTAGTATTGTTAAATTAATTATCAAATACATTGCGCAGTACTGATACATTTATAAGTGTATTATATCAGTGTAAATGTGTATTTTATTTTTATTATGTCAGAATGCATTTTGTTTGTTTACTCTCAGTAAATTAATATTTTTTAAAAAATGTTCTTTTATTTCCGACTTTTCTATATACACTCGCCCCCCGGGGCGCGCCCCACAATTTGAGAAACGCTGCTGCAGAGGCTTAAAGTCCTCCTGTTGACGTGATATAGAAACTTAAAAGTGAGGTGCTAGACCTCGTGCGACGCTTTCTAAGTGCGACGTTGATGAACAATCAATTAGTTAACCCCTAATAATGTATTTAATTTTTAAAAAAATTCAGTAACTTTATACGGAACATATATGTATACGCTTTTGTCCCTTTTCCACAGGTTTTATATAAAATTTGGATAAACTTTTAGATAAAAATAATAATTCAAACAGAGAATTCTCTATGGATATATTCCATAGACAAATTCAGAAAAATATAACAAGAATATTTTATGTTAAGCTTTACTAGCTTTTGGGGAGTAAAAGGTATTGAAGGGATTTGTTGATTCTACTTAAAGTTTAACATACATATAATGGAGAGATATACATGTGTAATATGATTTATATGACATCACTAACGTAGCTAGTCCTGAATGAGTCTTGTACCTAAATTTCTTAGGGTCCATTTTTTCAGACCATTTTAACATTAAATGGTTTTTTACTTGTTCTTTTTGGGCTCCTGAAGCTTGGGAGCCCCATATTATTGATACGGTGATAGCTACGCCCATGTATGACATAGAAAATAGTTTGTTTTAATTTTTTTTTATCAAACCGATAGAAATATTATTGACAGAAATTTTAAGGATATTTTAATTCTATACAGCTGATGAAATTTTGTGGGCCTCAGTCCTCAAGATAGGTTTGAAAGAAAAACAAATGTTTTGTCTCGATTAAAAGGATTGCACCTTTTTTTATTTCTTTTTTACTTTTTGTCATATTTGCATGTAAGTCATCACAGTTATTGAATTCTTAGTTTTAGAACATATTTTACATGAAATAAAATTTAAATTCATTGATATTCTTTTACTATCCAAATTCCAGTTATTTATTAATCTTGTCTGTGAGAAAAAATATGATCGAACATTTAAAAACACTTCTCTTTAATGTAAGATCGCAAATATAGTGAGTTTTTCTTATTTAAGCAATAATAAAATTCATTTTAAAAAATGAGTTTCATTGAATAATTTAAACTTTAACATTGCTGTTTAATTCCTACGATTTTTTAATATAAGAAGCGTAAATATTTAAGTAATATAACACACATTTAAAGCATTTTTAAAAGGTATAAATACTTCTAGCTAATCAGTGCTGATGATTGTTATTATAAAAAATGATTTCTCTCGCCATAAAATTTTTTAATCACAGTGATACTTCGATCAAAAAGGAAGTTAACTTCCATGCCTTTCTATTTTTATTTAGATATAAAAATAGGTATATTGTAAAAAAAAAATAAAAACTCTCACATTTTTTTAATGGTTTATAATACGACATAAAAAAAAAAAAGTTAAGTATTTTTGATTATTTAAAAATATAAAAATTCTAATTTTTTTCAGAATAAAGTTTTTTTGTTAATTAGCTAGCTACGAAATATTGATAAGTGCGGAATTGTTTCAGGAATCCAAGTTGTAATTCTATCTCTTCCCCTCTACAGTTTAAAAAATGTTGTACCAGAAATCAATGTTGAATAGTACATGTGCTGTCGTCATTATTTTTTATATAAGTTGAGCTCACACTATCTTCAGAAACCGTGATCAAAAAACATACGATAGCATATTTATAATTTGATTTTTAAAAGCAAATAAAAAATATGAAATGAATCAAATAAATTTGAATTAAATAATATTTTGAAAAAGAAAATAAATTTAACTGGAAGAATTTTATATAAGTGGCATATAATCTTTTTATGTACTATTTCCCCAAATGTAATATTGAAAGGTGAAAAAAAATTTTTAATCGCAATAAATTTTAAACTCCTTACATGCTGGTGCCATCTGGCGAATAAAAACTCAACTAAGAACTCAAAAGAAACTTACGAAATATCAGCATCTATTCTTGAAGACACAATTAATAAACTAAACGCATTTGATTATACATTGATTAAATTAGATGTAACTCTGAATAATGAAAGTATTATGATTTCATGACTGAATTTAATAATTATAAGTAATAGTCAAAATGATTAATTTACTTAATTAGAAGCTTTTAATACTTAAAATTTAATCGAAATATGAACATTTTAAAATATAAAAATAACTTTTTACTTTCTTCAATATTTTTTGAGTTAAAATTTTAATCATTCTTGAGTTTACCGAGTTCTTGCAAATTGTTCTTTACTTTTAAATCAATTTTTTTACAGACCAAAATTTCTGCCAAAATACTGTAAATATGTATGGAATTGTAAGAAACTTTTCAATGAGAAAAAATGTTTTATATACGTATTGCTTTTGCATATCAGCAAAAGTGTAAAGTGTTTAACAATTTAATCAATAAAGTCGAATAATAATTTATTCCCAGTAATAAAAATATAGCCCTCGTGTTGCTTCAAGGTGCAAAGTTTGTCAGTCAAAGAATTATTAAAATTATTCGTGTCTCATTCAATAATTACAAATTAAGTATCCAACATTTTTACTGTGAAGATTATTATAATAGATAAATTTCATTAGTACATAACTCTTTATATCTTCATATGCAATTTTGGGAATTAATATGTAATTTTTATTATATTTCCTTTTTTCTCCCTTTCTTTTTTTAAAGTTTTTATACATGGTTCGAAAATAATTTAAAAATGCTTTTTCCATTGTTAATTACTATGAAAATAATTTCCACTGTAGTAATATTAATTAAAAATAGCAAAAAACAATAGATTTTTAATTTTTAAAAGTGGGCATTTTTAGCTTAAATGAATGTGATTGCAGAATATTCTTTTAATTAATTTCCTTAAAGGTTATGAAAAAAAATAGTATTTCTGAATTTTAATTTAGAAAGAAAGCATTATACCAAAATACATTGCAATAATATAATACTTTTTCCGACATTAGTAAAAACAAATTATACTGTACAAAACAAACAAGGAATCAAAAATTCTGAAACACAAATCGATTTCGTCTCTCTCTCTCTCTGTGTTTTCGAATGATGAATCTATTAAAAAACATTGTTAACTTTTTCTCTAAGCATCAACACAATCATTCAACCACAAAAGTAAAAAAAAAAGTACGATAGAGTTTTCTTTCATCATCTACAAACAAAACTTCATCAAATTTTAATTCACATTTCTTAAAGAAGTTCACAGCTCAAATCTAAAGGAATCACATCAAAATGGTCACGAACAAAGAAAAGTGCATTTCCGAACTTGAGCATGTAGGTCGAAGGACTTTTTATCTTTGAGAGAAATAAGTCTTTTATTTAGTTTTAACAATGAACCTAATCTAGACAATGGTTTTAAGCAAAATGAATTCTAAGAACTACTCTTTTATTTATGGAAAGGAAAAAAAAATTCTCAACCACATAATCTTTGAGACAGCGCTTCTGACTTCTGTAGAACAAGGCTTAAAATTCTCCCTTCTCCTCCCCCAAAAAATATAAATCAATGATTGTTCCTAGATGAATATCTGAATGGCTTGATTTGAGCAAATTTAAACTCATTTATAAAACATCTATTTAAATATCATCGACTATGAGTAGATTCGAAGGGAAAAATCGTGTTTTTCAATCCTTGCAATTTGATTTATTGAGGCATTATAAATTAATAATTAAAAACCAGTTTTATTTTG
Source organism: Trichonephila inaurata madagascariensis (assembly GCA_019973955.1). Taxonomy (NCBI): domain Eukaryota; kingdom Metazoa; phylum Arthropoda; class Arachnida; order Araneae; family Nephilidae; genus Trichonephila; species Trichonephila inaurata. The sequence goes on from BMAV01003579.1 coordinate 351,389, forward strand.
TTAAACTTATAATAAAACGAATTTTATAGAACAAAACTTGTTGTATTTGGACTTCCGTGTAATTCAAACTTCTATTTATTTTTCTAGCTCTGAAGAAGAATATTGCTTAATTGTTTTCGAGTGATAAGTTTTCAGAACAAAAAGTTCGATAGTTTTATCTGTCAAGTTTCGGAAGAGTTTAAAAAAAAAAGCTGTGCTAAACGCAATTAAACTTAATATATAAACTTAACTATACAATAACAACACAACAAATTTATTTAACAAAAGATTATTTAATGTTAGTGAGAGTGAAAAATATGATCTTTTACTGTATATTCTGAGCTATAGTGACTGTTCGAAAAGTAGATCACGTAAGATTCTCGTTTAACAGTAGACAGTAAATATTAATATTCTTGTAATTTTATTTCAGTATATAGAAGTGCTTCTAAAACTTTCAGTACTTGAGACCCAGTTTTCAAACATAATTTTCATCGCACCCCACTTCCTTTCCACCCTCGATACAATAACAGTGTATTGTGAATTCAATAATAAAATATACTTTGATACTAAAGCTACAAAACGACTTTAAACCATGCAAATTTTAAAGATAAGTATTGATTTTTGTATATAATTTTACATATGACACCACACACAAGCCCACAGAGTCACTAAAAATTATTAAACTTGTTCTTAACTTAGTATTGTTAAGATAATTAAATTATATATAAAATTATCAAATGCACTGTGCAGTATATAAAGTAAAGTGCATTTCTAAGTGCGTTATATCAACGTAAATGTGTATTTTATTTTTTATTATGTCAGAATGTATTTTGTTTTGTTTCCTTTCAGGAAATTAATAATTTTTTAAAATAATCTTTTCTTTTCGATATGCTCGCGCCCCCCACGTAGGGTTATCACGCCCCCTAGGGGGAGCGTTTCACAGTTTGAGAAACGCTAGTATATAGTATATCTGTATAACTAATGGTACGGATATACATTGTTCATTAACATCATTTAATGTAGATGAAGTAAAATGATTTCTGTAAAACGTTAAATTCTGATAATTCTTTTTACTTATTTTATAGAATTTATGTATTAAACGCAGAATTAAATCTAGACTATTAAAAATAACTAGATGTTTGACCTCCATTGCATGAAATAAATAAACCCTATACCATTAGTTTCTACTATTGCCCTTTTATAAAGTAATATAAAATTATCAGGCAACAAATTTATATCAATATGTAACATAATTCTTCTCATTTTTACTAGGACAGTAAAAATGAGAAGTATTGAGTTAAAAATACTTGCGAACGAGATAGAATATGTCACTCATTTAATGTATCTATTCGAAAATCCTTAATAATTTTTTTTTTGCAAGCTTAAAACAAAATCTATGGGGGGAATCAAAATAATTATTACCTTATTTTTTAGATGTTCATAAGTATAAGGATAATTAATTTCTTATTTTATTTATCGTGCGAGTGAATAATTACAGATCGCTATGCAAATGGTTTAACTGCGGGTCTAACCTGATTCATGCAAAGGATCCGAAATTCTCTCTGACAGACATTAGTTAAAATGCCTCAAGGAAAAGGATTTACGAAAATTGAAAAAAAGAAAAGTGCAGTTTTTATCTGCATGTAAAATGTCAATTCCCCGTATAATTACAGAAATCCGAAGATCTAAAACAGCTGTAAGAAAATGGGATCAAACGTGGAGTTGATGGCTACATACAGAAGAGAGATCTGTACCAAAATCATAGTTGTCTCACAGAGATCGAAGACATACTCTGAAAGACCTCTTGCTGCCTGCCTTGTGAAAAACCTCCACTGCTGAAATCGATCAGTAATTTTCATGGAAAAGTTTCGCGCTTGACGATTACTCGTATTTTAAATAACTGGATTTCACAAAATATGTCAAAATGAATTTCAAAAAACCAGCATCTTACAAATATAAAGTTATACAAAAGAAACTTGGCTAAATTGGGCTATAAACAACGTGAATTAAAAACAACATTTTGGGATGAGACACGTTTTAATCTTGATGAACCCGATGATTTTAACTAGTATATTGATACGATCTTAGAAAGAGGAAGATGGATAAACAGACATACTAAATGCAGAGATTTTTGATGCTCAGTAAAGAAGCTTCAACTTACGACAGAACAGAGAATCTTGGACGTGCAACTATTTTCGTATTATTCACTTTTAGAGGGATTAATTTCATTTTGGAACAAGATGGAGCTTTTTGCGACACTTCCAGAGCAGCAAACAAAATGCTTTGAAGAAAGATGCATCAATATTTGGACTTATCTTGTAAGGAAAGTTCGAACCAATGGAAGGTAATTAATAATTCAGAAGTGCAAATAAATCAATTCAGAGAGAGAGAAGCTTGAATGTAAAATTTAAATTGCATAAAAGGGTATCGCTCCCTCACTATTGAGGTACAATTATTAAGTATATATAATTGCTCCTCAATTCTGTTGGAAGTAAGTCAGACAAAATATGTCATTGTCTTACAATGAAAGGATTATAACATTTTGTTGGTAGAATGATATTTTAAATGTCCTTTTAAATTTCTGCTAAATTTTTTATAAGTTTTATTTCTTCAAATTTTCTTTTAAAAACATTAGAACTTTTATTCGTCATTAGACTTTCCTGCAATCCTTATCTCATAAACAAGAAAAAAACTATTTAACTAAGCAAAAGTTTCACAAGACCACATTGTGCATTTTGCGTCACTTTTAAAACAGTGAAAAAAAAAAAATATAATGTGATGTATTTCTCTCTATTTCTTTATTCAATATCCTGTTTTAATTTATAACAGTGTGCCTTAAGTGATTTTCATATGATTCAATCGATTTGTTTGCGATGATACATAATTCGAGTAAACAATGACAGCTTCAAATTAAGGAAATAGTGTAGCTCAGACTCCTTTAAATGTGTGTGATGTCAAATGATAATTAGACTTACTGTTAGAATTGGAGAAAAGTCGGTGTTAAAACACGGTTAATTACTCAAAGCACTGAACTTAATATTTAATTTTTCAAGAAATCTGATAAGTTCTTGCTCAAATCTATAAGATCTCACACTTCCAAAATGGCTGGATTATCCATTTAGAGAAGCACAGTGATTAATATGCACGTAATGGAATAAGCGAAAACATATTTAAGTTGGATTACAGCCAGTGACGTAATGTACACCCCCGCAAACCCCGAATCGCGGGGGGAGGGTAGGGTTCTACGGGGCCCAAAGCTTGACTGCCGCCAAGTACCTACCCTTTGTGAAATCCAACTGGAGGGCCCAAAACCTGACTTTGCAGGAGGCCCAAATGTACTCGTTACGCCATTGATTACAACATTTATCCTTTGACTAATACTTATTAGTGTTACCTAACAGAATTTCCAGTTAAAATTCATTAATTATGAAATAGATTACCTAATTAGAGAGGCACAGTGATTTGTACAAAACTGAATTAAAATCAAAACAGTCAGGGGGATTGCAGAAACATTCCTCCATCGTCTCATCAATGTTACGAAACAAAACTTTTAACCTTCAAAAACTATTAATTACGTCAAGTCAGTGGCGCACACAAGGGGGGTGTCCTAGGGGTCCGGACCCCTCCCAAAGCCCTTGATTTTTTCCCGATTGATTATAATTTTAAGTATATAATACGTAAAATTTAAATATTTATTTTTAATGATTAATTTTATTAATTAATACTAATTATTTATTCAATAATTAGTTTTCTACTGTTTTTTGTTCCCCAAAATCGACAAAATCAAAAGGAGCATAATACAAGAATGGTGGACTTTCGACCCTGGACCCCCTCCTTGGAAAACTTCTGTGTGCGCTACTGCGTAAAGTTAATTAATTCCAAAGAATATCAGAATCCAAAAGTCTTTGCTTGTCATTGCGAATCTATCAATCGTCCAAAATGATAAAAATCATTTCACCCAATTTTTATGTTATGATAGTATATCGTAGACAAGATGTTCTTGCCTTGTAAATCGGAAACATACGAATGTGCACAGACACAAAACCATTAGTTGGCAGGAAACAAGACTGCTAGAGGAACCGAGCCGATGCATGAAAAGCAAGGAATGAAATATTTTCATGCTTATTGGGTGTCTGTTTGAGCGGAAACATTCCAAGCGCTTCTGATGAGCTGTTGACCCACAACAATCACTTGCTCGAGAGTCCTTTCCACTGGGTTCGATCGTAAACTGTTGGAAGGACATCAGCCTTTGCTTGTGTGGGTCGAGTCTTTTGTTTTCCATAGGAAACTCTTTATGTGATGAATTTACGGGCAGGAAACCATTTTGATAGAAAATGAGGATTCTCGCGTGTGAATTAGCACTCTTATGCGCTGCTTTTATAAAATATTTGGCTATTCAATTCCACTATTTTCTGGCAGGCACTTTGCTAAAATGACATAGAAAGAGACTGATGAAAGTATATTTTTTCAAAGACGTTTGAACTTTGATGTATAAATCAATATAAATATAATAATGAAACATATCCTGACAGTGGATTCATCTCATCAAATGGAAATATTTAAAAAAATGTCTGTAAAAGCTAATTTTTTTGTTGTATATAGTTTTTTTTTTCAAGACCAGTATTATGAAATTATAATGCGTTGTTTTTTTTTTTTTTTTTATTCAAATATTCATTTAACTAAACTGATGAGAAGCATTTAAAGTATTGATAATTTTTCGACATGTAAACTATTTGGAAAGCGGATGTTTAGCAATGTGTGTGATATCTGATAATACTTGTTTAAATTTTGAATTTTTTTCGAAACTATGGCTCAGATTTTGGGACTAGGAAGTTTGATTTTCTAGGGTTTTGAATAATTTCATTTGATATGAACTCAATTTAGTTTTAATTAAATCTAAGATCCTTTAGATATACTACATGTGTATTAAAAAACCAATGGAAAAATAATAATAATTTTTCGAAATTATTAATGCATATGGATATACCGATAATTGTTCCTTAATGAAGGTCTTGATATTTAAAAGTCTAATTTGTTACATATTTCATTAGTTATAGTCATGAAGTTTGCTTTTTTTCGTTAATATATTTCATCTAAGGTATTGCATGCTGACTTTTTTGCGATGTTTTAAAAATGATAAAAACTTAACACAACTTTTGTTAACGGGAATTAATTTTAACAAAATATATTGAAATGACTTCTAGATGTATACGTATTCTGCATTTAAGAGTAATTATACGAACAAAAGGAAAATGTTTTTCTAAGTAAATATTTATTTGGGCATTTCATGAAAAGTCTGATCGCGACTAATGGGTCTTAAAGAGTTCTCAGTTGAAAAATATCCGCCTATTAAGTGACAATATCCTAGTCGCAATTCCTGGTTCAGTAACCTCTTTTGGCCTTAATGAATCTAATTAAGAATTAATTCAAATCTGGTGAGCAAATGCTTGTTTAAAAAGTAAAAGGGGAAAGATTCAACTTTTTAAGGACATTTTGATGACATACCTACTACTTTGACATACTATTAAATAAATTAGTATATCAGAATAGTACTTAAATAGCCCATTTAATAGAATTTAAGGAAATCAATTAATCATGATATAGGGCTATCATTAACTGAAACAAGGAAATGAGAGAGAGAAGAATTAAATGTAAATCGTTTAATGTAATAATATCTGTTTTAGTCCTTTTTTGATTAAAAAAAAAACTTGCCTTTTGTATAAGATGAGGCAAAGGGCAAATTTCAAACAACGTAGTCTATTTCACCATCATCTACTGCAATTAAGTCTTTTTGGTGTTTGGGGACTGGTCCCACAATAAACGTAATTAATTCAAATAATAACTATAGTATAATTTAAATCAAATAAATATCACAGCATTTTCAATATTTTGCATCATTGCCGTCATACATTGTTATACATCATTTTACATATTATGAAAAAAATGTATTGGAAAAATACGATGCATGTTTTTCAATTCCTACTGTTAGTTCCCTCTCTCCCTATATTTATGACATGTTTCAAGTCAGAACCAATCTTAATTTTTTTTAAAAAAAAGGTCTTTATTCAGCGAGCTCTCTACATGATCTGTCGCTGAGAGAAAAAGGACACCAAAATGAAATCTAAGTGTTTTTACCACTTAAGCCCAGATGTGTGAAGTATCTCTTATTTTACGAGTTGTACTTGAAAGTTAATGCTGATATATAGGGCTATTATATATAATGATCTGGGATTAAAAGTGTTTAGTGGTTCGGCCATCTGTTTCGGAGAAATAATTGGGTGATTACTTTAAGACCTGAAGATGTAATTGAAAATAAAAGTTAAGTATTATATAGGGAATTTAATTTTAAATCTAATTTAATTATCCTTACATATATATATAGGGAGAAAGGGAACTAACAGTATATATATATGTGTGTGTGTTGTTCAAATTTTCAATCATTAATAAAATACTTTTTATTCATCCCTTCAAGTTCAAATACATTTTTTTAAACTTGTAGTGGATCACACTTGTTGTCAATAGAGTTTTTTCAAATATTAATTCATTAACTAAATTAAAAAATGAATAAATAGTAACAAACAAAAATAATAGTCCGACAACATATATAGAAAGGAAAATCGTTCATTGTGTCCCTGTAGCGCAATGGTTAGCGTGTTGGACTTCTAATCCAAAGGTCGTGGTTTGGAATCCCACCTGGGATGGCCTTAATTTCTGAGGATGTGATTTATTTTTACCATTTTATTGTAATATTTATATTTAATTATTGAATAAATAGTAACAAACACACAAAATAATAGTCCAATACAATATACGGAAAGGAAAATGGATAATCGCAAGGAAAATCGCTTTTTATTTTGCCGCTTAATATTTTGATTCTGTCACATGTATATACATATTTACATCAATTGTAACTATTTAATAAAAAGTAACTAAAATAAAAATTTTCTTTGTCGCCCTAAGTAGGGAATAGACTTAAATTTTTTTATATTACTTGTTAATGCTGATATTGCTTTTTTAATGTCGTTCTACAAACATCGTGGGATATCAATGACGGTTGGAGAATATTTTCGAAAGACGGAATCGGAAACATGTAATCAAAGGAAAAAAATATTTCCATTTAAAACAAATTAAATTCTTTAAGCAATCAAATCCTTGAAAGAATTTTTGATTTCTGTTTACTTAAATCATTAAAATATGAAGAAAGTGGAAGAAAAAATGAAGTTTGCCTTCACTAACTTTTATTTAAAACGGAGATTAGGGAACAGATGGAAACTCCGGGGCCGTTAAAGCGAAACGGATTATCCGCGGAGTCGTAAACTGGTTCCGCACCAGATAATTTACAAAATTCCGACACGACGAACAGTAAAGGTCGATTTTTTCGAGGAAAATACGCTTTATGTTAAGTTCTTTTTGTTTCTAACAGTCTGTGTCGGAGTGTCTAAGCCGAGGGTTTCCCAAACAAACTTCCGCATAATGAAAACAATTCAAAACAAAAGTTTAACCTTGACAGCCTTAACCTTCTGTTGATTTGGGGGAAAGAGTACTTTAAATTTATGATTTTTCTTTTTTTAAAAATGTACTATCTTGCCAAATGTGTCAAAATTGACAGAATATTGTTAAATGAAAAATTAATCTTTGTAACGGGTCTACCCGCGTTCTTCCTACTAATAGTCCTCTTGGGGAATAATAGGTCTTTAAAAATTATTCTATTAAAAACTTTCCTCCTCCGAAGAAGGTACGATTATGTAAATTAAGACTTGTATATGAAGATTAAACTTTCGAGTTAGAGTGAGAGAGGTTAGACTGCTAGCGGATAGCAGTGATTGATTAACGTGAAATTAAGCGTGAGCACTTTGTAGCTTATATGAGTAAAATTAAGATTGACGATTTTTTACTTCAATTAGTGATTAAATTTGATTAGGTCTATTTGAAGTAGAAGGTGCATTGCCTGTACGTAAGTGATCCGATTTATTAAGTCTTCTAGTATCTCGTCTACTTCGCTATTGCTTCACATATTTGGTAATTGGTGCATTTCTTAACTTGGGTTATTGAATTTGTGTTGTTGTTGATTATTGTGAATAAATAGAAGTTGTTTTGAAGATTGCTAATCTTCCTTCCGACCCTCTCACACTAATGGACGGCATGGGACGTCCATTACATTTTCAATGAATGTTATATGCTTTTGTTAATTATATTCATATAAATTTCCTTTATTTAAATTTACTTTTCATGGGAAAGAATGCTGATGAACGCTTTAAAATTGCATTGAATTAATTAAGAATAAAAAAGAGTTTTTATGTATAATATTTAATCAGCGATGACAAAATAATTAAAATATATATTTGTTCATTTTTATTGTTTATAAATATCAATCAGTTGCTTAAAACATATTCAGTGTCAAATCGTGGTCCAAAAGTTATGACAGTCATAGAAAAGAACTCAATAAGTGCCTATTTTAGTCTCCAAAAATTTTGGGGAAAACATGAAGTGGATTAAGGGATTTAAAAGGCTAGAAAGTTGAAAAATGAAAAAAAGGTACAACAGACGTAGAAAAAAAATCATTATTAATATGTATATTTGTTGCAATCGATTTTCTAATAAAAATAATACAGAGCATTAATTAAAAAATGTATTTATAAAAATAATTCAAAACCATTTCTTATAGAATTTTAAAATATGAAGGTAAACAAATAAGGAAAGTTGGGCCTCTGTTTAACTAAGTAGCTAAATCCCGAAAAAAAGTTCGTTATGCGGAATATTCGTCAAATAGATATTCATTTTTTAATGTGCTTTAGAAGCCTCATTAAAACAAATTTTAAATTCATGAACACTATATATTATTAAAAAAAGCAATTTTTCACACTTTTTTTGTAAAATGATGTCTATTTATTTTATAAATCTTACCCATCCAAAAGAAATCTGCAAGGAAAAAAAAACTTTGTCCAGAAATACACTGTATTTTCACCTTTAAAAAATAATTTTATATTGAAACTAATGAATTTTATAAGGATATTCTCTAATTTTAAGCTTACACAAGTAGGTTTAAAAATATATTATTTTATAACCAGTACATTACCGTATGAGTCCTTAAATGTAATTACTGATAAAATCTGTTAATTTTATTTAAATTTTTTATTTGAAAAATTATGATAATTTTAATGCTCTAGGTGAGTTAGGAACCTGATAAAACCAGTTCAAGGCCATTGATCACTATGAAATATGTTAAGAGAGAGAATAATTTGAAATATCCAGAAATGTTTTTTTCTGGAGAAAAAAATTCAAATCACAAGAAAGAAAGTTCGTTAAATAGAAAATGCACTTCGCTATATGCAGGTTATTTTACGAAGAGAATAATAAAATGTTCTTGGTGCCAGGAAATGCTCGCAAAATAGAAAAATTCACTAAATAGAGGTTCGTTAAATGGAGGTCCAACTGTATTTTCTTGTTCAAATGATGGAAGAAATTTGGAAAATTTTAGCTACCAATGAAACCCACACATATATATATTTCAGGTTTTTAAGATTCAAATTTTTATAATAAAGCTTTGAAAAGTGTATTCCAATTTTAATACAACGTACTAAAAATATATTTCACACGTTAAATGATCGAATTTATTTTCCTTGCTCTTATTACATTTAAGGTATCCGAATACGTTGAAAATGACCAAATCCGGTCAAGATAGATATTTTTGTTTTTTATCTTATTGAATAGAGCTAGCTTTTGGCTTTACAAAACATGCTTTGTTTTTGTTTCTATGCTACCTAGAGGCCAGTTTACAATCAATTTTATAAAGTTAAAAACCGGAAGTGGGTCTTTGATCTACCAGAAATGGGCATTTAAATTGCTTAAAATCTATCATGGCGAGTCTGATAACTCAAAATGGTACAAAAGTATTTCTATAAAATTTTTTGAACCTGATATTTATGTTATTTTCTCTAAAGAACGTACTAAAATATTTCTTATTGAATGAATATATTTATATATATATATATATATATATATATAATTATAACCTGTTATTTAAATAATGGTCTCCATAAAAAATGTCACATTTCTTATTATGTTTGTTTACTCAATCAGCTCTAAATTTCAAATTTTAATAAATTATTAAAATTTTAGTATATTTCCTAGATAAATGCATCTAATTTGTTTTAGTAATACTCTTACTAATATAAGTTTATTACTTTTTTCTCTAACTGCTTTGAAGTTTTTCAAAAATATTGCTAAAATTTTACTTATAATTGTGATTTTCGTACAATTTAAATAATTTATTTTAAATATCGTTAGTTAAATATTAGTATTTATTGGTAGTGAGTCCTAAAAAAGCATTTGTAAAGTTTAAATATGCCATTTTGTTAAAAAGTACTCGGAACGTGTTCGGGTACCAAACCTTTTTTTGATAATCTTTCCATTG
>BMAV01003580.1:0-107927 GCA_019973955.1 Trichonephila inaurata madagascariensis
TCCCCATTGACTCCCCCAGAAAATACACTGCTCAATGATCAGTATTTGCATGTTATCTTACAGGCTCGGAAACGCGTACATGTCAAGCCTGAAGGATTATGAGGAGTATGCTACCACCTACATGGACAGACACGCCAGAGATTACTACGGAAGTGGTGCCGAAGATGAAGTGACTCTCAGGGACAACGAAAAAGCATTCCAGAAGTAAGTAATTCCTCCCCATACCAATTTGGGAGCTATTTATAAAGGGAATTCAAATGAAACCCAGTCACTAGTGGAAAGTGACGGTAACGATTTTGTTAACTCAAAAATGCAGTTACGCACAGTACACATACTCAAAAATAGTCACCAAAACTGTTGGCACATTTTATCCCATTGCGACACTAGCCGGTCGATTTCCTCTATGAAGAAGCTAGTAGGATGCTGTTGGACTCACTTCGTCGTCCGTTGTGAACTGATGTCTACGAATAGTTCGCTGAGGCAGTGAAAGGCATGAAAATCACACGGTGAATGGTCTGGACTGTACAGTGGATGTTCCAGTGTTTCAACCGAAACTGCTGCAGTGTTGTCTTCACCGCATTGGCCTCAAGGAATCTTTTGTGCCATTCCACAACACTTGAATGACACAGACTGTACTCACCATTCACAGCCTTCATCCATCGATGCATTTCACGGCTTCTAACTCCCTAAAGATCGAAACACTCCTTGTTGTTCCTTCTTACTCGCTTGCATGTTCAGTAGTGGACGATAACGTGTGTGACCACCTTCTCTTCAGCGTGAAACCCCACTGTCGCTATGAAACGCCAAGCGTTGCGCATGCGTCAGTATCTTTACCGATAGATTGTGCCACCATACACACAGTTACGTGGTGCCACCTTACGTGTAATGCAAAGTTAGACGCACTGACCGGGTTTCATTTGAATGAACCTTATATTTTATTGCACAGATAAAACTATAAGGATCTTCCAAAAAATACAGTAATCACTACACATCAAAAATCCACATTATCAAATATATTATTACTTTTATCGGGATTCGAAAATTTTATACGAATCAGTCGCTAGAACAAGACAGTTCTTTAAGAGCGATGAGAATTTATTGTCAAAAAACCAATACTTGAAATACAGAATACACAGTGAAATTTGCAGAATAACTCTCAGAAGGTCTTCACACATTTAACAGCGCTCAGACATAACTATCAGTGTCTAAAATACACGTATGTAAAAGATTATTCACAAGAACCGCTCATCCTACTCAACAGCCAAGGTAATTGCTAGTCGACTCTTCACGGTCAAAGCAAGACTAACCCAGTTTAGGCAAGCGTCTACCTATTTATAGGCCTTGCATATCCTTTACGAAAGATTTCTCTTACGTCATAGATCGTGAAATAGTGGATTTCTCCACTCATTTCCTTAGGGTTCCGAACCCGCCAAGTCAACAAATTGGACGTCAACATGATTGCCAAAAAGGATGCCAATTCGGTTCTTTCGCCAACATTTGGCTAAGTTTCCATTGAATCGCCATTATAACGTAAGGGACAGCGTTAATTGAAAATATTACAATTTTAACATAAAATAAATATAACATAGTAATATAAATGCATTACGCAAGCAAATAAAAAATAATTAACATTATTTTACACAAAATTTGTAACAATATATCGTTACGTCGATTGTCTTTTCAAATGCAGGAAATTTCAGATTCTTAGGAACAAATCATAATTTATTCAAAAACTCTCTACAATACGTAAAAAAAAATGCAAACATCTAATGTTTTGTAAATAATGAAAAATGTCCTTGTTGTTTTGGGATTGAATAATAAAAATAATTTCGATAACTGATGAATAACAGGAAATGGTACTTACCTTAGCAAACTTTGCGGTCAATTTATATTGTGAAAACTCAAAGAAAACATGCGATATACAATACAATATAATATATAATAACATTTCAAGTTTATAAGCATGTTCACCTGTGTAACTCTCGCATTCGGGTTTTAAATTGGGATATTTAAAACATCTAATTTAAAGTCAATGAAGCGAAAGTAATCCAGATTCTTGTAATGAAACTCTAATGCATTTTAAGGACAAATTGCGATAAACCATATTTTCTTTATATTGTAATATAAAATATTTTCTTACGATACGTGATTTAGGTATCGTCTTCGACCCGACTTCTTCGAAATGTTGCTGTCCGAAACATGAGCCTGTCTTTGCTCGGACATCCCGTGGGGATGCCCCTGGGAATATCTCCGGTTGCTTTCCAGAAAATGGCGCATCCTGATGGAGAAATTGGAACCGCCAGAGGTATTACTTATAATAGTGCTCTAACAATTAACAAAGTGCTGAAATACTGAAGAACTATTAACTGAAAAGAAAAAAAGAAATATATTAGATCTTAAAGGAATCGTAAAATAGATCTAATAAAATAGTAAAATAAATCTAGAAAGGGGTGGCCAACCCGAGGCACGCGCGCCACAGTGTGGCACAGCTTTGTATGAGTGGTATGTGAAGACTTATTGAAAAATTGAAAAATTTGAAAAGATAATAATTATTAAGGTATCCGACTAAGTTCGGAACCGTGATTTTGCAAATCGTATAGATGGATAATATTTATGATATTTAGTGTCACTTAGATTAGAAAATGTATATAAAATTGTTTAGAATTGTATTAAATAAAATTATTTAAACCTATTTTGACAAAAATGAAATAGATGACCCTTTTAAATATTCTTCTTTGTGAAAAATGCTTTATTTACAATAATTTTGCCGTCTTGTACAGACTGCAGAGGCTAACTAGAATTTTTGAAAAAATATATAATCTTAGAAGGGGGTTTATCCTGTTTTAGACAACAAGGAAGAAATTTTAAAAAAAAAAACTGCGATAATTTATTTAATTGGGTTGGTAACTGAAAATAATGTGAATTTTTCCAAAATATAGTTGAGCCTTGTACGAGAGGTCTGAGTTTTACATACAGGCAAAATATTATTATAATAGAAGCATTTTTCCACAAAAGGAGAACATTTTGAAAAGGTTATTCTAAGTTAATTTTTGCCGAAATATTGTATTCAAACAATTTTTTTTTAAAATGTTTCTAAACAATTTTTACATGTATTCTAATCTAAGTGGCACTAAATATCATGAAAAGTATCCATTTATGGTTTTTTAATTCAGGTTCCGAACGTAGTCGGAATTAATTGCTTTTTTTTTGAAAGGTGCTTGTCTCAACAAAAAAAATCATCAAACTCATTTAAATACATTTTTAAATATCAATAGAAAATTATAATATAGACAACACTCTTTAATTGCTGCAACTGTCGATTTTTCAAAGGAAGTGCATTCATGAGATTCTGGAATTTGAGAGAGTGCGTTTTAAAATATCTGGAAAAAAAAAACAATGAACTGCCCAGAGAATGCTTGTTGCTCAAAAATGAAGATAAACTTTTTGAGATTTAGCTTTTCTTACGATACTATAAGACATTTAAATTATATAAATTTAAGATTACAAGGAAAAGATTGTTCTTTCCATTCTCATTGATCATATATCTTCTTTTGAGAACACACTTTTGCTTTTTTCTCGATTTTGGAGAATAAAGAGAAACTGATGCACAACCCGATTGAGTTAGCATCTTCGAAAACTAATCCTAATGTAGATGACATTTAAAATTTCTCAAATTGAAAAACCACATTAAGAAAATACTGACTGTTTAATAATTATTTCTAAGTAAATTTTTCTGGTTACTAAGTTTTATTTTATACACTGTGGCCACCGTAAATGCAACAAAAAGAAAGACAAGAGATAGCACAACAAAATTTATTTTGTAGATAACATGTTGAAAAAGTATCAAATGATTAAATTTTATAAACTTCTGTGAAGTGTGGTTCCTGCCAGAATCAGTAGCCAAATAGCCGCATTGTTGGAAAATCCCCCTGCCACACGCCTCGGCATTGACCCAAAGAGACTTTGGATGTGTTTTTGGGTGGACCAAACAGCTTCCACACGCTGCCAAGTGGATCTGGGGGGCGCTGGGGTGTAATCTGGTCAATCGTGAGCAACCATGGACCCATTTTTTCTATCGGCAAAAAGACCGGAGAGCGAGCCGGCCAGGGAAGCAATTCAATTTGATGATTGACGAAGAACTTTTGGACAATGCGTGCCACATGTGGTCACGCAATATCCTGTTGAAATATGGCTATGGCCAAGCCCTAAAGGTAAGGAGAAACAACTGGCCCCAACACCTCGAATTTTTTAAAGTGCTTGGGATAATACCTTGAATAAATGACTTACACACGTGTACAATTCAGGTTTCCTCGTAAAAAAGGGGGTGTGCGTTATACGGCGGATATACCTGTAAATTAAAAAATACAGCTAGAATGTACAGGTGCACGTTATAGGCCAGATTTTACAGTAGATATTGTGTTTTAAAATTTAAATAATTTGATTATTAATATTGCAAATTATTGGAAAGTATTTGATTTAACCTTCAATTATTTTCGTAAAAATTTTAATGTTTATTTTAAATTTACCTTAAATAAAAAATTTTTTTTTATGTAAGGAAAATTCCCCCGGGAAAGTTTTCAAATTTTGCTGTCATACCCGTGTCAGTAAATGTTAACAAAAATTCCCTGGAAAATATAAAATTTGCTTTTCACTTTAAAATTGAGGGAGTATCAATTGATGGG
This sequence comes from Trichonephila inaurata madagascariensis, assembly GCA_019973955.1. Taxonomy (NCBI): domain Eukaryota; kingdom Metazoa; phylum Arthropoda; class Arachnida; order Araneae; family Nephilidae; genus Trichonephila; species Trichonephila inaurata. The sequence continues at coordinate 4,683 of BMAV01003580.1, forward strand.
GTTTAATTTAATTACTAAATAAAGGGTAAAATCATAAGATAACCCTTTGAAGACTAAATTTCCTACGTAAGAATTTAAGAATGAGTTCTCGAAACCCCTTTGGGTTAAAAATTTTCCATTAATTACAATATTCACCGTGGAGTATCCTTTTCTTTAACTAAGAGATTACAATGTTAAACTTTAAAATTTTAAAGCTTTTCCTCATGGGATGAACTTTTCAAGATAAATATCTGCCCCCAAACTTCCTGGGGTTTTACAACCAATTAAATTAACAAATTCAATCCCAGGAGTTTTTTTCCCCCTTCTATTTGGAATCTTACAATTTCCACGCACTATAGTATCCAGATGTGAACTTTTTCCCTGGGAAATTCCCAAAAATGAAATCCCCCGGGAGTATTTTCAAATAATCGTAAGGAGACATTATTTCTTTTTCCAAACACCCAATTTCCGTACGGCCCTCTAGGCGGGCGATTCCCTGAAGGGATGGTAAGGCCCAGACTTCCCTACCTGGAGTTATTTTCATTTTAAAATGTTTTAAAAAAGGGATCAAAAAATAGGAAATGGCTGATTACGGAAATCTTATAGCATTTCAAAGGATTTTAAAAGCAAAATTTTTTTTCCTTTATTTTATTACCCAAAAATTTATTAAATAAAATGTTAAAAAGCCCATACAGGAAATAAAACCCCAAAAAGGAAATTTAAAAAAAAATTAAAAGCCAATATTTGGGAATTTTTAATTGGGGATTTTACCTTTTCAATCCCAATTTAAACGTCCAAATCCGTAATATAAAGTAAACTTCACGAGGTTTTTCAAAATTAAAAAATCCCTTTTGGCAAATTTTAATGGTGAGTGTTGGTTGGGGTAATCAATTCATTGGCTCTTGTTGATAATTAACTTTTTTTAGAATCGTTTAAAAAAAATAAAATTTTTGTTAAAAATGATGCCCATAAAGCATTAAAAGTTTATTAATTTGCCTTAATTTAAAATTTTTTGAAACTTTCTCTTGAAATAAACAACAAAACAAACAAAAAAATTTTTGTTTTAAAAAAATATGCATAAAATAAATTTTTTTAAAATTTTAAAATCTTTGAAGAAATTTTTTTTTTACAACATTTGAACTTTTTACCCAATTATAAAATTTTTTTCCCCAATTTTTACAAATAAAAACAAGGAAATTTTGATGTCTATTTTGAATTCAATGGAGAACACGTGTTTGTCTTTATCATGTGACGTCATGAATTGAGCCATTGGTCGTCAGTATACTACGCAAGTTCCATTCCTTGTGCTGAAATAAGGCATAAATTATTTCTAACCACTTGACTGCTTTAATCCTGATGACAATCCAAATTAAAAAAGTAACAATGTAATGCAAAGAATATAATATTTTTTTTTGATTTAATCAAAAATAACTTTTACGGATGGACAATAAATACTTTTAATAAAAAGGAGTAAACTTATAATATATAAATAAATATTTTCGATTGACTTGGATGTATGATATCTTTCATTCATTAGGGGAAAGTAATAAATTTTTTTCTCTTAAACGATACTTGTTTTTATAGAGAACTGTGTTATCATATTGCATTCATTATATGTTTATATTTATGTTGATTAAGTAGATAGAGGAAAAAAAAGATTATTCACCCCTTTTTAACAGATTTTTTTATCTTTTAAAACTAACGGGATGAACCCGGGGAGGGCCCTATTGAATAATTTTGTGAACAACGAGATTTTACAACTTTACAAAATATTATGCAACTATTTTTTTCAATATTTTTTGTTTTTGTTTTTTTAACAAAAAAATCCGTAACTGTTTTTTTTATCACGTTGCCTGTTACTTTAATCTTTTTTTTTGAATATGAAAAAACATAATACCGTTTAAAAATTTAATTGGGACAAGCATGCTTCAATTTTATTTGGGATGTGATTATTTGGGAAAATCCCCAACCCCGTTTCTCAAACTTTTTACTTGCACCCCAAATTTTTAATCAAAAATACCCCCCCCATATAAACAATGTATTGAATTCAATAATAATATACTTCGAAGAAAGACTCAATAATTTTTAATTATAAACCACAAATTATCCAAATTATTAAATTTTTTTTTTTTAAATTTTTGGGAAATGTCCCCCCCCGGGGATACCCTTGGGTTTCCCCTTTGGCCTGTCTAATAAAACCCAAAAATTTGGGACCTATCGGAAAAAAAAAAAAAAATTTTTTTTAAATTAAATTCCCCGTAAAAAAAAAATTTTTGGCCCCGATTAATTTTTTTTTAAAAAAAATTTAAAAATTTTTTGATGATTGGCCCAAAGAAAAATTTAAAAAAATCAAAAAAGGTTAAAAATTAAGAACAAGACTGGAAAAACCCAAAAATTGAAATTTTTTAAAGGGGGAATAGAAAAAGATTTTTTTCTTCTCTTAATAGTTTTTAAAACAATTTTAGACAAAAATCGTTTTTCCCTTTTTTTAAAAATTTGGGTTTTTTTAAAAGGGTTTTTAAACAAAAAAAAATTTTTTTGTGTTCAATTGGCTTAAAAAAATTGAAGGGAAAAAAATTTCAGTTTTTATTAAACTTTTTAATCATTTTGACAAATTTATTTACTTTTTTTGAAAATTGGAAAAACAAAAAAAAATTTTTTTGTTTAATTTTCCCCCCCCAAAATTTTTTAAAATTTTTATAAAAATTAAAAATTTTTTAAATATAAAATTTTTTAAGGGCCCCTTTTAAAATTTTTCCAAAATTTTTAAAACCTTTTTGGCCCCCCTTTACTAATAAATTAATAAAAAAAAAAAACCCCTTTAATTAATACATTACAAGTTGTTAGTTATATGAGAAATATAATTTCAGGCTTCCTAACCTTCAGGCTAAAGGCGAAGTCGAGGGAGCGGGATCCAACCTGCGCAGCAAAGTCGGTTTTTCCTTGCTCGACCCCACCCTAACTTGGAAAGACATCCAATGGATCCAGACATTCACGGCACTTCCCATTGTCGTCAAAGGAGTGCTCACTGGTGAGGGCAATTTCTGGTACTACATTACCCACAGATGGAACTCTTTAGATTTCTGAGGATATAATTAGTGTCTTTCTCTTTCCAGCTGAGGATGCTGTTCTGGCTGTGGAACATGGTGCATCTGGGATATTGGTGTCAAATCACGGCGGAAGGCAACTGGATGGTGTACCAGCAACGGTAAATAAGTTCATCTGTAAAAATAGGCAGATAAAACGATTTCGTATTCAACTAATTTCATCCCATTTTTTTCAAATGAATGTCAAATGTTTATATGTAGAGTCATAAAAAATGAATTTAAATAGGTCCACTTATATAATTCTCACTGCCATTGAGCACAAAATTGGAATCCTTCCTAATGCTCAAATAACGCAATGCTCAAACCGTGTATCTTTCTCTAACTCAGTGTTTTCAAACTGTGGGGCGCGCTCCCCTAGGGGGCTGATAACCCTACAAGGGGGGGGGGCGAGCATATTGAAAAGTTGAAAACAAAAGTGTATAAAAAAATTATCAATATACAAAAAGCAAACAAATAAAAAAGGAAATACACATTTACACTTATAACTATATCAGTACTGCGCAATGAATTTTATAATCATTTTAAAGATACTACGTTCAGAACAAGTTTAATAATTACCAGTGTCGCCATAGGCTTGTCATATATAAAATTAAAAACAAAAATTAACACTTATCTTGATAATTTATACGGTTTATAATTAATCCCTTAAATGTCGGTTAAAAACTACGGGATTCGCTCCCTAATGCCACCATTTAACACGTAAATGAGCGTATCTGGTGTATTGGGAAGGGGAGGTTAAAGGAATAAAGAAACAAATAATCGGAAACAAGTAAATCCTTCACAAAGACAATCAAGCTCCTTTTTTTGCATTCCAAAGCCTTCGGAATAAATGTATGGATAACAGTGCCCAGAAAATATCTTACGGAAAGACGTATATATACGTCCGGGGCAATTAACACACTGGCTGAGTGAGACGTCTATATACGCTGGTGGTATTAAAGAGGTAAAAGTCGAACTGTAGGTTTAGCTTCAAAATATAGTATTGTTCAATTCAATGTATCATTATTGTATCGGTGGAGGGTATTTCTTACATACCGCATAGTCATACGACATGGCCACTGTCAATTGTCGATTTTGTGCATCATGAAAATCCACCGACTTGGGCCGGGGTCGAACCCACTACCTTAGGTACAGAAGACTAGCAACAAACCCCAATAACGTCACCAAGATAGGCCCACTTTCCCAAGTATAGCAAATTATATGATATGCGCAGCGCTCTCCAGTATACGCTGCATAGGACATAAGATTTCGAATCTGCAGACTGGTAAATATATGCACCGTATATTTTCCAGGGAAATTGTGGAAATTTTTTTTCTTGTCTCAGAGGATCCATGTCACAGTAAAAATTCAGGGCGGCGCCAATGGAGACAGTTCCAGTAGACAGACGATTTTACGAAAAACTTGGTCATTTGAAAGAGAAGGGCAGGTTGGTCCATACATCAAATACCAGCTGTTACCGATATAGTCGGGTCCACGATGCATTAGCTATTGTAAAGATGCTTTGAACGAGGAAATGTAGCAAGTTTGAAAGGTCTAGATGAGGTTAAAGCGACGCCAACATGTATGGAATGAGACGCATCCATGGACAAGTAAATTCTGCCACACATTTTGCAATATACGGGGTTTCCCTATCGATCAGAATAATTACTCATCAGTTGGTTTTCTGCACTTATGGTGACCTTTAAGGAGATTGACCTTGCAACACGGATGGCTACATTTATAATGGTACTAGTCTAGAACAACGCAAAAGACGGAATAGCATAGGATCTCATACGAATTATGTATCTCTTTTTGGCATAATAATCGTCGTGTACGAATGTGGTACTCACATGATTACAGATTCAATCCGACCGCATCTGTGGAACATCCTGTGTCAGATGAAAACATCATGATGACTTAGGGTGCCATCATATTCTATAGCAGGCCTTCTCTGGTTTGTGTTTGTGTTCATGGCCACATGACGGTGACTTAAAGATAAAAATGATATTAAAGAGGATTTTAATGCCTTTTTCCAACAGGATATTTATTGCCCACTCATACACTGCAAGGTATCCGGAGGCTTTCTTAGCTCCATTCATTCCTGATCTCTGATCAATCGAACACATTTGTGATGTGATAGGACGCCACCTACATATGTAGTCGGTCTCCAATAACTCTAGTGCAGCTTCGAAATGTGACATTAATATGAAAAATAAAATAAAATCTTAGTCGATGTTATTTTTCAAGACTCGAAGATTCGAGTCCTCATGCCTATAAAGACCCAATGTACAAGTATAAGATGGCTGATGCACATTAAATCTGAGGAGGCTCAATGTCTTCACATTGGAGTGGTGAGTAAATTTGTAGATGGAGGTGCAAAAGCTGAGATGGTGGCATTGACAAGTGACCAATGGTTTAAAATTATGCGGCTGTTCTTCAGTAACCCTCGTGTAGCTCGAAATGTGTCATTAATCAACAACCATCATCATTTCACTAATAAAATAATTTGTGTGCGTGCTTATGACCACAAGATAGAAGTGAAAACTTCTGATTTATTCTGGGCAAAAAAATCCTATCATTTCGATGCACTACGTTTTCTTTTACATTTTAGTATGGCGAGCGTTAAGTAGTTCTCTTTTTCCTGCCTATTCATCAATGGATTTGTTTATTTCATCCATTTTCCGTAAAGCGCAATGATTAAATAATTAAGCATTCTTATGTATTTATATGCTAGCTGGTATACCAGTTCTTCACACGGGCGAATTAAAAAATGAAACAATTCAGATTGAAGAATACAGGAGTTTTCATTGATTTAATTTTACGTGAATTACAGATTAAACACAAAAAATGGCTTTTTCCACACCTCAGTTGAACAAAAAAAACCCCTTATTTATTTAATTTTAGGCCTAGAGATCTAATAACTAATAAAAATAATTTTTTTTTATTTATAACGCTCGTAACTCTCTTGTGTGTCGATTTTTGAAAACACTTACTTAAGCTGATCTCCACTCAGCAAAAGCAACACATTTTTACACATTTTGTGTAAATAATTTATATCTGGATGTTTAATACGTAATACCTAAGTATGCCTCCACGACGAAATAAGGAGAAATTCCAATAACTTACGGAGTTTGAACGAGAGAGGATTATCGGCCTTCGAGAAGGAGGATTTTAATAGGAGCTCTTGTGCTGCGGAACAGTTCGACAGTGATGCGAGTTTGGAAGCAGTGGACCGACGAGCACCGAACAACTCGAAAACTAGTAGTGGATGACCGTATAGCTTCCTCCAGGCAGTTGGTAGCACTTTGGTCTACTGCTACAGATACACTAATGTCGGTTTCGTCAATTAGTCGAAATCTGCTGCACCGTGGATTGTGTGCAAGGGTGCCTTTATACAGGATCCCCCTCATGGCAAACCATCAAAGGCTGCGTCTGTAATGGTCTCATGAGAACAGATCCCGGCAAGCTGATTGGTACCAAGTTGTCTTTTCAGATGAATCACGATTCAATTTGTGGGACCATGATGGCCCCATTCGCGTTAGACGCTGTGCCTGTGAAGGTTGCCTTCTAGAGTGCGTTATCGAACTACATGTGGCCTAACACCCGGAATTATGGTTTGGGGTGTGAGTTCGTATCATGGACGATCCAATTTGCTACGAAATGAGGGTAATCTCAATAGCAACAGGTACGTTCGTGAAATGCTACAGCCCGAAGTCGTTTCCTTCTTTCAAGGCACCCTTGGAGCTATCTTTCAGCAGGATAATGCATGCCCACATGTCGCAAAGACTGTTCGAGACTTCTGTTCAGCGCAACACATGCAACTTCTTCCTTGGCCTGCTTATTCGCTGGATATGTCGCCTATTGAGCACGTGTGGGATTTTTTTGGTCAGCGTCTCGCTTGTGATCCACGTCCAGCAGCTTTAAAAGACGAGCACATGCAAGTAGTAGGGAATTCTCTTCCACAAGCAGACATTCAAAATCTGTTCGAATCCATGCCATGTCGTATAGCAACACTTATTACAGCGCGTGGTGGCTACACCAAATACTGATTTCGGACACTAAATATTGTTTGTTTTTTGCTTTGAAAATTTCTTTTTATTTATTTGACAAAAAAGTCTTTTTCAAATTTTTTTTTAAATTTTAAATGATTCCTTCATGGTGTTGCATTTTTTACTAACAGCAGTTTAATTCTTTTGGCGCATTTTTGTGCTTATAAACGCTCTTTCTACTAGTTTAAAAATAGTTCCCATGTTTCGTTTCTTCTTATCTTAGATCTCCTACATAAGAATAACCTTTTTCTTCAGTTATTTTCGCTTGCGCTCCTCTTTTTTTGTTCTCTCGCTGGTGTTGAGTTGAAGTGGGCTGTGTGCATGGCAGTAATATTTAAATAAAGAAAATAAAAATTCACAAGAAAAAGGGTACATGAAATTTTTACTTAAAAAAAGACACACGTCTAAAAAGTTTTCAATTCAAAACAAAACGAAAGTCGCCGACCCGAGCACTATTTGCCGACTGGAGCAGAGTAAACCTGAACGCGCCAAAACTTGACTCTTAATTCAGATTCACTCATAAAAAAAGGGCCTAAAGGAGTTATCACTTCAAAAATATCACGAAATAGAGCTTTCTTGATTATTTAATAAAATTATCTAAAAATTAGCAAATGTCCCATTTTAAAGTGGGAAGAAACAGATTTTCACTTAAGTCATGAATACCTCCCTTGTTTAACTTTTCATTAAATAGCCTTCGTCAAAATAATAGACAATAAATTATTATACAGCCCCAAAATGCAATTGTTTCTCCATCGTTTGTTGTCTGTTTTCATTTCAATGGAGCATTCCGAGCCTTATACACTTAAAACGGAAAGAAAAAAAGAAAAACATTTTTCTAGCTGACTCGGGGCATTCTTATAGAAACTCAATATCTACAATTTCTGTTTCCGTGTTTAAAAACATATATGAAATAGTTCTCCATCTTAACGGAATGCAATTATGTTATAGGATTATTATTTAGATTGTTTTTTTGACGTCAATCTTTTGACACAGACAGTCTTCGAAACCTTTGTTCCAATTCTGCACATTCTGTGTATCCTTGTTCCCATATTCTATTACCGAGTAATAATTATAGAGGCCGAGAGTTGTATAATTTACATTATCATTTATTTCCCCCTCCCCTTAAAGCATGAGATATACTAAATTTTAAGTAATAGTGTATGTATCTTCAAGAAAACGTAAAGTTCTTCATGGCTTTTATTTATTAAGAAAAATAAAATATGTACCAAAAGTCCTGCATTTTTTGCAGAAGACTGATTTTTTTAACGTCGCACTGCAAAGCAACCCAAGAATTCTTGGAAACGACCTAGGAATTGCGGGTCTTGCGTAAGAGACGAGGATGACGCCTGAACGGTCACCACATTTCCCAAATTTTGGCACAAATCACTGCGAGGACTCTGAACTTCGTCATATTTAATGTTATGACCACGGCTCTCTTGTAGAACACTCCTCCGACAATACTTATCAAGTTTGAAGTACAGGGTGATTAGGATGCCCGGATGAGACATTATATCTTCCAAAAAAGACCGGGTATTCTTCTCTCATGCCTGGGAGAAAATAGATGTGAGTCGATTCCGAAAATGTCCTTGACGTTGCCAGACCTTTTCTTTCTCCGACATCCATACGATTTTAGTGTCTCTGCGATCTATAGAAAGAACTCTCCAGTGACCAGTATCTTTTGATGGTTCACCTTCGCTCATGTGGGCCACGAACTATTTGAATGAAAAGGAATCTCGGTCTGTCGTGATAAGGACAAACCCTCAGTTTCAAAGTGACCGGGTGATTTATGGCCTTCCAGATGCTTTACTGGGTAAGGCCTCGGTGATTGTTTCAGACGCGCCAGCCTATTGTCTCCAAGCACCATTGGAGTTGGGACTAAAGTGAAGAGGGCGTGCGCAGATCCACAACACTCACCAATCAAAGGAAATTGGGATGGGAAAGAGACCCGCCCAGGGGGTTTAAAGCTTAGGTTCGCAAGTTAACAAAGACTACCTTCTGGATATCTCACAATCTTCTGCATTTCCTTTCGAATCAGCTTTTTTCTTCATCGAAGATATTTGAATGGAGGTTGCAGGGGCAGCTGCACCTCAAGAACAGAGAGAGATGAACATCGATGACCTTTCAAAGGCAGAGCACCGGAAGCGGTGGAGCAACCGCTTTAAGGAACTGATTTTGGACCCTATCAGTGAAAGGGGTTGAGGGGACAACCGCACGCAATCGAAAGCCGATCATTTCAAGCTTTTTCAATCTTACACGGGACTAGACCTTTTCTCCAGCGAAAGCATGGGAACAGAAATTTATTAATGAATATACTGTTTTGTTTATTTAATTTGGAATAAAATGGCTTTTGGGTAAATAGCTGTGTGATCCTTCACGCTGCTAAGTAATGAAGTGATTTTAAGGGACCCCGACACTACAATGTGCAACGACCCTCTATTTAGTACTAGCAATTTATATTAACTGTATTTACCATAAGTCCGCTAACAGATATTTTTCTTTTTCAGTTGGACGCGCTTCCTGAGATAGTAAGGGCGGTGAAGGGTCGTGCCGAAGTCTACCTGGACGGAGGAGTGAGAAGGGTGGGATGTCTTCAAGGCCTTGGCTCTGGGGGCGAAGGCAGTTTTTTTGGAAGGCCCGCTATATGGGGACTTGTTCACAGTGTAAGCAGAGTTTTTTTAACCATTTACTATATATAAATGAAGGGGTGTTGGAAACCTAAAATCTTATTAATGTGACCATTTTTAGATTTTTACATTTTCAAGCTGTATAGATTTTAACCTTTCTAAAAATGCCTTACTTTAACCTCTAGAGTAATTAGAAGCCCTTAAAACAGATTTTTAAATAATCAATGAAAAACTGGGCCATGCCCATTTAAATGGCGAAAAATGTAAACAAAGTATTTTGTTTTTGCTTAAAAGTTTAATGAATGATGGAATTCAAAACATTTAATCCAGAATTGCTAAAAAAGTGTTTACATGGAGGTATACAAAATCCCAATGGAAGTGTAAATAATGTAATATGGTCTCGTGTACCGAAGAAAATATTTGTACAGATAGAAGTATTATAGGATGCAATTTCATCATTTAATATGGGAAATGTATCAAAAATAGAAATTTTGAGAAAACTTAATATTGAGCCTGGTGATTACACGGTATATATAGAGACAATGGAGAGCCTCGACAAAAAGATTCTGTTAAAGGCTAAATACTCATGTTTACAAAAAACAAAGGAAGTTAGGAAAGAAAAAGGACTTAAAAAAAGAAAGAGGATGATGAGATTAAAAAAATGTAGATCATTTGGAGTATGGGGAGGAATTTTTTAATAAAAAAGAGTAAATATAAGTTGAAATTCATTTATCTCAAAATGTACATTTTTGGTGTTCGATGCACCTTGTCTGGGGAATTAAGGTTCACAGATATATGTAAGTTTTTATGACATATTTATAATGATGGCTAATATATACTGAAATGAGCATTTTGTAAAAAACTCAAAAATTTATTTTTTACAAATTTGTTTATGTGAAAAATGGGTCAAATTTCACTATGTTTGATAAAATATTTTATAAATAATTAAAAAATTCAAAATTTGCTAAAAGCTCATTTCAATATAATAAGAAAGGTGTACTTTAATTGTTTGAAAAATTTCAAGCATGTACATGTAACAGATTTTGAGAAAAGGTACATAGAAAACTGCCAATTTAACATTGTCGGTATAGAGGTTTCCGACTCCTCTTAAACCAATATCGTTACAAAAAAAAACATATCGTTCTCTTTAAATGTTTTAAGGTATCCGACTATGTTCCAAACCATGATTTTAAAAAATAATAATTTTCATGATATTTAGTATCACTTATATTAGAATATATGTATAAAATTATTTTAAAAACAGTATGACCAAAAAATTACTTAAATACAATATTTTGGGAAAAATTAACTTAGAATAATCCTTTTTGAAAACGTTCTTCTTTTATAAAAATGCTTAGAGAGTCTGAACTAGGATTTTTGAAAAATTCAAATTATTTTCAGAGTTACTACCAATTGAAATAACTATCGGCGTTTTTTTTTAAATTTCTCCCCTCTGTTGTAGTAAAGCATGAATAAATCCACTTCTAAGATGTATGTTTCAAAAATTCTAGTCCAACCTCTGTACAGGGGTTTGAGCTATATACAGGCAAAATATTATTATAATAGAAGCATTTTTCATAAAAGGAGAATGTTTTGAAATTGGTCATTCTTTGTCCATTTTTTGTCAAAATATTGTGCTTAAATAATTTTTTATTGTAATAATATTCTTAAAACAATTTTATATACGTTTTCTAATCTAAGGGACACTAAATATCATAAATATTATCCATTTACACGCTTTTGCAAAGTCACGCTTCCGAACGTAGTCGGATACCTTAAGAAAATATTTAGGGAATTTTCAGCTGAATCAAATATTTGTGTACTAATTTTAGGGGCAAGATGGAGTAGAAAATGTCTTGAAAATAGTGAAATCTCAGCTGGACACCACAATGGCATTAACGGGTAATGTTTTTCAACAAAAATTTTAATAAGTTTTGGGTATGATTATTTTTACATCTATTATATGAGTTTTTTATAAACTTATTCATACTTGTGATGGGAAAAATCATAAATGAAAAGAATTTCGAACAGAAATATATTTAAAGTAGTGATAGTAAAAAATAGCAGATATATATGTAAGTATATAGTACAGATAACAGAAATATATATAAAGTGTTGATATAAAGTGAGAAAAATCATAGTTACTTTATTTTACAGCAATAACTGAACAACTGATAAACGCAGCAAGTAAAAATAAACAAATTATTTCTGTACTATTTATATTGAAACACAAAAAAAGAACATAATAAACTAATAATGAAAAATACATTTTTATTAAATATCTAAAAATATAATAAATAACTAAGAATAGCATTATTACATGAATCAAAAATTATAGAAAATGTAATAAGAAAAACGACGAGGCCCCCCACACACAGTGGTCAATTTTTAGCGTATCGTGCGTCCACACCACAGGTACGGGATCTATTCCCAGGCTGGGCCAGTTAGACTCAGCCTCTCATCCCTACTGCAGTGGGTCGATAAATGATTACCAAGCTTGCTTGGGGACTTAAGCACTGAGGGTCTTGCTTCAGACTGACCACCTGATTGGGAAATCTGTTCATGCACCTCAGTGTCCAATGGTTAGGCACAGTAGGTTCTGGCCCTCATGGGCTGTTGAGCCATTGAGTTTGAGTAAAAATGATAATAAAATAAACAAGAACTAAATAATTGGATTTATTAAAAATTATAAAAATTTGGATTTTTAAAATTATAATAAAATGGAAATAAATATTTTCATTAATTAAAGATTATAAAACAATTAATAATAAAAATAAAATAATTAAATAAATAAGAATACAATATAATTTAATTTTTAAAAATTGTAAAGGGTTAATAATTAAAATATAATAATTAAAAATAGGTTCATAGGTTAAAACAACGTTAAAGTGACAATTGTTGTCTGAGCTAAGTTCGATATGTCTTTCTCGCGTCCATTTGAAATTCCCAACAACTAAAATTAAATTCCAAAAAATAAGTTGACTAAATGTGCGGAGAGGGTTATTTATATAAATTTTATCAACACTTTACGGTCTCAAAATTTTACAAATAATACATATTTACAAATAACAAAAGGACTTTGTTATGATTACAAATAATTTGAATTATTACTAATTAATTAAAAAAATAAAATAGTTATTAATTTAGCTATGATTATAAGTAATTGTATTCGTAACTAATATAAAATATAACTGTTTTAAATTTTTTAATTAATTTGAGTAATTTCTCTTTCTTTTTCATAAATATTTATTAATTCTTATGAAACATGTAAACAATATATCATACGACAGGACAAATTCTATTTGACGCTATTTACTTTTAAACGATACTACGTACTTTACCAGACAATGTAAAACCCTTTATTGGGGGGAGGGTATTCAAATATTTTGAAACTTGAGTAGTATATTAGCATTTTAACGAGCTTATTTAGGTATATCTTTTTTAAGTTTTCACCTTGCACCCAATTGACGATTGCATTTCATTTTTAGCGCATACCTCTGTCGAAATTATTATATAATACTTCCTGAATTCGACGCGATTGTCTTCTGTGAATTCCTTTTTCCGGTTATACGTCATTTTGCATAATTCAATATCCTTGATTGATATTCCATTGATCAATTTTACTCTCTCATCAGATTTTCGTAACGCAATTCAAAACATTCCGACTGGTTTCAAATGTTCTGTTTTATAGAAGGTATTCCAAATGATATGAACAAAAAGGACCGACCTTTAGTCTTGCTTTCGGAACTTCCGTTTTGTAATGGTTTTGTATGTCTAAAATTTACTTTAAAGTTCGGGTATTGCAATTTCTCTGAATCGGGCTGTTTATTTTCGATAAATAAATTGTTTATTTCTGATTCTCTTTGCTAATTGATCTTATCCTTTTTTTAGGAGTTTCTCGTTTGGAAGATATCCAGAGATCTCATGTCGTCAAGGGAGATCGTTATGAACCTCCGCCGTTAGAGGTGACAAAAAATAAAGATTATTTATCAAAAAATTTTCTTTCTTTTTCATTCATTGAACTTTTTTGTATCCACATTCGATTATAAGTAATGACTGAAAAACAAATAACAAAACATTTCATTTCAAACAATAAATTTCTATGTTAATTCATTTTTTTTTAAATAATCATCTAAATACTATGTAAATTTTTTTGAAATAAATATTGTACTTAAATGAACTATTACTGAAAAAATTGTTTAAAATTTGATTGATATGAAATGCTAAAATAAAGTTCCGTGACATACAGCGAAGATATTCAACGTTTTGGCAATGCGACCTACAGTGGGACATTAGGTTAACATGCTAACCCTTAAGTCAAAATTATCAATAATCTAATTCTAATTAAACTTTGAATCTTAAAGGTGTGAAGAGATTTCCATTTTAAAACCCAATATTTTTATATTAAAAAGCCTGTCAATAATCGATTTGTATTTAGTTAAATTTATTTGTGAAGCCCAGTGGCTGAGTGGTTAGTGTGTCGCGCTTCCACACCATAGGTTCAAACCCCGGGCTGGGCAAGGTTGACTCTTCCTTTCAGTGGGTCGATAAATGAATACCAAGCTTGCTTTGTGTGGAACTTAACACTGGGGGTTTCACGTCAGACTGACCTCCTGACCGGAACATCTGCTCAGGGCCCAATGTAACATATACTGAGTTGGGCACAGTAGGCCTTGGCCCTCATGGGCTGTCGCACCACTGAGTTATGTTAAGTTAAATTTTATTTGTAATTTTTCATCCACCCTGCAACCTTCTGGAACCAAAATAGTGTCATATATTACATGCCATATCTACATGCTTAGATAATTACAAGGTTGATCGATTGCTTACCAACATTGTATTCAGAAGCCACATGATGGACCTTGTAATTTTGAACCATGGGCAAATGACGAGGGTGACACCTAAGCTGTCAACACTCTCCAAACTTTCATGCCATGCTTAAGTGAGGATTTTGAGCATCAACATATTTAAAACGTTCATCTCAGTTCCTCTATCCTGTGCGTCTTTAGGATCAAATCCACAGTAGTTCAGTAGCGCACGACTCGAAAGAAACAGTCTGTTTTTTCAAGTTCATGACCATGACCACTTAGCTACTACGACACAACTAGAGAATTATAAAGAGCATGATTTTGAACAAAAAATGAATGAATAAATAAAGTTTATTAAATAGATCATTTATTGTTCACAGTGTAAGCTTTTTGCTTGTTATATGACACGTTAGAAATCTTTTTAAATATTTCGGAATATTTTTTTTAAAAAAATTTTGAGATATTTTCATTTTTTTGACTCAAATTTCCTTTAATTATTTCTTTTGATATTTTTCAGGGCAATTTTTTTTAATGTGTTTTAAAGAATTTTGTTGTTGTTGTGACTAATGCCACCTGCCTGACGAAGTCAGATCGAGGTTCACGAAATTTCATCACGGCTAAGGACTAGAATTTTTACGCCTGTCGTTAGCCTTATCTTTAAGCACCATTCAGGTGACAGTATGATTTTGCTCGGATCTACCCCAATTTAGTGGGAGAGAACCCTGGGAGTGGCCAGGAGCCTCCCACCTCTCTTCCCCTTCCACCAGCCACACGAGAGGACTTGCGACTTGACGCCTATTTAGAGTATCCCCCTGCCGCAAATGCACTATATATTTACAAACATCCATGTCTTCTCCGGGATTCAAACCCAGTCCCTAAGGCACAGCAGTCAGCGTCGCTAATCACTATACCGGTTGGGTGACTTTAAAGAATTTTTAATTTGTTTGATGAAAAATGCTTCTATAATAATAACATTTTGCCTATATATATATCAGTAGCGCACACAAGAATTTTTCAAGGGGGAGGGGGGTCCGGGGTTGAAAGTTCACCATTCTTCTATCATGATCTTTGTGATTTTGTCGATTTTCGGGAACAAAACACAGTAAAAAACTAATTATTGAATAAATAATTAGCATTAGTTAATGAAATTAATCATTAATAACAAATACATAATTAAATTTTACGTTCTATATACTTAGAATTATAATCAATCGGAGAAAAATCAAGGGCTTTGGGGGAGGGGGTCCGGACCCTCAGGACCCCTTCCCCCTTGTGTACGCCACTGATATATATAGCTGAAACATCTTTACAGAGTATGAGAATTTTGAGATAATATATAGTTTAGGAGTGGATTATATTCATATTTCAAAATATCAGTAGAAAATTTTAACAAAAACACGCCCAGTTATTATTTCGGTTAATCGTGACTTTGAAAATAACATGAATTTTTCAAAATTTTTGTTCAGTGTTTACTGGGAGGTCTTAACTATATATAGACAAAATAATGTTATTATCAAGTATTTTTCTTAAAAGTAAGTTTTTCTTCATTTTTTGCCAAAATATAGAATTGAAATAATTTTTCTTGTAGTAATATTTTTAAAACAATTTTATATCTGTGTTCTAATTCAGCTGATACAATATATATATATATATATATATATATATAATATTCATTTACACCCCTTTTCAAAATAAGGTTTCCAAATGTAGTTAGACACCTAAATTTAAAAAAAAAAAATTAAAGGCCCGATATTTTATGACGATGTTATTAAAGAATTCATGTGGAACTTGGCGTTAAAGTAATAATTTAATTTTTTTTCAAAAAATCGCCTAAATATATAATTAGAAGGAAATCATGATTTTAACACGCTTTTATAAGTTTCACTTGTATGTAATGGAATTTTTGAACTCGATTTTTACACACTTTAAAAGGTTAGAATAATTCAAAATTTTGCACTCTTGTTAAATACCGATGACAGTACAATAATTTCATAATTTTGTTCCATTGTTCTGATCAGGATCCTCAAAAATAAGGATTTCGAGATTTGGAGATTAATTCATTATATTGTTTCCAGATTTGGCAACTAATTGCGTAAACCATTTTCAAATTTGGCCACTAATTCCAAATTTAGTGACTAAAAAATTAAGGTGCAACCCTAAAACTCCAAATAGGCTTGTGGTTAATACAAATAAAATGAAAAAAGTGTTCTTTATGTGAAAAAAGGTAGGGTGGGTGCGTAGATTTTCTGAAAATGGAAGTAAAAAAGACTCGTGCATGTGAATAATAATAATTTATGTTTTAACTGCTAAATATTTTTTTTATTTTCAATACAAAGCAATATGTTTAGAAGTGATGGTACGAATTAACATTATAGCAATACGTTTAAAAGGTGACAGTACGATTGACATTTGATATTTCTTTCTTAACACACTTTTATTAGTTAGACCCGTATCTATAGAGACGGAATCTTTGAAATATAACGATATGGGACCCATACGAGGCCCCGTAAACGGAGAGAATACCCTTCAAACCCGTTAATTAATATCCATTGGAGATCCTGACTAATTCCAGCAGCCACAATTCTGGCTCCATATATCAAACTCAAGGATAAATTCAACCGAGAATAAATGATAGTTTTAGAAAAAAAAAAACAGCCTTTTATTGTAGATCGCAAAAAAAAAAAATAAAAAAGGTTTAAAAAAAACCCAAAAAAAAAATTTTTATATGAATCGAAAAAAAGTAAAAAAATTTTTAATATAAGAATAAAATATTGACTAAAAAATTAAGTCATTGTGGTAAAAGCTGGGGGGCTTTTGTACTCATTTTCGCATTAACTCAGCATTTCGGAATAGAACTAGTAAAAATTATAACAATTAATATGAGCACCCACGTTTTTTATCACAATGACTTTAATTTTCTCTTCAATCATCTTATTCTTTTTTAAAAATTTTTTTTTACTTTTAGTTCGTTCCTAAAAAACTAGTTTTTTAGTTTTTTTAAAACTATAATTTACTTTACTTATGTTATCTCAGTGACATACAGAGATTTGAAAACTATGACAAGAAACTTATATCATGGTATTTATAAATTCAAGAGACGGCATATATTTAACATCCCTAATTAAAAACCTTCCCATCATTTCATTATTTAAGAAATTATGATAATGCAGGGTGGGTAAATCGATATTTATTTAATTCACAATCGGAAGTATCGACTTCTAACATTTTTTCTCTTTTGAATATCAATTTATCATTGTGGAAAAAGAATTAAAATTCTCAAAGATAGATGAACAACTGTTGGAAAGCTAATAATTTATATTTTATCTATAAATTATTGCCAATAATTCAAAAAGTAATTTAACTGCTTATGTATTAAAAATTTCAGCAGAAAAACTTAAAAGCATTTAAAACGAATTAGATTCTTCTGTAGTTGCAATTTGTTTCGTTTTTACATTAATTAAATCAAAATTTCATCTGACACTATCACACACACACATCTATCCAATATAAATCTATAAATTTTGGAAGAATGACCAACAAAAATATAAACATTAAAACCTTTGTTTCCACATTTTCAAAGTGATTCTTTATAAAAGACCAAAATTCAATTACAATTATTTGATCTTAAAATGAATTTTTTTTAAATATATATGATCAGTAGGCACTTAAAATATTCTATAATTGACTTTAACTTCCTATTGTAGTGTACTTTTCAAATAATTCATTTCATTAAATTTTTTAGCATTGAGATCACATTTGTATAGTTAAAATGGCTTAAGGTATCCGACTACGTTCGGAACCATGATTTTAAAAAGCGCATAAATGTATAATTTTCATGATATTTAGTGTCACTTAGATTAGAATACATGTATAAAATTGTTTTCAGGATATTATGACAAAAAAAAATTTAAATACAATATTTTGGCAAAAAATTAACTTAGAATAACATTTTTTCCAAATGTTCTCCTTTTGTAAAAAATGCTTCTATTGTATTAATAGTTTGCCTGTATATAGCTCAGACCTCTGTACAGAGGTTCAACTATGATTTTGGAAAAATTCACATTATTTTCAGAGTTACAACCATTTGAAATAATTATCGGCGTATTTTCTTAAAATTTCTCCCTTCTGTTTTCGTAAAACATGAATAAACCGACTTCCAAGTTATGCATTTCAAAAATTCTAGTTGAGCCTCTGTACAGAGGTCTGAGCTGAATACAGGCAAAATATTAATACAGTAGAAGCTTTTTTTACAAAAGGAGAACATTTGGAAAAAAGGCTATACTAAGATAATTTTTTGCCAAAATATTGTATTTAAATAATTTTTTTGTCATAATGTCCTTAAAACAATTTTTTGCATGCATTCTAATCTAATTGACACTAAATATCATAAATATTGTCCATTTACACGCTTTTGCAAAATCACGGTTCGGAACGTAGTCGGATACCCTAATGAATCAAAAAAGGACTTTTTAAAATTTGAAAAATATTTTTCAAACCATTATAAGTTTTCAGTTTATTAAAATTTGATGATTAATTTATTGCAGCTTATAAATTCAAACAAATTATCATTAAACAATTAAATTTAACATCACTTACATAAATTAATATAAAACCATCAGTATTGATACTAGATTGTTTTATAAATGCACTCATGTCCAAAATTAAGGTCACAAACATATTTTTCGACATAATTTTAAATTGCTTCCTGAAAAACTAACACAATTTGCATTTTATATATTTTTGAAGAACGGTAGTATACAATATAAACCTTCGGCTTAGGAAAAGAAGTTTTTTAGCGTTAGTTTTTGCCGAATTACAGGATTGAGACTGTTTAAACATATGAGACTTTTTCCTGCAGTTTTGTGAATATCGTATTGATACAAACAAGTTAGCCTGTTAGGACAGCATTTCTCAAACTGTGGGTGCGCCTCCCTAGAGGAGCGTGATAACTTTACAAGGGGGACATATTGAAAAGTCAAAAACAAAAGATTATTTAAAAATTCTTAATTTACTGAAAATAAACAAACAAAATACATTCTGACTCATAAAAAATAAAATAACATTTACACTGTTGTAATACACTTATAAATGTATCAGTACTGCACAATGTATTTCATAATTAATTTAACAATACTAAGTTAAGAACAACATTAATAATTACCAATGACCCTATGGGCTTGTCATATAAATTGTTATTATTATATACAAACATTTCCACTTATCCTGATAATTTCTACGGTTTATAATAAACCCCTTAATTGTCTATTAAAAAAGTTACGCAAGTCTCTCCCCAATGCCACAGTGTTTCCACGTAGACGCGCTTATGTAAGGTATTGGGGGGAGAAAAGAAATAAAAATAAGAAAATCTTCTGAAATAAGTAAATCCTTCGCAAACATTATCAAGCTCTTTTCTTGCATTCCAAAGCTTTCGGAATAATTTTACGGATAGCAGTGCACAGAAAAGATCGTAATTCGTAAAGACGTATATATACGCCGTTGGCACTTAATAGGTTAAAGTCGTATTGCAGCTTTAGCGTCAAAGGGCATTATTGAATTAAATATATATTGTTATTGTATTGAGGGCGGAGGACGCGTGATGAAAATTATGATTAAATACTGGATCGCAAACATTGAAACTTTGAGAAGCACTGTGTCAGGATGACTTCTCAAAACCGTTTAGATGATTTTTTGAGATGTAGAGCAGGCTTGAAGCTGGCCAGTCTCAAGTAGAGGTGGCTCGATCATTACAATTGGACCGAAAGTGGTCTTACGGCTGTGGAAGCAATTCCAAACAAGTGATACTGTGATCAGGAGGGTCAGCCAAGGAAGCTACAAAGCATTAACATCTGCACAGAATTGCTACTTGGCATTGAGCGCTCGACGACATAGGTGGACAAGGACTCCACAGCTTGCTCGTGACTTTTCTGCTGTATCTGGAACAAGAATTTCCAGACAAACTCTCCACGTCCGTCTTGCAGAGACTGTCCTTCATACCCGGGGTCCAATCTGAGTCTCTTCGAATGCATCCAACAGGAAAGGCAAGATATTTGGGGAATTGAAAACATCAGTCACGAACATCACAAGAAAGGGGGCGTGTTCTTCTTAGTGATGAGTCGAAACGTACCAGACAGAAGGATTTTCGTCGAGTCTTCCTCTTGAGAGAAAATAGATCTCGCTTTCATCCCTCCTACGTATCAAAAATCGACAAATTTGGTGGCATAGGAATCCTTATGTTTGATGGCATAATGTTGGACAGTCGTACACCAGTGGCGCACCCAGCCCTTGATTATTTTTTCCAATTGATTACAATTTTAAGTATATAGTATGCACAATTTAATTAAGTATTTGTTATTAATGATTAAATTTACTAATTAATGCTAATTATTTATTCAATAATTAGTGTTTTACTACCCGAAAATCGACAAAAATCCAAAGGAGCATGATACAAGAATGGTGGACATTGGACCCTGGACCCATCTCCTTGAAAAATTCCTGGTGGCCGCGGTAGCCGAGTGGTATAGGTATCAGACCGTGGCTTGCCTTGTCACGAGTTTGAGCCCAGTACCACTAAAGACCCGCCGTGTACGGCAGCGATGCACGTTAAATCTGTCGAGAGCTGAAATGTCCTCCCGTTGGTGTGGTGTGGTAGTTAGGAGAGGGGGTGCCAGCTCAGGTGTCGTCCACGTCACTTGACCATGGTTCAAAATTACGTGGTCCGTCGCCAAAAGCCCTCTTGTAGCTGAACAGTGCGACGTTAATATTCAATCAATCAATCAATTGAAAAATTCCTGTGTGCGCTACTGTCGTACACTACTGTACGTTTTTGATGCGAGTACTGTCAAATCGCAGTGCTGTATGGATGAAACCGAGGAAGCCTATGTGAGGATTTTCTGAGTTCTAGGGGCCCGGACTACATTTTTATGGACGAAAACTTGTGGCCACATAGAAGTTACGTTATTGATTCATTTCATTAAGGAGGGGATATTTGCCATAAGGATTGGCCCTCAATATCTCCTGATCTAAATCCTATTGAACATATTTCTGATAGTCTAGGAAAACAATTTATCAGCATAGCACCCCACCGAGGACACGAAAGGAGTCAGTAGTCGTGCTTTTAGAGGAATGGGTTTTGTTAGAACAAATATTTATTGACACCTTCGTAAACAGTATGAGAGCTCATTATGAAGCCTGTATACCGGTGAATGGTCGTCACACTTCAAATTAGACAGACTTTTAACGAGTTAAATGCTTTATCTTGGATTCATGATTTCTCACTTTTTGATGTATCTTGTATCTCAATTTAAAATTAAAATCTTTTCTATATGGTTAAGTTGCTGTAATCTTTCTGACATTGTAATACATCTCTGTACCAAATTTTGTGGCAACAGAGCGAATAGTTCATCAGTTTTTACAGTCTTTGTATTTGTGATCTTAATTTTGGACATGCGTATATTTTACTATATACATTTAATTTTTTTTAAAGGAAAAAAGAACAATGTAAAACATGTACAAAAATTCCCAACTGATTTAAAATTACATAAACTCATTGACTAAACATTTCCTAGTGCTTATAATATTTTCAATCCATTTAGGACTCACGTTGCAAAAATGCAACATTAAATTCTAACTTTTTTTTTAAGGTATCCGACTACTTGCGACAACTTTTTTTTAAGAAACTGGAGATATTGGGATTTTTTTTGGGAGGGTGGGGTGTAGAAGAACATTTTAAGAAAAATATGCTAAAATTAAGAAGAGAAAAAGAAAAAATTGGAAAAAATTTACAAAAATTTACTTAAACGGGACCCATTCTGTACAAAAAGTTTATGAACAAATTTTAAATTTTGATGAGTTACTTTGCTATTCACTTTTTAAATGACCAAGATAAGAGATATTTTTACAGAAAATAAAGCACTTTATCTTAGTTATTATATGAAATTGCTTAAAAAAAACAGTGATGATATTCACATAAGGGACTGTAAATTATGTAATAAAACAATGGTTGATAAATCTGAAGGTTAAAACACTTCTACTATTATATAGAACATACACAAAAAAATCTCAGTTAATTATTTTCAAGACTTTTGGACCAATCGCTGTCCCTGTTTGAGCATTTTCAAAAAAAAACACACATTTTGTGTAAAACGCATTTTAAAATATGACACATTTGCTTAAAGTAGTGACATTTGCTTTTGCTAAAACACTTGTAGTTTTTGTTCTAGTGAATGGAAAAATAATAAAATTGGTGTTTTTATAAAGCTAATAAGATGGCGTATAACATAAAATAATATAAAAAAAGCTTGACAATTTTCAGCAAAATTCACGATTTTAAGGTAGTTGTATACCTTAAATATTGTTCTGGTTATTTTTCAGTTAACTGACCATAACTTTAATTTTATATATCATACTTTAATTGTTGATTATAAATTTATTTTATTTTCAATTATTAAGATTTTTACTCCTAGTTCAAAGAATTTTATTTTCATGTTTTTAAGAAAAAGAATTGAAATTTGTGCCTTTAATAGGTTTATTAACTAAATAAAATTCATTGATCAGTTATGGATATGCCATAATCAGCGATTTAAGTAATTTATTCGCATTAATTGCATTGAAGAATAAAAAATTTATGAATTTATGTTACTGTGATTAACTCAGAAAATTTAGGCTTTGTTATTGAAGTAAATTAATTTTTTTTTATATATTACGTTATCAGATAAGTACGAGAAAAGTAATAATAAAAGTACAAGTAATTTTTTTAAAAAAAATAGTCTTTCAATTTTGCAGATGTTTTTACCTAATAACTTTGTAGTATCTTGTGATTGAATTTCAATTAAAATAGTGTCATAAATAATGTTTGAAAGCCTTTTCTTTTTTATTTATAAGTAATCATCTGAAATTTTACTTTACTCTTTAACTTTAAATTAAAGTAATAAAATGATGTTTTTTGAATGGGAATTATATAAGTTTACCGTGCCATTGTCTTTGTCAGTTTTATTTACGGCTACAGTTTTAAAAAAGGATGACGAGATTTTCAAAAAAGAAATAAAAAAGATTTTGAAAAAAGATATCCAGCTGAAAATACTTGACCAAGATTAAAGTTTATAGGTTCAATAGGTTAGCTTTTTAATCAATTAATATAAAAAGCTTTTTAATCAATTTTAAATTAATTAACGCGAAAATAAAGATAAGAGAAATATATGAAGCAAAAATTTCCACACTGGAAACTATTATTTTTTAATTAAATTAAAAAATTACTTTGCATGGACAGTGTTCAAGACAATTTGAGCAACTTACATTTTTACCAATACAGATCACAATCCATAGCTGAAATTCTAAAATCCCACACAAATTCTGGAATCTCAACGTAATCCTAAACAGGTATGCGAGAAGCAACCTCTTCCAAGAAATGACCTGTAAATTAATCACTAGTTCATCCTATCTGTCTGAATGTTACCATATACTCTGTCCTAGCACGGTGAAATAGTTCACATGAATTCGGTAAGAGTACAACGATTAAATAATACATAAGTACCATTTATGGACAAAAAAATTATCGCAATTAGTTTTCTATTGTTTTTACCCTTCTCCCCTTCACAGTTTTGTAACCAGATTTTCGGAACGCATGATTGAAATCGTTTATGGCTCGATTTAACATTTCAGACTGGATGCCATTGTTTCAACCCAACATTCTTGCGTTTGCGTTTTCAGAAATTCGCGACGATGGTATGACGAAAGCGCCCAACGCGAAAACTGCGGACGCTTTATAAAAAGAGACTGGCCGATGGTCAGTCACATCAAATCCGCAGACGGTTCCGACGGTTTAACCGTCGTTCAGTGGAACCAGGATGAAGATATTAATTGGCATCGTTGCCTTTGCGGCGGTGATCCAAAACATTGGTAAGCATATTCCAGTTTTTTATAATATCAATATTTTTTTGAATAATTAGTTCGTACGAAATTTAATAATGTTCTTCATAATTGAAACTGAATGATAACCTACTTTATTTCCTCTACTTCGCCTATCCTGATGTATTTTATTCAATGACTTTGCAAACGTTCAAACTAATTAAATCAAAAACTTATAAGTAATTTTTATAAATACTCTTAAAGTTCATGCATTGTGTGAATGAATTAGTTCTCTTTCTTCAAATTTTTATTTGAAAATGCTATGTTATGTAACTTTTTTTGAAATATTGAACCTTCGAGCTGCTTTAAAAAAGGATATAACGTTATATAAAGGAGATATTTTTTTTTATTATGAAGCCATGTAGGAGATAATGCTGCATACTTTTAAGAAAATCAAGAAAAATGTATGTTTAAAAATAGTTTTCTGTTTAAAAATAGATTAAAAATCTGTAATTATCCAATAAATTAAAAAACTAATTTCTCATAACTATTTTTATTATTATTTATTTTTATTTAACTATTTAATAAATCAAAGGAATTTAATAGTTCAAAAAAGAATTTTTTTGGAATTATTCTACTAATAATTTCTTGATAATGTAAAAAAGATTCAATGTAACAATATTCAAGAAATAAGTTTTAAAAAACACATATTTTGGAGAATCATCAATATTGAAAATTAAAATATAAATATGTTTTCCTTTTTTATCTTTCCACTCCAAATTATTAAAACATTGATACATATATAGATAGAAAAACATCAGCGTGATATATTTTAAGATTAATGTTATTAATTTATAAAAATGTTTATTTTTACTTCTAATGGCTTACTTGGACATTTAACCTTGTTAGGCTATTAATATCGACATAAGATCATGAATTGCTTTTTTAGATTAGAGATTAAATTGTTGTATATCTTACAGTGTAAACAATTTAAAATAGAAACTAAAGTTGGGTGAAAATACCTAGAGTCTATCTTGAAAATTGATAAGATTAAGGATTTATTTTAAATTACTGCCTTTGCTGCTGGATTTCAAATTGCGTGATGAAAAGTTTTTCGATACGCTAATTTTAATACCTTTAAGTATTGCAAATATATTTTATGATAAAAGAATTTAATAAGAATTAAAGAATTTTTTGTTAATATTTGAAGTTTATGTAAAACTATTATATCTTATTTATTTTTATAAAATGTAAGCATTTATTTCTTTTAAACACACATAAAGCTTTTCTTTTGCATTGCTAACGCTTAAGATTGTTAAGCTTTTGATCGAATTAAATTAATAAACTTTGGCAGTAAATGTTCAGTGTTTTCTATACTTTATATTAGTTGGATATATGTATTTTTAAAATTAAACCCATCTTAAAAAAATTTAAAATACATAATTATTCCGTTTTGACTATAAAATTTTTTAACGGTTTTGAATAAGTATATGAACCAGTTTTCATTTATTTTAAATTTAGAACATAACACCAAAACTCTGAACATAATTTTTTTATAAATAAATATTTCATTACTTGATAATTTTAAACCAAATATATTATAAAATGTGATTAAAAATTCTATGGATTTTCATAAATTAAAATGCTTTACTTATTTTTGAAACACAGTTTTATGTACGTTTGATTGTTTTGTGAAAGCAAGTTTTAGTTCTATTTTTTTTTTTTAGTTGTTTATTGAATACAGTATAACAAATTCGCAATCTTTGGCTCAATTGAAAATGTTCAGATACTATGATACTTAAAATACTTAGTTTAGTTTCCCTTAAGTTAATTTTTAAAATTTATTACTCGGAATACCACTCACTAAAAAATAAATGTTATATGTTTTTCAATCTGAGAATGACAATTTGAAAAGACATCAAATTGTGAGTCATTGACAATAATTTATTTATATGTCATTTTGCATAAAATAATAATGGAAAATATAACCTAAATTTTGAAAATATAGTATAAAGCTCATGTTTACATAAAACTGAAAAAAAAAATTAAATGACTATCGACATGAATTTAACGTGCGGCAATACTTACTACGCAACATTATTTTTTAACGAATATTCTGCACTGAAAAACCTACTTCAGTTAGCTTTAAAATTCTTTCTTAGTTATAAACAAAACAGAAGTAAAGATATTTCTTCAAAACTCAGCCTTTCTCTTTCGCATTTAACATTTATGAAGACATTCATAATCATATTTTTATCACTAGTAGAAACTGCTTACCTTTTATGTTTATTTTCATTTTTTTTCTGGAAAAATGTTCCTAATTTGCCAAATCGGACACAATCCATCAATGATAAGATTCAAAATACTATTGCCTTAATACTAATATGAAACATACTGTGCTGCTTTCAACTTTTAAATATAAACATGAATTTTTTTTTCCAACGCGTTACTTTTTCCTAATTTAAAAACCCTCTAAAAGATTATCTAAGACGCACAACGCATCATTTTAGCACTTTAAAAAGAATTTGTGCAACACATCAATATTTTAAGTAAATGTAGTTTTTCTTGAATAGCGCATGTGATACGCAATTTTCCTTTTTCAGTTATTCTTAAATAAAACTATAAGAAACAAAAATTAATTATCTTGTTTGATATGACATTTATTATGATTCTCAGTTACTCGTATAAATATTTTTTGTAAATATGAAAACATAGTTGATTATATATATATATATATATAACGTATATTCTAAGTCAATAAATGTTTTTGGTTATTACATTGAATGTTATAGGAAATGCATTGCTCACACCGCTTGATCGTCTGTTTGCACCAAAAGTTCCACGGAATTTAACAAACAGGTTCTTTCTGGTTAAATAATAATATATTCTAAAACTCACCAGAAATTACATTAGATTTTTCTTCTTACGGGAATTAATAAACTCACTCGCGCGCGTATAATTCACAACAGCATAGTTTCAATAATCCCCCAAATATTAATCACAAATCCTAATTTCGATTGAGGTAATTCAAATGCTCTGTCACTGTCAAATGTTTGACTCCAATTTTATTTCTTTGTATCATTATATAGGCTTAAACGAGCTTTGTAGGAGCTCCTGAAGTTTTCAAGTCAATAATTGTAAATAATTATACAAAACTTCATGAAATAAATAGCTGTTAGTAGAAACATCTATTTTTGTCGCCTAATTTAGCAACTTGGTACCCGCTGGCGATGAAATTTGAAGCTAAATTTGTTATCAAGGTCTCATTCATTTGTTTTAAAAAAATAAGTGGCCCCTGGACCTTTTTGACCAAGAGAAAGGGGAAGCCCTAAATTTTTTCTCTAAAAGCATACAGTTTATTATTATTATTTTTTTTAAAAGTTTTTTGGGGAAAAAATTTCTGTTTGAACAAAACTGGAAAAATATGTCATAATGGCTAAACAGTGCTCTTTAGCAAAAAAAATTTTTTTGCAGATAGAAATATTAAAAGTAATTAACTATTTTGTATCAGACTCTATCGCTAAGCTGATTCTAAAAAAGTCACTTTGGGGCAAGCCATTATTTAAAAATTATTTAAAAATATAGATAAACATTTTTTAAGCTTTAAAATTTTTAAGAAATTTTCAATTTTTAATATTTTTTTAATTATTTCAAGTGATTTCTTTTCTTGGTTATATTCGAAAAAAAGTTATTACGGGTTTTAAAACCAAAATTTTTTTGAATTTTTTAATATATTTTTTTAGGGGCTGAACCCAAAAAAAAAATAATAAATGAAAATATAAAAATATTAATTTTGACATTGTTTCTTTGAAAAATAACAAGAACTCTCGGATCTAATTTTTTTTCTTTTTTTCTTCTTGAATAGAAACTAAAACCTTCTTTTTTGGGACCCGGGGAAAACGGGGTATCAGCAAAATTTAAAATCTGAAAAATATATTCCCAAAGTTTGTAAAATACAAAGGGTTTTTAACAAAAAAAAACACTCCGAAAACAAATATCTTCAAAACAAATAGTTTATCAGATCTAAAATTTTTTTGGGGGGGTTTTCGAACCCCACTGCCCTTAAAAACAAATTGCAAAAAGAAAAAAAAAACTTTAATATTTTTGTTATTCTTAAGTTTAGCCCTTTTAAAAAAATAAAAGAAAAAAATTTAGAAATTTATTGACTAAAACTTTTACTTCTTTAACTAATTTAAAGGATTTTATATATTAATATTTTTCCCTTAAATCTTTTATTTGCTATTTATAGAATTTTCAATATAAAATAGCTTCTATAAAAGTTTCTTTGTTTTTATCACTCAATTATAAAAAAAACAAAACTCCCCTCCCAAAAAAAAAATAATATAAGTTTCAAAAATTTAAAAAAAATATTTTTTAACAGTTTTGATTTTGAAAGCTTAATTTGATTGATTTAACAACTTAAGAAATTGGGAAAAATTTAAATTTTTCCCCCGTTTTTAAAGTAAGAATCCCATTTGTACTTTTAGCTCTGATTTTGTATTTGTAAAGGTTGAATATATTACTGTGTTACTTATGCTGTTCTAGTTTCTATTTAAATTTTTATTTTTAAATAAAAATTTGGGAGAAAATATCATTTAAAGCTATTACTATTACATATTTTTAAAAATTATTCCCCAAAAAAACATGACTAAATAAAATAAGTAATTACAATTCATTACTTTTTTAAAAACCCATTTTATTAAAAAAAAGTATTTTTATATAAACTTACAATATCCCGATAAATTTATTTTGGGCGTTTTTAAAATTTTTGATCCTTTTTCGGCAAAATTTTTTTCTGGTTTAAAGGGTCCCAAAAAGAACTTTAAAAAAACCCTTAAGGGATTTTTTTAGTAAAAATAAATAAATAAAAAAATTGAAATTTAAATCTACTCTGTTTTGAATAAATAATATGTTTTAAATATGCCTATTTATACGAAATCAATTTTTATTAAATATATATTAAAACAAATTAAAATTTTTTTCTTATAAAAAAAAATTCGTACTGATTTGCCGCTTTTTAAAAAATTTTTTTCATATAATGTATTAAATTACTTTCAAATTTTTATTGAATTTCAAAGGTTTTTTACGTTTTTATATCGTTATTTTTCAAGGGAGGTTTACTTTTTATCATGACATTTGGTAACCAGATTTGTAGCCAAGTCTGTATCTAAAGGGTTGCTTTCATTTACTTAACATTGATAAAGAGTATTCTCTGTTGGACCAAATTTTCTATAACTATATAAATCATACCTCAGTCTTATCTAACTGTTTAACTAACCCAATGAACAGAAGGAAAAAATAAACCCTTGTAAGTTTTTAAATATTCAGAGAATATTTATATACATAACAAGTAATACAAAAAATAGTTTTTAAGTCAATTTCTACTTTGATCAACAACGAAAAATTTTATTTTAGCTACTTTTTATTAAAGAGTTATAATTAATATAAATATACACTGGTGTGCAAAACTTAAGCAACAATGTAAAAATTTAGCAGATAGCCATGAAATTGCAGAAAAGGAGGTCTGCAGATCAGTACAGTGAACACGTAAGTCTGTAGAAACGTCATGCATATGCAAATATCAGGAACAAAACGTCAGAAGCGACGTGAGCGTACGCAAAACGCGTGATGTCGGAGCGCGCTGCTCAACAGTAGAATAAAATGAAGGACGGAGACGCAGTTCAACATATTCGCTGCAAGTGCCAATGAATCAGTTCGTGAAATATGGCTAGAAGAAATCACCTGGACGACTTCACACGTAGAAGAATAATCGGAAAGCTGGAGGAGGGGCGTACTGTCACCAGTGTAGCTGCAGAGTTCGGAATCAACAAAAGTGTCGTTTCGCGCGCGGAAAGCGTTCCAAACCACAGGTACAGCTGTTAAAAAGGTTGTGGTGACCGCCGGGACGACAACTGCAGGGGATGACCGATATATCATCCTGCAGGCGAAAAGAGGTCAACAGCAGTCAGCAAGCTCCATTGCCCCAGAAACTCTGTACAGCAATGGGTCGACAAGTGTCGCGGTTTACTGGGCCAGACGCCTTCAAAAAAGGGGGCTGTTCCCCCCAAATCCTGAACGCTGCCTCCCGTTGAAAGTTGGCCACCGAAGCCACCGTTTACAGTGGGCCAGAGAGCACAAAACTGGACAACTGATCAATGGAGTCGTGTCCTCTTTACGGATGAGGTCGGTTCAGTACCAGAAGCGATTCTCAACGCGTTTTGATTTGGAGAAAATCGGGACCCGGTTTTATCCCAGTAACATCAAGGAAAGACACCGTTACGGTGGTCCTGGAGTTCTTGTCTGGGGGGCATTATGCTGAATGGGCGAACTGAGCTTCACATTTTCAACAGAGGGTCTGTAACCGGGAATCGCTATTGTGAGGAGGTACTTCTTCTCCATGTGCGTCTTTTCTGAGGTGCCATTGGCCCAGACTTCATTTTATGGATGACAATGCACTGCCACATCCCCCTACTCTTTTCTGTTGAGGAGCTCCTGGAAAGTGAAGATATCACTCGAATGGATTGGCCAGCGTGCTCCCAGATTTAAATCCCATCGAACATGTGTGGGATGCTTTGGGGAAACGTATTTTCCACACGCTTACATCATCCGGAGAACAACCAACAACTCAAACAGATGTTGATTGAGGAATGGGCACTCCTACCTCAAGAAATGTTACCAGCTGGTTCTGAGTACGCGGAGATGGTGCGAAGCAACCATTGTAATAAGAGGGGGGGCATATACCATTATTAAAGGGAACATCTGCTTGTTGTTCTTCCTGTTGGATGAACAATCTAGTCACGATACTATGCGTTCAATAAAGCTTGTTTTTGTTTGATTCTATACCAGGGTTTGTATTTCTTTTTCAGCGCCGATGCATTTGTCATCCTTTGCGTACAAAAACTCTCCTCATTTCAAATTTCATGTCTCTCAGATGATTTTTCGTAAAGTTATGGAAATAAACCAGCTTAAGTTTTAACCAGTGTAAATACATAGGACAGAATCACAACATTAAGTGGTCATTAGTTTTTTTAATTATCATTAAAATATCATATTCTCCTTTTAATTTCAGTCCAACTGAATGCGTGAGAAAAAAATCCTTTTCAAGTTTTTACACAAGTCGCCAAAAGGGTCGCTAAGTCGCCAACGTGGCTGTATTTGTAATTCTTTAAATAATTAGTTTTAATCCATTAATTTTTATTAATTATAATTAAATTATTTTTGTCATCAAAATGATCCTGTAAAATAAAATTTCAGCTCAATTCAGCGCTTTAAAATGTATTTTATGAACGATTGAAAATTCCACCAAGATATATATATAAATAAATAAATATACAAATATATAAACAAATAATTATATAGACAGTGCGAGCTAATAGTAGGAATTGAAAAAGTTTGTGATGCAACAAATGCATATCAAACTGGTCAGAAATTCTTCACAGTATTAGTCACATATGATTGCTTTTCCATTCAACTATAAGATTTCGCATCCCTTGGAGTGCATAGTAGTAAAACAAGATTTCTCAACATTATAATGCCATAATCCTATTGTTTGATTAGATACTTTAAAATATAACGTACTTCATGTGTGTCAGTGCTCTTAAAAATAATTAATGTTAACAAGTATTCACCATATGTAATAGGAATCTACCAGTCTATTTTCCATGATTAATCTGTATGTTTGTTTTGCTTCCAGGCGTTCTTGGATATGGCCGATACGTGTGCGCACCTCTCGCTTGTCCTCCAGGATGTGTGACCCAGAAGGTCTTCGCCGGTCCTTGCCCAGGCTGCGTATGTCCACCTTCGCCACTTATCCGTAAGTTTGTAATGTTTGTATAATATTCGTAAATGTCAGAGAACTTGAATCAAATTGAAGAATTTTTAGAGTAAATTTTCCGAATTCGAAGAAATTATTTATTATTTCCTTATTATGTATATATACAATGTTTCCTTAGTATGTATATATACAATGTTTCCTTATTATGTATAAATACAATGCGTGCTAATTTGATATCGGGGGTAGTAGCGCCAAGCTGTTGTTTATGTTCGCCAAGATGGGCGATAATATTACAATATGGTTAGCTTAATATTTTTATCGTCTGTCGATGTGGTTGCCATGGGGATAACGTATATTAGAAATAACTTTTATTCCTTTTTTCCCGCTATAACCCTTTAATTTCAGACGATATTAAAAATGTAACCATTTTCAGTTTAATTTTTCTATTTGCGTCTTCTGTTTAATTCTGGGCTACTTTCGCATATGGATATTTCTAAAATGAGTGAGTACTTGAATATTTTTTTCTTAAAAGAATAAGTGTTGTGCTTTTAATTATCGCTATAAATAGTTTATTTTCGTTTTAAAAATTTTTTTTTTTATGTTCTTTGTTCGATGATACTCGTTGAAGGAACTTGCAGTGCAAGTTTCATATTGCAAGCTTTCACTACTTTGTAATTGATATTCTAAATTAATTTTAACATACATTATGTAATTATTTTATTCATAATGAAAAAAATGCAATTATTACTATGTGTAATCATCATATAATATTCGTTATTTATAATTGTTTCTTTTAGCATTTATTTATAACTATTATTACATATTTGTTATTTATTTATAATTAATATTGTTATTTATTTATAATAATTATTATTTAATTATAATTATTATCTTATTTATTTATAATTATTATCTTATTTAATTATAATTATTATCTTATTTATTTATAATTATTATCTTATTTATTTATAATTATTATCTTATTTAATTATAATTATTATCTTATTTATTTATAATTATTATCTTATTTATTTATATAACTATTTCTTTTGTTTGTTTACAGCTATTCTTATGTTTATTTATAGTTATGTATTACGAGTTCTCTAATGCATTATTTTTATTTTTTTACAATTCGACGATTATTCTTTTTAATAATTACTATTTAATTATATTATAAGATTATTATTTTTAATAACTGTTATAAAATCGTACTATATGAATATTATATATAATTACGACAAAATAAAATTATAAGATTATATATGCTGCTTATATAATACTATTATTAGTTCATGTTGCTTTATATTACGTAATATTATTATTCATTATTTATTGATTGATCTAGGTTATTCTCAATCTCTTCCTATATTTTTTATTTGCAAAAAAAAATTTCAATGTATTTCAAAACAATTCTTTTAAATTATTGTGTATCATTAAATTACCACTAGGCCGCCATATTGGATTTCATTCCAGCAACAAGAAGCGCTGCTTGGCGTGATCCTTATCACGCCAAGCAGCACCTGGCGCTATTACCCCCGTTATCAAATTAGTTCTATACAATGTTTCCTTATTATGTATATATACAATGTTTCCTTATTATATGTATATATAAAATGTTTCTTTATTATGTATATATACAATGTTTCCTTATTATGTATATATACAATGTTTCCTTATTATGTATATATACAATGTTTCCTTATTATGTAATAATACAATATCTATTAATTAATTTTTTAAACACGTTTTTTGAGAAGCATTTTAATTCCCCCTTTAAAAGTTTCAACAAAATATTTGACCCTGATTCAAAAATCTTAAAATTATTTTCAACTATTATGAATATTATTTGAAAATTTTTACTATTAATTCCAACTCTATTATTCATTATTTATAATTATTAGTGTTTGCTGTAATTAATAATCAAATGCAGTGTTTTTTTATATACTTTACTGGTGAATATGCAATAATTGAAAATATTGAATAACTTATTCTTGAAAGCATTTGCTTCAATGTTGGAAGAATTGGCTGGAATCTTGCATTTTGTAGTATATATATATATATTAATTTAGGAATTTATTGATGCAAAGTTGAAATTTCTCAACTAATTAAAACTAGTGGTTCCCACGAGTGAAATGAATTAAGAAAATATTGAATTTCCTAAATTTATTTCTTTTGTTTTTAAATAAGACTTTTGATATTTCATCTTTCTCCGCTATCTTCAGAAATAAAAAGAATGTATAAAATGCCTTTAAAATATTTTCCTTTATTTTAACATGTTTTATTATTTAGCTTTGGTATTTAACTGAAAAAGGGAAACTAACATTTTTCAACAGGCACAATTCAATGGTCTTTACTATGAATACCTTTTCCGTCAAAGTAGTGATTAACTTGATCTTCATATATATTTAGTGACAAACGCATCAAGCTAATCCAAATTTTACACGTTAGAATTTTAACATGCAAGTATTTATAATTGTGCCATAGTGTGGCTTTGTAAAAAATCCGGAGTTTTTCTCATCTGTAACCAAACCAACAATGAAAATATTTGAAAACCACCGAAATTTTTTAAATTGATAACGATTGCCGAATTTTCAAAGCTCTTATCTCTGCGTGATGAATTATTCTTTTAATCTCACTACAATGTGGGTTTTCAGTAGCGAATTAATAACCCTTGACTTGAGGCTATTCCGGCGAAGAACTATGGTGATCTTTTGATTTTTTTCTGATAGCCGTAGCTTACTACAACCCTTTGTGACGTTTAAGATAAGCAACGGTAGTGTGATATTGATTAATTTAAACATTTAGTTTATTCACAATACAGCTCTTATTTACAGATTATACATTGAAGTTATTAAACTTATTTAAAGATTATTAGAGTTCAAATGATGTGGTTTGTGAGAGGGGAATTCTCTTTCGGGGTTCGCTCACATCGAAGGTTCAAACCATTTCTGGTTCTCTCTGCTCCGGGGATCAGCGGTCGATTTCTTAGCATCCAGTTACATCCTGATAGTAACGGGAGAAGGGTCCCTCGTGGGTCAAAGGTTGCGGGGTAAGTCCCAGGAAGGACCATCCAATAACTTACAAAAGCAGCTGCAAAATGCACGTGCGATTATTACTTCTACAAAGATGCCGATTCACAGCTGGGTGGCGGGAATCGTTACACCTTTGACAGTTGAATTTTTATTGGCGACGAAACCAATTTCTCCATCCTACACACACTGAAACTTGTATCACTTCCCCACGATGTCCATGTTCAGTGGATCCCGTTTTATGTCGACCTCTACGGTAATGAAATGGTGGACGAACTAGGAAAGGAGGGTAGAAATCTTCCAACTTTTTCCTCTTCTGCCCTTTCCTTTCCGGAATTTACACTCGCTGTAAAAAAAATTTCAAAATTTGGTGGGTGCAAGGTGCTTCCATTCATCATTGGTAAATGGGCAACAGAGCCTTTCTTTCTCTAGCCCTCAAGTTTGACAGATGCTCCCAGACTACACTCACGTCTTGTCAGTAGTCACATTAAGGTATCCGACTACGTTCGGAACTATGATTTAAAAAAACGCATAAATGTATAATTTTCATGATATTTAGTATCACAGATTAGAATGCATATATAAAATGGTTTTAAGGACATTATATGACAAAAAAAATTATTTAAATACAATATTTTGACAAAAAATTAACTTAGAATAACCTTTTTTCCAAATGTTCTCCTTTTGTAAAAAAATGCTTCTATTATATTAATATTTTGCCTGTATATAGCTCAGACCACTGTACAGAGGCTCACCTATGACTTTTAATTCAAATTATTTTCTGAGTTTCAACCATTTGACATAATTAACGGCGTATTTTCTTAAAATTTCTCCCTTCTGTTTTCGTAAAACATGGATAAACCGACTTCCGCGAGTTATGCATTTCAAAAATTCTAGTTGAGCCTCTGTACAAAAGTCTGAGCTGAATACAGGCAAAATATTAATACAATAGAAGCAGTTTTTACAAAAGGAGATAATTGGAAAAAGGTTATTAAGTTAGCCAAAATATTTCCATTTAAATAATATTTTGGTCATAATATCCTTAAAACAATTTTATACATGTATTCTAATCTAAGTGACACTAAATATCATAAATATTATCTATTTACACGTTTTTGCAAAATCACGGTTCCGAACGTAGTCAGAAATTCTTTAAGACCAAAATAACATTGCAAATTTAAAATGTGGGAAATTGATCAAAATATAAACTCCTTTTTGGTTTTTTTTTTAATAATTATTTTTTATATTTTTTCATTTAACAGTTTACATTTAAGTTTTTCATTTAACAATAACTCCTTAACAGTTTCCGCATCAGTAAACGGTTTCATAGGATTACCAATAACATAACAAATTTCATTGGAAGTCTTTGTTACCGCTGTGATATTACCACTGACAAAACACTTTGTTGCTGTTGCAAAGATTATTCAAGAAAGCCTATTTGTCACATCTTGAAAGAGATCTTCCGGGAAAGCTGTCATTGAAGGATTCCTGTTTATTGATATTTTTAAAATGCAGCACTTTCAGGACAAATGAAACAATTACTGATCCATGTTTGTTTTCCGCTACAAAACAGTCAACTTCCCAATCGTCTTGAAACGATATATTTTCTTCGAATATTTTTCACTTGCAAGATATGAAAGATAGTTAAAAATTAGTTCCACCCGTAAATTGTCGCTACTCCAAATTTTTAAAACAATGTTCTTAAAAATTTAATTTCTCAGAGCAATGGGCCGTGATTGGGAACCCTTAAAAAGCTCGGTGGCCCGCCGACTGCATGTTGAGTATCACTGGTCTAATGGATCTTGTCTGTCTTTGTCAGACTCTGAAGGATTATCATCAACAACAACATATAAATAAACGAATGAAACGCAGAGGAGAAAACAGTCCATCCTCGTACAGCCTTATATTGCAGCAGATCTGAGAGTTCTGACCTTACACTGCCGTTTGAAACTCCTGTTTTGTTGGCATTTTCTAGAATACATACTATGTGACGGACCAGCTTCAGTATCAGTAAGGGGCAAAATGCTTTTTATCTAACTCATTCATTTAAACCTTCAATAACCAATATCACGATGAGTTAGACATGTGGAGCGGCTAGCTTAACTTAATTGGTAGAATTAACTTAAATTTACCCGAATTACGGGAACTAACTTAACTAGAATTAAATTATAATAAACTGTTACTTATCTCTAAATAGTATTTTCCTAATTGCGATACTCGGATCCAGTTTTCTAAATCTCATCTACTGAGATTTCGCTGAAATCAGTTATATTTCTCAATAACATAGACTTAAAACTTTTGTCGTGGTACTTCCTCCTCGCGTTGGCTGAGGTGAAAGTTGCGCTAATTAACGAGATATTCGGAAGAATCTAGAAAGCAATAGTGATGAGAGGTCATTAAATCGGACTCTAAAGAATACAGACAAGCACAATAATTCACTTTTATTAATCTAATGTTAAAGCTAAATAGTAGGTATGTGAACAAAACAGTAAACTAGTAATAAATAATGGGTTATGAGATGCAATTTCAGAACCTCGCTTACAGGATACCTTTTATTATCGACTGTAAATCAAGAATAAAAGAATATAATTCCGGCAGTACTACTCGGCTATATTGTCCACATAATTCTATTCTTTATCCCGCTGACTATTTATATTCTATTTAATAGTGACTTTCTCCTGTGGAGTGGAGATGTTCTATCTCAAAATGCCAATTTGGTTGGATGAAATAAACCCGAGGTTGAGTGGGTAGACCTCAAGGATAACCGATTTTAATACATTTCCTATATTTTCTGCTATCTCCTCACTCAGCCTACTTATCCATTTCATTCTCTACACTTATATTAAAATAGAATTGCTCATTTACATATATCACTGTTCCTTCACAAGGCGAGGTTCACATATTAGATGACGTAGTAAATGAGCTCCAGTGATTATTTAAGAGAAATAAACATAAGAAGGCTCTGCAACTTAAATAGCTTTAGCGTTTGATATACAAAAATGTCCGTACCTACATTTAAGGTATCCGACTACGTTCGGAACCATGATTTTAAAAAAAGCACATAAATGGATAATTTTCATGATATTTAGTGTCGCTTAGATTAGAATACATGTATAAAATTGTTTTAAGGACGTTTTGACAAAAAAATTATTTAAATGCACTGTTTCGGCAAAAAATTAACTTAGAATAACCTTTTTACAAAATGTTCTCCTTTAGTGAAAAATACTTCTATTATAATAATATTCTGTCTGTATATAGCTCAGACCTCTGTACAGAGGTTCAACTATGAGTTTTGAAAAATTCACATTATTTTCAGAGTTACAACCCATTGAAATAATTATTGGCGTTTTTTTTTTTATTAAAATTTCTCCCCTCTGTTGTCGTAAAACCTGGATAAACCCACTTCTAAGTTATATATTTCAAAAATTCTAGTTGAGCCTCTGTACAGAGGTCTGAGCTATATACAGGCGAAATATTATTATTATAGAAGCATTTTTCACAAAAGGAGAATATTTTGAAAATGGGTCATTCTATGTTCATTTTTTGTCAAAATATTGTACTTAAATAATTTTTTATTGTAATAATATTCTTAAACCAATTTTATACACATGTTCTAATCTAAGTGACACTAAATATCATAAATATTATCCATTTATATGCTTTTGCAAAATCATGGTTCCGAACGTAGTCGGATACCTTAAAATTGAATGGGCTAAATTGATAGGATGTCATAGACACATGAGAACTGCTATCGCTCGTTTCTAGTCAATCAGTGGATTAGCTTTGCAGTTGCCAACTTTTATATTTCTTGCATAAACTTTCTTTGAAGACGTACATTCGTCAACGTTAATAATGCTCCTAGTTAAAAACAAAATGCACTTTATTTGAAAAAAAAAACAGGTATAATATAAGATTTCTTTTTTTAAATTTTATTCTCAAAAAACTTTTTGAAGAATCTTAATATTTGAACATCTTTAGTCAATTGTTAAGTTTGAAATTTTATCTAAATTTTAAAAGTCTAATATCCGTTTTGAATTCAATGTAGGATTGAATTTATCACATGACCGGACAGGAATTTAGCCCATCGTGTGTCACTACAAATTCTTAACATGTGATGTGACCAACCATGAATCTTACATATTTGAATTTCCGTTTTATTTGTCATGCTGTTGCAGATTCAACACACTACGTTTCAGCATTGGCAATAGAGAACAGTTAGTTAAAAAAATACAATGGCTAAAAAGTTTGATTTGATGTGATTTTAATTTACGTCACCTTCTGAAGGGAATACTAGGACTATTTGCAACGTACCACATAATTTTGAACCATGGCCAAGTGAAGAAGATGACATTTTAACTTCTATTTCCAGCTAAGATTGTAAGGCACCCGGTCGGGGGTGCCCTACTTCTACATTATCCTCGCGACCTAGATTTGTTGGAAGGAACGAAGAAGCAGCCATATCGTTAATCTTAATATCACTTCTTTAAGATTTTAACTTAAACAATATGCAATAATAGTACTAATATTCAATGCAAGTGAATCTGAAGTGAAAGGACACAATATACGTATTACCAAATAATCGCGTAACCGACCACAATATCTAACTCTACCGACTATTTCTAATCTCAGTAACTACACAGTTCTTAATAATTCAATTTAACAGTCTTACCGCTCTATCTCTTGGGTAAACAGCAATTCGCTTGATTCTAACTAACGTGGGGCTTCTGTCCTTTAACTTGATCGCACAGGCACGGATAGCTTAAATCTTCAAACTCGGGATTTCCTCTAACTTTAACTTAAGCACTGGTAAAACATAGACCTCGTATATTCACTTCTCATAGCCACACCGCGTACGCTAAACTTCTACTATTTATAAGATTCCTAATTTGAATATCACGCTTCTCTTCTCGAGTTGGTTTGAAAGAATTGCTATTCTGGCCCCAAAGAAACCCTAGAGGGTAATTAGTTGAAATCGCGATGAGCCCGTCACAAGGTTGACCGTGATTAGAATGACAAGTTCTCCGAATTTATACATCACGACAAAGCGAGGGAAAATGACAAATAAAACTTCCATGTATAGACACAAAAGCGATTAAAACCGTACACAGAAAATCTGATGGTATCTTGCTATCATATTTGTTTCTACAGTTTCATCCAATTTATTGAAAGGTTCTTTTCAATTAGAAATCCCTCCTGGGGACCTGAAGGAAGGTTCCAGTTCCCATCTGGTCCCTTGATTTAATAATGATTATGACATCAGAACTGAAAAAACTATTTTTGTGAGACTAAAATGACAGGGATCAATACTATGTTCAATATTCTTCCTGAGAAGGAAGAATATTGGGGAAAGTATTAAAAAAAATGTTGTAATAGATAGATGACTTAGAACACACACAGACAATCTAACCCAGAGGTACTCAACCTTTTTTTCAGCCGAGCCACATACGTATGGCGGATGTTTCACTCAGGCCACAACATGAGGATTTACGTGGGGAGGGGAGGGGAGTGGACGCTATAAAATCCCAGAGATTTAAAATGCAGAAATTGATCAATATTAATAGCTTTGGATTCATTTTAAAATTATATTAAACTCCTTCAAACTCAACTCACAGAAAAAAAAGGGTTTAATGTGCATTTTTTTTTGTTACCTTGTTATGTGGTACATTCGATTTCCTTTCATCAATAATCCCAAGTCCTCCCTCCCCCAAATATTATGTTGCTGAAAAAAAGGAGACCTTGAAAGATTTGTGCTTTGTTGTATAGTGACGAAAAAAATTATATTTTTTTTAAATATAGCATTTTCATGACAAATGAAACAAGCTGTTGATCCATGTTTGTTTTTTCAAGATCCCAATCGTCCTGAAATAACAAATATTCTTTAGATATTTTACGCTTGGAAGGCATGAGGATTAGTTAAAAATTAGTTTCACTCATAAAATAGTCTCTATTCCATTGTTATTTGTTAACATTAAGCGTTACAATTACAAAAGAAAAAGTTTCCCCGCAATTCCTACCAGCGCCAAATCGATATATGGGATTGCTTGATTGATATAATTTCTCACTACATTTTTAATAAGTTGCTCTTAAATAATTGAATTTGTTAGTGAAACGGGGGATGACCGGGCCACATGTGGCCCACGGGCCGCAGGTTGAGTATCACTGATCTAACCATTCTAGATTTGTTAAAACACTGACTTCCCAGTTTATATAGGCAATAGTGATAACAAATATTTTCTTAACTATTTCGGAGAGAACGTATTTTCTCCATCTGATGTCCTCACCAATAAGTTTTACACCTTAACTTACAGAAAAAATAACATACAAGGAATCTTACTTTTTGAAACCTTGGGGCTTTAGTGAGTAATTATTAATGTCTCACTATAAAGCAGCACGAGAACTATTGGCGATAGATCTCGCAATTTTGAACCAAGGTCCAGCAACGAGGACTATACCTCAGCTGGCCCTCCCTCTCCAAACTATTACATCACACCAACGGGGTGACTTGTAGTCACAATAAATTTTACGTCCTCTCAGCTCCTCTATGTATTCTTGACTAAATTTGTTTCCTTTCTTATCACACTTGTAAAATTATTTATAAAGAAAAATTTGCACTGTTTTTGAGTACTGTAAGAATTCGAATCATCCCATTTTTTTTACTATTCCCATATCATAGGCTTTTATCTTATGGAACCAAGAATTTAAGGTTTCCGACAACCCTAAAATCATTATTTTTTTTCAAAAATTGACAATTTTTTTATGTGTAACATCTTTTCTCTCGGTTGCTGGATATTTGTTGGGATTGATTTCGTGAAAAGTGTTCGCTGGATATAACAGGATGTGACGTAAGCGCGCGCTACTTGATTTGACCAATGAGAGTGCGCGGCTGTGTATTTTCGCTACCCTCGCATGGGGGTCCAATTCTAGTAGCCATCAAGTACTCGAGCGCTTGACTCTAAATCCGTTAGTCACGATCTTGGGGGACATAAGTGCGGCATAATGCTTATTTGATAATGGATAAACAGTGATTTCTTGGTGGTCGTATTCATTTCTTCAAATCAAACGGTTTAAGAAAATTACAGATTTCCTGCATTTTGTACTTTTACCATATAACGAAGGTGGTTCCGCTCTTTCGCTTCTCCTGATTTTGAGTCGTGATTTTAACCTTAACTTCAGTTTGCCAAAAGCTGAGCCACTCATAGCTTTTATGAATGATGAACTCAAGCTCGAAATGAAGACAAATTAGAATGTTTCGACTGCTAACAGTGGTACTGTTATTAACGCTGTTTTTCAACGGTTTTTAAATACTTTGAAATCACAAGTATATGTGTCCTATTTTAGTTATCATAAGTCTATTGTCTCCACTCTTCCCCAAATTGAACAAGAATAATTATTTTTAATGAAATATTGCTCATTACTCCTTTTGTTAATTAAATACATTTTTCATTAAAGATATAATTATTCGATAGAAAATAATTTCCAATTATACCCTATTCATATTTTTTTCCGGAAAAAAGTTAACACTACGTATTTACCACGATAACATGTCAGATGTTACGCATCATATGCGATACTGTAAGACTCATTTCTTTTTTTTTTATGATTTTATTTGACAGGCCATCTTATTAGCTTAATAAAAATACCAAGTTTTTTATTTTCCATTCACTAGAAAAAAACTACATGTGGTTTATTAAAAGCGGATGGCATAACTTAACACAAGATGTCAAATTTTAAAATGCGTTTTACTCGAAATGTGTTTTTTTCGAAAAACTCAAACGGGGTCAGCGATTGCTCAAAAGGTTTTACAAAGAATTTGCTGAAATTTTTTGTTTATGTTCTGTATAACAGTAGAAGTGTTTTGACCTTCAAATTTATGAATCACTGTTTTATTTCAAAATTTACAGTCCTTTACGTGAATATAGTCACTGTTTTTTAAAGCAATTTCGTATAGTAACTAAGATACAGTGTTCTAGTTTTTGTGAAAATTAAAATATCTCTTATTCTGAAGATCAATTCAAACATTATTAACAAAGTAACACATCAAAATTGAAAAATTGAGGATTTTTTCATAAAATTTTTCTACAGAGTGGGCCCCGTTTATGTAATTTTTTGTACATTTACACCAGTTTTTTCCCATTTTAATAATAATAATGTTTTTCCTGTTTTCAATTTTAGGACTTTTTCCTTAAAATATACTAAATAAATCTAAAAATCACAAAAATGTCCCCATACCTCCATTTTTTCAAAAAAAAGTTGTCGCAAGTAGTCGGATACCTTAAAATAAAGAACAACGGAAAAGAAATTTAACTAATAATAGAAGTTAGTTACAAAGTCAATTACGCCAATTCAACCAAAATTGCGCGGAAGACACTGCTGCAGGAAGATTAATTTAAATTTATTAAAAGTTGGATTTTCTTTTCTGAAAACTATATAAAAAAAATTCAGTATGTTCTTTTTAAAAATTTTTGTACAAAAAAAAGACAAGAATAAAAAAGTAGTTTATTATGGAAAACTATGTAAAAGCATAGTTACATTTCAACATATCCGCCACGAAAAGATATCGATGGACGAGCTTTCTAACACCTTATTTGAAGAATACTACCTCCAATGATGCAAGATGGTCCTGAACGGTTTTTTGAAGGGATCTTTGGTGTTCTAGCCAGTTCTTCAATTCAGAGTAGAGAGGAAAATCCACTCATTGTTAGGTCAAGCTTCATCGTAGATGATAACAACTCCAGAAATCAGCTTTATTATGGAAAACTATGTAAAAGCTTTACAATGGAAAACTATGCATCTTCAATTATTCGGAATAACTCTTCTCGCCGATCCTCTAATATCTGACATTAAATAACTGTGCTACTCTTGTTTGATTTTAGCATCCGCTATGCAAGCTATATTTATGTGTTTATGGCTCACCTTAAACTGGCAGGCTGTCGATGATAGTTGATAAGTTATAATGCTTGTTTCTGGCTTTTAGCGGCTCTAACAAAGGTTGAAAAAACATCGTTCGTATCTTTGTTTTTGTACTGCAATAATAGCTTATATCAGTGCTTCTCAAAGTTTCAATATTCGCGACCCAATATTCAATCATAATTCTCCTCGCCGCCCTCATACAAAAACAATGCATTGAATTCAATAATACTATACTTTGACGCTAAGACTACGATAAGACTTAAACATGTTAAGTGTCCCAGCGTAGATATACGTCTCGCTCAGCCAAAGCGTTAATTTCCACGGACGTATAGTGTGATCTTTTCTGTGCACTGCTATCCATAAAATTATTCCGAAGGCATTGGAATGCAATAAAAAAACCTTGATAATGTTTGAGAAGGATATATTTATTTCAAATTATTATTATTATTATTATTATTTTGTTTCTTTCTACCCCCTCCCTCCAATACATCCCATACTCGCGCCACGGGAAAAACGGTTAGCATTGAGAAGTGAATTGCATAACTTTTAATCGGCAGTTAAGGGATTAATTATAAACCGTACAAATTATCAAAATAAGTATTAATTTTTGCATATAATTTTATACATGACAATTCCATGTTAAATTAATTATAACATCCATTAAGTAGCACTGATACATAATGAGTG
This sequence comes from Trichonephila inaurata madagascariensis, assembly GCA_019973955.1. Taxonomy (NCBI): domain Eukaryota; kingdom Metazoa; phylum Arthropoda; class Arachnida; order Araneae; family Nephilidae; genus Trichonephila; species Trichonephila inaurata. The sequence goes on from BMAV01003580.1 coordinate 49,472, forward strand.
TAATATATCAGTGTTAATGTGGATTGTATTTTTTATATATTGTATCAGAATGTATTTTGTTTGCTTACTTTCAGTAAATATATAACTATTTTTAAAATAATCTTTTGTTTTCGACTTTTTAATATACTCGCGCTCCCCTCGTAGAGTTGCTAACTCCCACAAGGGGCGCCTCACAGTTTGAGAAATGCTGGCTTACATACTATATGCTATAAGGAGGATTTTATATACTTTTCTAATAATTTAGTCTTACGGCTGTGGAACAATACCTAATTACACACACACACATATATATATTCCAATGTGTAGAAAATATTTTTTTACAGCAGTGCGTTTTTTTAAATTTAAGCATTTACGTTAGATTTTACCCTTTATTTACTACGTGTGGATCAATGTTAGATAATCTATTCTCTTTATTCATTTTAAAAATAAAAAATCCTAAAAACTTAAATTCTAAATACATATACTTCTCTTTTTTTATTAGCTTATCTACCACCTCCACCGCCGCCACCTCCACCACCACCGGTATATAAGCCACCGCCACCACCACCGCCACCAGTATATAAGCCGCCACCTCCACCAGTATATGTACCACCCTCCACCACCACCAGTATATAAGCCACCACCTCCAGTATACTTGCCCCCTCCTCCTCCACCTCCACCACCACCGGTCTATAAACCACCTCCTCCACCACCACCGGTATATAAACCACCTCCTCCACCACCAGTATATAAACCACCTCCTCCACCAGTTTACTTACCACCTCCTCCTCCACCACCACCCCAGTATATAAGCCCCCACCTCCACCCCCACCAGTATACGTACCACCTCCTCCTCCTCCACCACCACCACCGGTATATAAGCCACCGCCTCCCCACCACCAGTATATAAGCCACCACCTCCACCTCCTCCAGTGTATGTACCACCCCTCCTCCTCCCTCCACCACCAGTATATAAGCCACCACCTCCACCACCACCAGTTTACAAACCACCACCACCTCCTCCCCCGCCAGTATACAAACCACCTCCTCCACCAGTAGTTTATGCACCACCACCACCACCACCTCCACCACCTCCACCTCCAGTATATAAGCCACCACCACCTCCTCCACCAGTGTATGTACCTCCACCGCCTCCAGTGTACAAGCCACCACCACCTCCACCCCCAGTGTACAAGCCACCACCACCTCCACCCCAGTGTACAAACCTCCTCCTCCACCACCGGTATACAAACCACCCCCACCACCTCCAGTATATTTACCTCCTCCACCACCACCTCCAGTGTACAAGCCGCCACCACCCCCTCCAGTGTATAAGCCTCCACCACCTCCGCCACCAGTATACAAACCTCCTCCTCCGCCGCCACCAGTATATGTACCTCCACCACCTCCAGTCTACAAGCCACCACCACCTCCACCACCAGTGTATAAACCTCCTCCTCCTCCACCACCACCTCCACCTCCGGTATATAAGCCACCACCTCCTCCTCCTCCACCACCGCCGCCACCTCCTCCAATATATGCTCCTCCTCCACGTAGAGTGTATGCACCAGTCTGTCCACTGCCTAAGTGTCCACCAGGCTGTTTCGTCCAGAGGGTATACTCAGGTCCTTGTCCAGGCTGCACCTGTCCTCCGCCTCTTCCTCGTGGTATGCTTATTTATTAAACATCTCTCAAACATCATTGAACTGCTTACTCATGCCTTCAAGGAAGCGATTGCGGGAAGAAGCATTGTTACTGACGATGTATTCTCGACAGTAATAAATGTGTTCTTTGAAAAAGCAAATTCTTCCCTTCGTTTTTTTTATCTCACGCACTCATTCAACACCTCATCTCGGTCGCAAGTTTTTATTTTTGGCACTCCGTTTGAAAATATCCATTTCTGTCTCGAGTTGCTTTTAATTTTCTTAATTTTTCAGAAGATCATATCATTTTCGTACAAAATGCGAAAAACAACAACAAAGAAACAAAACACGCAATGGGCTACATTCATGACGGTCACATGACAAATGAAATCACGTGTTCTCTATTGAATTTAAAACTGATAATAGATTCTTGTGCTTGTTGCCAGTCTTGTAAGACTTGGATACAATTTCCACTTTGACATTTGGTTTAAGATGTGCCAGTGTTAAGATCCTTCTAAAAGTTTTTCAAAATTTAAAAAATAATTCTTATGCGTGTATTTTTATACAAGAGTACTTTGTTTATCTATGTACGTCATTATTAATCGCAAATACATATTTTTGTAAAGAAATTTTTTTTCACACAAAAGCAAAAGGTGCCAACAGCGAAGCTTATGAAACGATTGGCTTTAAATACGTGATTACCTGTATCATGTGACTATGATATCACATGAATTTATACATTGATTGGTGGCAAATACGTGATTATAATTATTTTGTGACTGTGACGTCAAATGAATTTAGACCATTTTAACATTAAAAACACTTTAAAATCGCCTAATACATATTTATGCAATCTGTAGCTTTAATAATTTACAAATACCTCTTGGCTTAAGTTTGTCAATGGAACCAAAAAAAAATGCCTTTAGCCATTAGAATGCTTTAATAAACTCGTTTAAGACAAAAAAATACAAAGAAAAAATTATATCATACCGATCTATTAGTAGCACAATTCATTTCTAGGCAATACGAAAAAAATTGAACCTAAGATCGAAAAGTTACCAAATGTCGAAGCAAAAATTTTGATGTAAATACTTAAGTATCTGATGCAGAAATAATTATTGACTTACCTACGGTGCAAAGACATACTTTAGGGAAGTACATAAGCGAAATTATATCCATTGGTATAAATTTTCTTCTTAAGTATTCCGAAGGTAACAATTACACATAGTTGTAACCATTCAAAAATTTAAGATTGAACGTAAGTTTCAAATGTTATTGCTATACATCAAAATCAGGGAATATATATAACAACTTAAAGGTCAATATGAAACGTTTATAAAACTAATTTTTCTCTCAAATGTGATGAGGCCAGAGCTTTATCTTTTTCTAAGGGGACACAGAATGATTGAATTGGCAAAAATAGGTAAAAAATCAAATGAAATTTGATTAGCCTGAGCTATTTGTGGAATATTTTTCTATAATCTCACCAAAAAAAAAAAAAATATTGAAAGCTCTAAATATTAAAAAAACAGAGTTACGATAACTTTTATGCACTTTTATTCACATCCCAATCACAAATAAAAACTTTAAACTCAAAAAGAAGAAATCACGAGCTTTGCTTTATTTTAAATCCTTAGGCCTTTTATCTATTGTGGCAAATTCTTTGATAATTTTTCTAATTATTGCTATTAATACAAGTAACAAAAGTTGGTATGCGTTTTTAAATCAAAGAAATATTTATTTTTTTTAAAAAATATATATATATATAATTGAATTTATAATTTATACATTATTTACAAAATTTTCAATAAGCATTCATAGAACAAAGTATTTTACGAATATCAATCTTGTTATCCAAAACCCATGCCAGCTTTTGTTATGAATACTTCAAAATACTTGTGAATCAAATTTCATGACTGTACGTCAATTATTGTAGGAGTAGCATTATAAAGTAACTTCATGAATTTTTAAATTTTTCTATGAAAAATTTGGTGATTATCTTTTTGTAGTATTTTGAACACAAGTTTTTTACATAATAAATACGCGAATAAGGAGGAACCAAAAAATTTGTAAAAACCCTTAAAACCAAAGAATTTTGTACCATGAATCAAATAAAGGTACTAGACAGATTAACTAGTAGTACATAATTTCGGAATATGATTTCTCTCATAGATTATTTCTTTTAATAATATCAATGTATGTTCAAGCATAAGGGTCCTTCAGGCGAAACATAGCATGGTGTCTGAAAAACAGCATATACTTTATTAGGAAATGAACATTAGTGTAGTGGTGAAACATAGTAAAACCTACGAGAAAGCCAACAAACAACCCCCTCATTATTCAAGTAACTATTCCGTCGTGGTATAGGTTTTTCTTTACTGTCTATAGAAAGACTGAGAGGATGTAACTATTTCTTCCACAGCATCCCATACGACTTTATTCCAGATATTAAACTGACAAATCAGGGTCTTCTTAAAGGGACCACATCCAAGCAATCACCAGATGATAAATTGAATTGTAAGGTTGCTTGCTTTTGATAACTTTTCAAAAATTCTGTAAAGTGTCGTAATAGTGCTAAGCGTTTCTTACAGTTCTGATGGCTCTCATTTTAGCATCAATAATCCCTATAAGTCAAATAACAGACTCATCCTGCCCTTTGAAGTCATGACCTTCTTTGGTCTGGGTGATGATGGCTATCCCCGTCCTGATTGAACCTTTCTGTCGACGTTTTTAAATGTTGGTGCTATGTTTCCTTCATAGCTACAATGCCCTTTCAGAGCAGTCTCCTGTCATTCTGTTATTGGATCCAATGTTCGAAAATATTCCCATGCCGATAGACCTCCTGCTTTTTGGGTAGCAATTGAGAACTAACTTTTGAATTCTCAGTTCTCTATGCAATGCCATATGTACGCACGCTTAAGTTCATAATAGGTTGACAATGCCTGTTTAATTTTATGGCGATTTTTCTCCCCCAACACGGTTATTTTAGAAATTGTTTCAGCATGGATTTGCGAGCGAAGGTCAGAGACACCGGCTTGTGTTTGATAGAAAATTCGCTTGACTTCACACCTTTGAACAAAAATTGTATAAAGCCACACTATATTGCGCTTGGACTAAACCGATCAAGCACTTTTGCTTTTACGAATGGTTTTGGTATTGTTTCTGGGCAGTTTTGTCACATCGTCAGCTCGATTACGCTGCCATCTAGTAGCCGAATAATAAATTTTTTCCGATATTATTCCATGTTTCCTGAATGACCATACAAAAAGCTTAAGCCTTTCAGAAATATTCAATTTTGAAGCATGGGAAATAGTTTAATAACACTCCAAATAACTTTTATGAAAAATCAAAAATACAAATAAATCCATCTAGGTAGAGTATTTCCTACATTTTACATCGAATAAAAATGTCTTGGAGATATAAAATGTGATGAAGTAAAACCACAACTATATTACTTAATCTAAATATTAGACATGTTGTTAGTACTGGCGTAAACAGTAATAAAAGAGACAACACACAGTCATTAAAAACACGGTAAACTTTTTAGAACTTTTAAAATTCTATTTAATGTTGGGTAAAATTGATACCAATTTTACTAGCGCAACTCGAACGAAATTATATTATATCGGATCAGTTAATGAACTAAATTAACACAGTAAACAAATTCCTAAAAATAATTTTTAATTAAAGATTCCAATTTTATCATCTAACTGGTTTTTCACATCACAATTCTAAATCTCGAAGTTCGTCAAGTTCTGCGTAGTTATTTTAAATAATTGTGGTTTCAAAAAGTGATTTTCAAATACCAAAAGAGGGTACAAAATTTTACAATGATATATAATTTATATTTGACATTGTTTGAAGATGCTTAAGACTAGCAAATAGAAATATATTTTCCAATTCTAAAGTAAATAAATAAAGCAGAAAAATTAATGTCCTTATAAAAATTAAATGCAAATGAATACAAAAGTAAAAATACAAAAGAAATGCGAATTGTAAGATATCAAAAGCTTGGAGATTCTTATTTCCTATATCTTAAAACCCTTACTGCAAAAATTTCATGGAATTATTTTTAAGAGTCCAGGATAAATTAAAAAAGTGAAACAAATTTTAACATCTTTTTAAATCCTGCATATTGGTTTACAATTTTTTATTATATTTTCTAAAAGGTACACGTTGGAAAATTGGAGCAAAGAGCATTATTTTAAAAATAACTATTTATTTTAATGAGCTTATGAATCAATAAAAAAGGAAAGTTTAAGCCAATCAGGAAAATTATTTTCTAAATGTCATAACAAAAAATATATCTTTAAAATTAATTGTTTTCTGAAACTAACCTAAAATATGTTATATATTTATCAATTTTTATTAAATATCTGTTAGAACAGTAATTGGATTGAAATGTATTTGCAATTTTTACTCTCTTTATTAGGTCACTCAATAAATAAGAACTGAAAACTCTCTTAGAAGTTAATAAATTTTGTTATAGAAGCTGATTCATCTCATACCGTCGTAATTTAATTCCTTCTGAGCATTTAATTTTCATATTAACTTTATCCAGCTAATTGAGTTTAGAAAATTATTGAAAGCAAACTTTATATAACTGAACAAATTCATGATAGAAACATGGTAGGCACTAAAATAAAACAGTAAGAAAAGTTTCAACAAACTTGTTAACTTTAGTATCTGGAATGTAATCAATGCATAAATTATTTTTATCCAAAAAATTTATGATTTTAATCATGAAACATATGTTATGTAATTAATAATACTATACTATCCAAAATTGTTGTATAAAAAGATCTCCGAAATGTCAAAACAGGGGCGAAAGTATAGAACCAAATATTGAAAAGCTATGTAACTTTAAAAACTTGTTTTGGCCCCGGGACCATATTTTTTTGATTGTCAGCTTGAGCTAGAGTTGGGGGTTTCAGGGAATAAAAGATTTTAAATTCTTAATATGACTTTATTAAGAATATAAATAAACGTCTAAAAATTTAGATAAATTTATATAAATGAGAATCGTCAAAACACACAAAAAATATTTAAAACCCGAATGCGTAACTTTTTTTAAATAATTATATTATCCACCTCTAATTCATTCAATAATATTACAATTCAATATCAAAAATCAGCCCTCCCTTTAAATTTAAAACTTAACTTCAATCTTAAAAGGAAACGTCTGGGGCCGTGTGAATGGTATACCTTTTTAGTAATGGCTGGATTTTTTTTAAACTTTTTAAAATAGGCTGTCAATTTACCTTGTATCTCCTCCAAACATAACATTCATCAAATTCATTTTGTTACTGAAACTTCTGTTCTTTAAAAACTATCTTATTTGCATTTATTTTTGCATTTTGCTTTTGGGTTTTGTTGGGAAAGAGTTCCAATCTTGGCCATCAAAGAACCCAGAGGTTATTTTAAAGAAAAGAGACGCGTGAGCCCGTCACAAACTTTTGATAGACTACACAGGAAATAACATAAAATAAAAACCTTGAGAGTAATTTCAAAGTAGAATTTCACAATCTTTATAAACCAATCTCCTTCAATACTATCCTCTACATTAATAAGGATTTAATAACCATAAAGTGTAACCCGTTGTCAGATTTTAAACAGGTATTCTGATGTACAGGGTGTTGTCGAGAATTCTACTGACAAATTCAGAGGTGATAGTGATAAGTCAAAGGGGTAAAGCACGGGGATGACAAAGCCCCATACAACCAGTGGTCGCAAACCACATTTAGTCGATAAAAATCGTGATAATAATAGACTTCAGGAGGACGATGAGCTAGACGAAGGGGGTGACGAAGCAAATATAGGGATTTAGAGCCATGAGGCAAGGTTGAAGAAACCTACACGCATGCAAATTCTCCACATCTCGCAGAGTTGCTGCAGGGAGAACCGGCTACTAAGCACCAGAAGATGTGGTTTATGCATGATGGTGCACTAGCACATTTTTCGACTGCGGTGCTTAACCACCCGCCGAGAGGTGGATTGGACGCGGCAATCTTGTTGCTTATCCTCCATGCTCCCCAGATCTCAATCCCTTGGATTTTTTTCTTCTGGGACCAACTGAAATCATTTGTGTGTGAGACACTGGTGCTACAGTGGAGGGTCTCACTGGACGGATCATCATCGGTTCAACTGACATCGCCAGCATACAGTATTTGTTTGAACTTGTCCGACTATCCTTAGTCCGTCAATGTCGGCTGTGCCATGACCCACGCGATCACAATTTTGAACAATTCCTATGACAATCACTATTCGTTGCGCTTATGACGTCGAGCTGTGATGCATTGTTCGTATTGTAAATATGCTTTACGTCTAATAAATGTATTTCTTACATCTCATTGTCCCTTTTCAATCCACTCGACATCCCACACACTGCATAACTATTTTTTAAATTACTCTGACTAAACATGGCTTGCGGTCCCATGTTCTATAGTGATTTGTCGTCCCCCTGCTGCCCACTATCACCCTTCTGAATTTGTCGGTCGAGTTCGCCGACACCACGTGTATTTGAAAAAATAACAATAATAATCTCTTTTTGAGGGCGTGACTTGGTTAGTTTAAAATTTAGCATTTAATTCTATGATGGCGTAGTTATAAAGCTCTCTCATGTTGTTTTCAGCTTTTATCTGCTCATTGTAGTTTCGAATTAAAATTTAATGTACTTCTATTCTAATAATTACGAACAAGATAGATTAATTTTTTTATAAAAAAGAAACTAAAAGTTAAATGAACAAAATTAAAAATTAAATTTTCTCTATTGTGAGCTCGAGAAGCAGAAAGAAACCTGATTTGCTTGCTGGATTGAGGTTACCAGAGCTAGTGATCTGATTGGCTGAGCGATTAAGGTGATTTTCGCGCTTGACCGAAAAGAAATGCTTGTTAGATTTAGAATAACTTTACGGAAAATTAGATCAAAGAATATGTTACAGTGTGTGTTTGTAGTTAAAAAAACAATCATAGATCCTTTTACAAATGAAAATAAAGCAAAATTAATCGAAAAAACTGGTGTTTGTTCCCCTTTTAACAAAAATACTAATAAAAAGGGCTGAAGGCTTGGCGTTTTGTTAAATTCATCTTGACGAAAATTTCAAACCAATCGAAATAAATTGGATGCACAAAAATTATGTATTTTAAAAACTATTTATTGATATGTTTGTTATTTTAATTCATGTATAAAAAAATGATCAATAATAGTCAAATTTCGAAAAATTGAGATGGATTCCTGACTACTATTTTTGAGATGGAAGGTTTTCAATTATTCGAAATTTAAACTTTTTCCTCTTTGTGTTCTGGGAAAAGTTAAGCGTACTTTATAGCTTAAATGTTTCAGTGAATTGAAATTGAAATTTAATAGTTCTCGTGGTTTTGTCAATGAAATGAAATCAAAAATACAAGATGAAATCACCACGAAATTATGCATTTCGTTGCATTCAAAGAAAAGTTAAATACTAAGCTTTAAGAGTTAGGCTTTTTTGTATAATTTTTAAATTTTAATTTAATGATATCGGAAACACACATTTATAAGTGAACATATTTCATGAAGAAAAAGACAAGATACAAAATCCTTACCAAATTATTCAAGATAAATACAAACATTTCATGGAATTTAATTCATAAGACTTATACCATTTAAGAAATAAAAAAACTTCTTGCATCGGAACTAAACATATTTTCAACAATTATAAGTAATAACAATATTCACTATTAAATGTGATTTTATGAAATAAATAGTAATGAAAAAACAATTTTTGTCGTTAGTTCTAAGAATCTATTGAATACTAAATGAAAACAAGTAATATAAAAAAAGTTAAAGTCAATTCCTACTTTTTAGAAAAACGTACTGGCACCATCTGTTACAGCTAGTTGTAACATCGACAGAAATAACACAGAATATATTTAAAATAAAAAAATAAAATTTTATTCAAATTTAATTAATCAATTAATATTTGAAAACACTGCACACATTACAAGATCTATCTATCTATCTATCTATCTATTATATATATATATAGGGAGAGAGTGAATTATAGTAGAAATTGAATAAACTAATTTTATTACAAAAATTTTTTAAGCAAAAACAAATATAATTTTGTTTATATAACACTCTTTTTGTCAATATTTTTTAATTAAAATTAATTATTACACGTTTTTACGATGATCTTTCTTTTATATTTATTGTTACATAACTTGATGAGTAGGAAATTTTTCTAAATTTTGGCACTCTTCAAATCTTTATGCCGGCTGATATACACATGACTTAATTTATGTTTAACATTAGTATAACTCTAGCGTGGGTTCCAAATAGACGGAAGTTGGTCGGCAAGGATAAGTCATAAAGGTCATGGATGTTTTTTGTTAAGGTATCCGACTAAGTTCGGAACCATGATTTGTCAAAAGCGTATAACTGGATAATATTTATGATATTTAGTGTCAGTTAGATTAGAAAATGTATATAAAATTGTTTTAAGAATATTGTTACAATAAAAAATTATTTAAGTACAATATTTTGACAAAAAAATGAACATAGAATGACCTATTTTCAAAAATATTCTCCTTTTGTGAAAAATGCTTCTATTATAATAATATTTTGCCTGTTATAGCTAGACCTCTGTAGAGAGGATCAACTAGAATTTTTGAAATATATAACTTGGAAGTGGGTTTATCCATGTTTTACGACAACAAGAGAGGAAAAATTTTAAGAAAAAAACGCCGATAATTATTTCAATTGGTTGTAACTCTGAAAATACTGCGAATTTTTCAAAAAAAAAAAAATAGTTCAGACTCTCTGGAGAAGTCTTTACTTCATATAAGCACACACACACAATATATATTATTTTTTTAGAAGCATTTTTCATAAAAGGAGAACATTTTGTAAAAAAGGTTATTCTAAGTTACTTTTTGCCAAAATATTGTATTTAAATAATTGTTTGTCAAAGTGTGTCCTTAAAACAATTTTATACATGTATTCTAATCTAAGTGACACTAAATATCATGAAAATTATCTATTTATGTGCTTTTCTAAAATCACGGTTCCGACATATACTATAAGAGATATTACTCTGTCTTAAAATGCAAAATAAAAAAGTGAAGAAATTGCTTTGGTATTATACCAATAAAAAGATTTTTTTAAGCAAATGAAAGTAAAGGTAAAAATTATATTGTTGCATCTTATTTGAAAACCCATGGTTTTCCAACACAATAAAACCCAAAGCTGCACTATTATGAGTTACATGGCTAGTCTTTTGTTGAATTTCACTAGTCTTGTTGAATGAAAGATGCAGGATAGCGTTAGGTCAAAATTAAAATGGCTCATGTAAATAATCTTAACCCCTTAACTGGTTTGCCCGTACACCGTACGGGCTACCGAAAGCAGGCCACAACCGGTTTGCCCGTACGCTGTACGGGCTCTGATATTTCCTTTTTCCCTCTTTGATTCGCATATATTTTTAATTTTAATAGTGAGATTACTAGTGTTGATGTTCTTAAGAGATACCATTTGTCAACTGAAATAATTCTCATCCGAGATTCTCCTTGTGGTGAAGGCGGGAATTTTTCATTGAAGGCACGAATTTAGATTCTTGGAAAATATTCGATACAGAACAGGGATTGACAAGGCAATGTGTAATTTGTTGCTTAAGAACAAATGAAAATGAAAAGATAATCTGAAAAATTCGTTATTATCTCAGTTCCCATTGCAGTGTAAGACTTAGTATTGCATCTTGCTTCATATTGTGTGTTCATATATATATGCACTCACACACAAAATCCTCAGCCGTTTGGAAAAGAGATACGAACATGAAATGTTTTTGTAAGTATGAGAGAAATTCTTTTAAGATATGTGATACATTCTTCACAACATTCAGAGTGTACTTATAAAAAGCAAATATTTAGGGGATTTTGTGTTCCACAACTGTAAAATAAAATAGTGTGAAACTCTTTAAAATTAAAAATTAAAATTACATTCTTCCGTTTTCCCATTTTGTTATTATGCTTAGTTGTATGCAATACAAATAATGTCCCTTTTTCTCGGAACATTTTGGGCAAAATGTGACCGCCTTAGGGGTTAATAATCCTGTTTTTAAGTAGCACAGCAAATGAGTTACGTGCCTTTGCTGATAATCACTTATAACGCTGAGTGAAATCAAAAAATTTGTCAAAATTTTAAATTTAAACACCAATCTATAATATTCCATATCCGACAAATCAGTTCATCGTTTTTTAATGTTTTTTAGAAAAAAAAATTATTATAAAACATATTTTAAGATTTTTTAGAATTAAAAAAACAGCATGGAACTAAAATTTTTAATTTTCGTTATTATCATTTGCCAACGATGGCAGTATGGATGATATCTGCTATCATCAATAAATAAACCGTTTATTATTGGAGATATTATAGAATTCGGCTAAACGTTGCTTTAATTTAATGTAAGGATATTTCTTTTATCACTTTTAAAGTTCATTTTCTTTTTCTCTCCTGTGGAAATTTTTTTTTTCAATTTTAATATAGTTTCTCAAAATTAAGTTTGTGTTTCGAATACCGTAAGAAGGCACTGTGTTTAGGAAATGAGCCCTTAGTTTTACGCAGATATTGTATCACTTTAAATTTATTTATCGTAAAATTTTTCGCATAACGCGCACTTTTAACACAAAAAATAAGATCGAAATTTGTTGGTGTTCGTTATACTCTGGGTATAAAAATGGGATCTTTAAAAATTAAAAAAGATGAGCATAGAAAAAAATAGACTTCTATATACATCAAAATAAGTTTTATTTATAAGAAATAGCATTTCCTAGAACTTAAAGGGTTGAAATTCTAGAAATATACTATTTTTTTCTAAAGCTAGGAATAATACCACGATTAAAAAACTTCAGAACATAAGAGCATTGCCCCCGCACATAGTTGGATTCTTTGTAAACAAAAGAGGGTGCGCGTTATACGACGAATTTTATGGTACTCAAAAACTTCTTTTTAAAAGAATACATGTAAAAAATTCTCTCTTTGGTTCAAGCAAAGATTTACATAATAGAATAGTACTATTAGAAGTTAGAATACTTAATCTTTGCGTTTTTCTTTCGTTTATTCTTTCAGAGAAATGTTCGATTCTCAAATGCCCAAGAGGATGTATTATAAAGAAATTCTTTCCAGGACCTTGTCCAGCGTGTTATTGTCCATTCCGAACGGGTATTAAAACGTTTTCTTTATCAAAATTCCCGCAATCGTACTCAAAACTATTAGATGCTCTCAAAACATTTTACAAATTAAAGGAAGGTCATTCAAAAATTGTAAACTTGTTATATATATACATATTTTTATTTTTCACTCCCACACGCACACATTTTATTAAATGTCTAGATTTAATTCTTAAATGATTCCAATATTATACAAGTAATTTTAGTTTTGTCAACTATTACCAGGGACAGTCTGAAAGTAAGTTTTGTCATCTTTTAAGGAGAAGATAATAACAAATAAATAAACAAAGATAAACAAATAATCGTCAAAAGAAACCGCATCTGTTTCTGTAAAAACGATGGAAGAAGTGTTAGCTTAAGAAAAATCGCACATGCAAAGAAATCAGAACAAGAGAGAGCAGTAGCAGATCGGCGTGCTAAGGTGGTAGACAGACGTGTGCTGACAGCGTGGTCAGTAATGGAAGTGCGAGTGCTGTTATCCGGTTTGAAAGCGCACATGGAGCTAATGTATCCATAATAGATAAACGCCTACTGTCCATATATGCTGAAGTGCAAGGTCTTGGCAAATGTTTGGTCCCAGGTGTTGCACGTTCAGAGAAGGAAGGCAGACTGTGGAAGATGAAGGTGGAAATGAGAATCCCTCTACATCTACGAATGAAAACATCACTACCCCATCAGACCTGTTCTCTGCGCTGAAACTCCCTCTCTCAGGACTTAACTTCCAAAGCAATGGTGAGAGCAGGTTGTGCAACACTTCCTTGGATTTCAGGGCCCTAGGTTTTATAAGAGTGATGGTTTCTTCAAACTGCTTGTAAGGTACGACAAATGTCTCAATGTCTGTGGCGACTATGTCGAGAATAGTGCGAGATGTGTGTTCATTGTGCTTATTAATTAATTTATATATATATTTGTGGCAATGCCGCCCAGCCAGGATGGTGGATTGTAACCCAGTGGGCACGGGTTCGAATCATGAATAAGACATGATTGCATTTTCTTCCGGAAAAGAAGTCGGACTTTCGCCTATAATAGATTCCCGTATCGAATGGAAAGCGGCTCACCCCTTCTTTTATATGCTGGGATCATCATTTGTAATAAAACGTCTATGTTCTTCTGTTTGTATTGTATGTTTCTGTTTTTCCCCTTGTATTTCATATGTATCCCAGAATAAAAAACACACGACGACAACAACATTTGCGGCAATAGAGGTTTCGAGTGAAAAAAAAATGATTGACGAAACTTACTTTCCCCGAACGTCCCTCATTAAAAATATATCAAAATTTTAATCTTAATTGGGGTGCTTATTTTACAAATCAATTAACAGGTTGTTTAAAAAAATATGAAGAAGACTCTACGTCGGATTACATCTATATACTTAATATAAAAATTAATTTGTTGTTAAAATTTCATTTTTTTTTGAACCACTTTCATAATTCTCTCTTTTCCAGATACTTGCCCTAAGCTGGATTCTTGTCCCAGCTACTGTACTTTGAAGTTGGACAACAAAGGCTGCAAATACTGTCACTGCAGGCATCCCATCTGTCCACCTCTGAGATGCGAGTACCCTTGCTTTCTAAAGAACTCGGGGGGCCCTTGCCCCCTCTGTCAGTGCCCTGCTTCAGCAACCTACTGAGGTCACCTTCACGTTTTTGAAATCTCATTTTTTATTCTAGAGACATTAAAAACATTTCGAATTCCTAAATCGCAACATGTGATACCTTAATACTGCGATGGGTTACTGTGCTTCATGAAATACTTTTTTTTTCAATGTCCTGCAGCAAATGTATGTAAAGTTTGATAAAGATAGGGAACCGTTTTGTTACTTCTAATGTATTGTTGTTAGTTCTAACTTCTTTCGAAGTGGTTTTGTATAGCAAGACCATACGCATATTAGAAGGCCGGGTAAATTAGAACAAAGGGGAATTGATTTGATCTAGCCAAAGAGAGATTTATGTAACAAATTTTTATTAGTTTTTTTGTTGCATCATTTTTACTGTATATTTCTTGTTAAACATTATGGATCTTTCATGCAAATAAAAGACACTTAATGGAGTATTTGGCTTACATTTCTTATCAGAGTGGGTGGCTTGTCTTTATTGTGCTATGTTTCGCATTCAAAATAACAGGAAAAATGGTGTCATTAACTAAAAGGAAACTTTAAATGTATATATTAGTACCAGCCCCGTCACCCATGCTCTTTGCCCAGTATCTAATGACTAATATATATCGGATATTTTTAAAAAAGTCGCTAAACCCCAAAAAAAATTCTTTTGGGGAAAACTTTTTTAAATAGAGATTCATCTTTCAAATACTTTTTAAACCACAAAAAAACAAATTTTAAATGCAAAAACCCATTTTAATATTTTAAAATAAATTATCCCTTTTTTAAATTTAATATCTATTTATTCTTATTTTTCCCCTTTAAAAAAAATCGACAAGGCAAAAAAAATCAGCTAAAAAAAATACACTGTATTTTCCACTTTAAAAAAATAATTTTATTTTAAAATCAATTAATTTTAATGCAATTTTCTAACTTTAAGCCTACAAAAAATTTTATAACTTATTTTTTTTATAATCAGTAATTTTAAGCCTATATTACCGCATGTGTCATTAAATTTAATTATTGCCAAAGTCTGTTAGTTTTGAGTTTTTTTTTATTTGAAAAAATGTTCTTTCTCATAATGCCCCTCGTATCTTTGTAATGCGGGTAGCCCAGTGGGTTTAAAGGGATCGGATCATGGGGGATGTCAATGAGTTCGAGCCCAAAACCCCTAAAAACCCGCCGTGGAAAGGGATACGGAAAAATGTCGAGAGTTCAAAAGTCCCTCTTGGTGTGGTAGTTGGGAAAAGGGGGGATGCCAAGGTGTCTCCCTTTTCACTGACCATTCAAAATGACGAGGTCCCTCGCCAAAAGCCCTCGTGCAGTTGAAAAGTGGGCGTTAAAAATCCCATTCACCATCTTTGTATACCCCAAAAAACCCCTTTAGGGTTTTATTCTCCACATTCAATCACGTCAAAAGAAAAAGTTTTATCATTTCATCACATGAAAGGGCCAGAAATATTTTAAAAATAGGGAGAAAAATCGATTTTTAAGAGAAAAAAATATCCGATACGTTGGGAAACCCTGATTTTTTAAAACCATAAATAAAAAATTTTTATATTTGTGTCCTTAGATTAAAAACATGAAAATTTTTTAAAGGGAATTTTTTACAAAAAAATTTTAAAAACTATTTCGGCAAAAAGTAACTTAGAATAACCTTTTTTTTAAAAAAGTTTCCTTTTGGAAAAAAAGCTTCTATTTTAATAATATTTTGCCTGAAAAAACTCACACCTCTGTCAGGGAACTAGAATTTTGAAAAATTCACTCTATTTTCAGAGTTACAGCGGCGTTTTTTTCTTAACATTTCTCCCCTGTGTTATCGTAAAACATGAATAAACAAACTTCTAAGTTATATATTTCAAAAATTCTAGTTGAGCCTCTCTACAGAGGTCTGAGCTATAACCAGGCAAAATACTATTATAATAAAAGCATTTTTCTCAAAAGGAATATATTTTGAAAATGGATCATTCTCTATGTTCATTTTTTGTCAAAATATTGTACTTAAATAATATTTTATTGTAATACTATTCTTAAAACAATTTTATATACATTTTCTAATCTAAGTGACACTAAATATCATAAATATTATCCATTTACACTTTTTTGCAAAATCACGGTTCCGAACGTAGTCGGATACCTTAAATAGAAAAAGTACTTCGCTATTTAGAGGTTATTTTACGAAAAAAATCGTTAAGTGTGTTCTTGCTTCCAGGAAAAAGTTCGCAAAATAAGAGGAATTCGTAATATAGAGGTTCGTGAAATAGAGGTCTGATTGTATATATTTTATGTATCGTTATCGAAGTCTTAACATTAAGCTGCTATGTATATTCAAAAACATTTTTATAGCCCTCACCTTAAAAAAAATATCACACTTGAATTTCTAAAACAGAATGCATTTATCTATTACGCCCCCGTAACCCACCCTCTTAGAAAACAATTTCCATAAATTTCCATAGTGAATTTCTACTCAACAAAAGAAGCATTTTTTTCAAATTTTAAGTCTATTGATCTAATAGTTGAGAAAAGGAAATTTTAATCCATAACACCTCCGAAACGTGTTCATAGAGGATATCTTCTCAACAAAAAATACATGCATATCAGATCTCAATTGTGTGCGTCAATACTTCCCTCACCTCCGGGGTACCCCAGTGATTCTTCTCTATTTTCCACCCTCCATCTTATCATCCAATTTCTCCTTTTCTCGCCCAGACCACAGACCTATGAATGTTTGGCGCAGTATAGTCAAAACTGGCTCTTGCGCCATAAAACACCAAACTCACTCACAGTCTATACAGATTTCCTCAAAACCTCTTTTTAAATGTTGCCAAATCAAAAATGTCCCCCAAATGATGTAATCGTTTTCTAAGCATGAGCAGGATCGGTTTTCATCTTTTGGCAGTATACTGCGCCATTTGGCGACTTCGCTCATACATACACAAACTCCTTCTTGAGTAAAGAGACTTTAGAAAAAAATCACTAAAAATAAGTCTGGAACTTTTTTTGACAAAAATGATCTTACTGCTTATTTGAAGCATCAGCGAAGCTTTCTGGTGTGTGTGTGTGCGTTAGAAGTCCTATACACATTCAGCTTTTATATATAAGATGAAAAAATTAAACTGTGCACTTCATTTTTAGCATTCTCCCTGTCTCTCGTTATTTTCCGCTTATTCTAACTCCCCCCTTTCCTTTTTTGGCAATAGAGTGTTTTATATAATGTATACAGAAACGGGGATAATTTTACTCTTTTTCTGTTATTAGCTTATTTCGAATTTTAAGGTATCCGACTATGTTCGGAACTGTGATTTTAAAAAGGCGCATAAATGGATAGTTTTCATGATATTTAGTGTCACTTGATTAGAATACATGTATAAAATTGTTTTAAGGATATTTTGACAAAAAAAAATTATTTAAATACAATATTTCGGCAAAAATTAATTTAGAATAACGTTTTTTCAAAATTTCTCTTTTTGTGAGAAATGCTTCTATTATAATAATATTTTATCTGTACTTCTGTACAGAGGCTCAACTATGATTTTTGAAAAATTCACATTATTTTCAGAGTTACAACCATTTGAAATAGTTATCGGCGTTTTTTTTCTTAAAATTTCTCCCCTCTGTTGTCGTAAAACATGGATAAACCCACTTCTAAGCTATATCTTTCAAAAATTCTAGTTGAGCCTCTGTACAGAGGTCTAAACTATATACAGGCAGACTATTATTATAATAGAAGCATTTTTCTCATAAGGAGAATATTTTGAAAATGGGTCATTCTATGTTTATTTTTTGTCAAAATATTGTACTTAAATAATTTTTTATTGTGATACTATTCTTAAAACAATTTTATAAATGTATTCTAATCTAAGTGACACTAAATATCATAAATGCTATCCATTTATACGCTTTTGGAAAATCACGGTTCTGAATCGTTGTCGGATACCTTAATAGAAATACTTTGAAGAAATTTAATGATTGACAGATTTAATGTATCGTTCCTGTCTTTTTATCAAAAAAATTAGTATTAAAAAGTATATTTTTCGTCAAAATATTTGGATAATAATTATTAGAAAAGCGCAAATATGTTGTCTATAAGCTGAAGATTCATACAAATTTAGCTCAAAAATAGAACATAATTACAAATTGAACAACAAAAAAAAGGATATTCTATAAAAGTTATTTCTTTATTATATATTTTCTACAGCATAATACTTCAATATTACATTCATATTTAAAAAACTCAATAAAAAAAAGAATTAAAAATTTATGAATTTTTCCACAAATAAAACCCAAATATTTTTCTTTTTCTTAAAAAAAAAAGGTTTTTTAATAAAATTTTTATTCATTTTTTATTTTAATTTTTTCAAAATTATAAAAAAAATTAAAATTTTTGGGCCGGGTAAATTATTTTTCAAGAAAATTATGAACCAAATTTTTTTTACGAAAAATAATTTAACTTTTTTAATATATTTTTTTCTTAGAAGGGGCCCCTCCCCCAAAAAAATTTTTAAGTTTCTTTTAAAAATTATAAAAAATAAAAACAAAATTGGTTCCTTTCCGAAATTTTTATTCTTTTTTTTTTTATTAACCAAATTTAAAATAAATTTATTTGAGGTTTTAAAAATTCCCCTTTTTAAAAAAGGTTATTTCCTTATATTTTTTAAAAAAAACAAAATTTTTATAAAAAAAAAAATCCCCCAAAGTTTTACTTCCAAAGATATTTAAAAAATATTTTTATTTTTTTAACCTTCAAACCTATTCATAATTCGTTTAATTTCTTAAAAAAGGGTTTTTTAAAAATTTTTCAAAAACAATTAAAGAAAAGTTTTTTTTAATTTCCCTCTTGTTTTTGAATTTTTTTAAAAAGGAAGGTTTTAAATTAGGTTAAAAAAATTTTTTTTTAATTTTTAAAATTGTTTTAATTTTTTTTAAAGCCCAGGAAAAATTTTTAAAAAATTTAAATTGGAAAAATTTACTGTGCTTTTTTTTCGGAAAAAATTAAATTTTTATTTTAAAAAAAAAAATTTTATTTAAAATTGTTTTTTTTAATGAAAACAAATTTCTTTAAGGAACCCTTTTAAAATTTTTTTCTGAAAAATTAATCCCCCGAAATTTTTCCCAATTTTTATAAAAAATTTTAAAAATTTTTTTAACGGGTAAAGCCATTTTTAAAAAAACCACATGTTTTTTAAAATTTAATTTTTTAAAAATAAGGGGGCTTTTTTTTTCCCTTTTTATTTCTTTTTGTGGTAAAAAAATTTTAAGATTCTTAAGAAAAATATTTTCCTTTTTTTTTTTTCCCAAAACCCCATTTTTTTAAATCTCAGTCGGTTAAAATTTTTTTCCCAACCCTTTAGAAAAAATGAGGTTTGTTTTTCTTTCTTTTTTCGGGCCAAAAATTTTCCTAAAAATTCTTTAAAAATTATCTTCCCTAAAATTTTAAGAAGACCCCCAAAAAATCTGTTGGTGGAAAATTTTTTCTGTTTTTGGGGGCCAAAAAATTCCCCAACCTTCAAAATGTTGAAAAGGGGGAGTTGCGAAAAGGGAAAAGTTTTTTCTCAAATTGTTATTTGTTTTTGAAAACAAAAGTTCTTTTTAAAAATTAAATTTTTGACTTTTCCATTAAAAATTTGGAAAAAAAAAACCAAAAAAGAATTGTATTTAAGATTTAAACCCAAATTTTTAACAAAAAAATTAAAAAAATTTTAGCAAATCCGGTTTATAAGATTCGTTGGACCTTTGGAAAGGGTTTTTTTTAAATTGGTAAATAATTTTTTTAAAAGGGGAGGAAAAAAAATTTATTAAAATTTTGATAAAAAAAGTTTAAAAAACCCTATGGGGAAAAAAGCGATTTTTCTTACCAGCACTGTTTAGACAATAATTATTCACTTCTTCGAAAAAATGGCTTCCTGTCATATTGAAGAAAATAAAGGAAAAATACAGTAGAACGTCGTTTACCCGGGGAATTGGGAGGGGGAACCCTTTCGGATACGCTTTTATTCAGATAACCAAAAACCGAATGCCATCAATGCAGTATATAAAACCCGGGACACTATACGAATATTGAAAATTATTACATGGCGAAATGTGCTTAAAAAAAAAGCAAAATAAGTACAAAATGTCTGTTCCCTTTTATTGGGGAAAAAATAATCCCTTTTTTTTTCACTGTACCATTGTACACCTTTTTTTTCGTTGGGTCTCTTGATTCTCTTGAGCAGCAGTAGTTGAGTAGGAAAACACCCGGGTTGTTTTACGTACCACCCCTTATAGCTGTCTCTAACGCAAAAAACGCGTCAGCTTTTTAACCCCTACTTCCGTTGTTGTTGTTGTTCTCTTTTTCATCTGTTTCATCGTCGAAGGGTGGGGATTCTTCTTGCACGGAAGTCACAATCTCGTCATCATTTAGCATTTAAATCCACAGTCTTCACCATCCATCCGGGTTTTTCTACATTTTCTTCATCGGTTAAAATTTCCTGGGTCGATTGGGGGAAAAGGGGGGTAATTTTCCCCCTGGGGTTTGTCTTGAAGTCTAAAAAGGGAAATAATGTAGTTGACAAAAAAAAAATTTGGGTCCGGATAATAAACGTTCGGAAAAACGACGTTCTACTGTAAGTAGAAATACAATAAATGAAATAATAAAAGTATAGAACACATATTATATCTTGTTAAGAATTTATTAATTTTTAAGATGAATTTCAAAATTTTTTTAGGCATTTGTTATTTACTATTTTATATTATATGTTAACTAATTTTTGTGTTATTTGAATACTTTTATATAATTGTAAGTATTATTTTTTTGTTAACTTTTAAAATTGTAATTATTAATATTTAAAATAATACTTGTAAATCTGGAAACAATTTCTTAGTAACTTTTTGCTTTGCCAGATTGGCAACAGTCAGAATATTGCCATTAGCTAACTTGCAACTTTTTTTATTGTAGAGGTAGCTAAGTCTAACGAATAAAAAGTGTTAGATTATTATTTTATGGTATTTTTTTTATTCTTAAAAGACCAAGGATAAAAAAACTGGTGACTTTTGAACACGCAACTTTCTGATTAAAAAATGTATAAGTTCATAATGTATATTCATAAATGTTTTTTTCTTATAATTTGAAGAAAGTGATCTCGGGTTTTTTATTAGTTATTATAATTAGCAATAATTATATTAACAATAATTATATATAATGCTAATGAATGCTATTATAATAATTATAATAGCAATAATTATTTTACAATATAGCTTTTTAATTTTAATTGCCTCGTTTTTCATTGGCTACATTTTTTTTTTGCCAAAGTTATTTTTCCGTATATAAAAACTTATTAGAAATACCATTTTATAATTTCATTATCTTCAAAAGAAAACTACCTTATTATTTTGCTACTGGAAAGCATTAAAGGGCTTAAGTAGAGCACAAAACTAATTAGTAAGACAGAAACACCACTGTTGATATACATACACATAATTAGAAATTAACTTCCTGGATGCTATATTAAATTTTCCGCCTTATTTTTATGGACGTTACTTGCTTAGTAACTTGGCTTAAATTAGAAAAGTTACTAAGATTTCTTTAAAGTAACATTTTAAACAATTTCTAAAAGTAAATTATAAAATAATCATAAATCCAAAGGTGGTGATTTTTCTTCAATTTTACTCAATAGAAGGATAAATTTTTAAACAACTGGAGCTCTTAAATAAAACTTGAATTAAAGAAAATTATTTGGGGGGTGTAAAAATTCTTTTTGTTGAAAATAAACGTTATCTAAATAAAGAATCATTCAAAATTATTAAGTCTTATACTGTCAAAAAAATTTTAAGAGTACTGATTCCCTGTAAAAGTATGATTTGAATAATTCCTGTTGCTAATGATAGATTACTATAACATTTTTAGATAGTTTATTTACAAATATATAGATAGGTAATTTTAATACTTTTAAATTTTTTTTCTTTTTAAACTCAATAAAAAAGTTTTTTTGCATCCCTAATTTTTTTAAACAAATAACAAAAATTTTTTTTTTCTTTTCAAAACCTAGTCAATATTTTATCAGTTACATTTTAAATTTATAAAATATTAATAAAATCATAAGAAAAATAGATTTTAAAAAAAAAAAATAAAAAAGAATTTAAATTTATTGTTTTTACAGACTTAAGTTCTTACGAATAATAAATTTCAAGATTTTTTTTTTTTAAAAAAAGGAAAAATCATTCAGCATCAGCTATTTCCATAGCACTTTTTTTTCCCATTACGTAATTACGTAATAATAAAACGTAATTATTCTTAGGTGCTGAACCTATCATAATAAAATTAAAAATTCTCAAGTTTAAAAATTAAAAATTTAAAAAATTATTATTTCCAAAATTGAATTTAGCAAAATTTTACCATAATTTACTCTATGCCTTACTTTACTTAATTCATATTTTTTTTTAAATTAAAATTTTGGTTTTACAAAAAAATTTTTTAAAATATTCTAAAAAAGGGTTCGAATATAAAGGAAAATTTCCTATTAAGTCACTGTTTGTAAATTTAAAATTTTTTTGGAAAATTTTGTAGTATTTATATAATTAAAAATATATTGCATAATAAATATACATGATTCAATAACCAATCTTATTTAGTGTAAATTATTACAAGTTTAAAGCTAGTTAGAGTTGTAAAGAACCCTTTTTTTTTACTCATTTCATAATTATTACACTAATTATTCTGATTTAACTATTAAAATATCCTGACAAATTATTAATATTCAAAAACTGAATTATATTCTAAAATTTCCATCATTTTGTCAGACAACTACCAACATCATCCCAAAAAGATTTTTTTTAGGAAACATAGGCACCCCTTTTTTCTAAAAGCAATATTTTTGAATTTACACTGGTTTTGGTGTTAATTTTAACTCTCCCCTTTCCAAAAAAATTTGCAAATTGGGGAATTTCAAATTAAGAGGACACAGTACGATTCAATTGACAAAAATTTAGTCAAAAAACCCCAAAAGTAATTTCTTTTTTTAATTAAAAAATTCTTTTTTTATAATTTTTTTATAACCCTTCCAAAACAAAAGCTCTAAACCCCTTTAAAAAAAAGTAGAATTATGATAGCTTTTTCGTTCTTTTTTTTCACATCCCTATGGAAATCAAAACTTTTTAAAATGCCTTATCTCGGAAAGATAAAATAAATAGTTTGTCTTCATTTTTAAAAAATTAAGGGTTTTTTTTTAATTTAGCCTAATGCTTTTTTTTTTTTTCCTTTTCTAAAAGTACATGTAACAAAAAATTTATGATTTTTTAATAAAACAATACTTTTTTTTTTAAAAAAAATTGAACTTTAAAATTTTTTTAAATTTTTTTTAAGGGAATTTTTAAGCATTCATATAAAGAAGTATTTTAAAAAAACCAACCTGTTATCGCAAAACCCATACCAACTTTTTTTATAATAGTTTGGAATTTAAATAAAAACAAATTTTTGTGTACGTAAATTTTTTTAGGAGGATAGCATTTTAAATTCATTACAAATTTTAAGTTTTTTTTAAAAATTAAATGGCTAACTTTTTTTTCAAATTTTGAGCAAAAAAATCTGTTTTACATAGTATACAAAAATAGGTCCCCCCCAAAAAATTTTTAAAATCCTTAAATTAAAAATTGTTCCAAAAAACGTACCATGTTCCCCTTTAAATAGGAATCTTTTCGAAATCAAAGGGCCCCATTCTTTAAAAGCATCAAGCAAAAACAAAACATACCAATTTTTTTTTGAATTCCATCCTCTTTTTCTTGGCACCTCCTTTCACTCCGGGAATTTTTTCCAAATTTAGACAATATCGGGTTTTTAATAGAGTTTTTTCATTTATCCCCTGAACTCGGAGACATCGGCATGGACAAAACTGATCTTCCATTCCGCGTTTCGAAATCTTTCCATACACTGTAAGACAGTGAAGCAGGTAGTTATCCAGTTCTCATCCATGTCCACTACTGTGACGTGAATGTCACCACTTACTATGTTTCCTAGGTTCTGCTCCAGTATCTGGACCAGAGCGACCACATCCGATGGTGACCCTCCCCCAAGCGAGCAGATTCTCAGAATGCCGCTCTTATTCATCATTTGTCTCACAATGCCAAAGTTCTGCTGCACCACATCCCCAAAGTGGAAGGCCGAGGCACTGGAGAGGCATGAACTGTTTCTGAACAGGTATGCGATTCTGTAGCAAGAGGTGCTTCTCCACAGTCGCCATTCTTTGCCCTTTTTGCTTTTTGCTGCGTACGGTGATTCGGTGGTTAGGGGAAACCGGTTCAAGAACATTCTCACTTGTTTGATATTTTCTCTTCGATTTTCCTTGTTGAGTAATTTAAGGAGGGCATCGAAGTACACCTGGCAGATGTCGAGATCCATCTGGTTCGGTACTGCTTCCATTGTCTCATAAACCTTTCTCGTAGGAAATGTTTCAATAAAACTTTATGCCATATGTCTACAGACAATGTTTCATTTTAAGAAGAACTGTTCAATATCAGCAGAAATTTAAACTATCACATCGTACAATTAAAATTCTTCCTGTAAACAGAGGTAAAGATATATCGTAAAAATCTTGTTGGTGAGAAGGAGTTTAAAAAGAGACAAATCCAACTGCTTTAAGTATTATTTGGGCTTATTTTAGAGTTTAGGATTCGAAAACTCATCCAATCATTTGTCAGTTATTGCGTTTGCGCATTCTGATTTTATTACTGAAATTAAGGTTTAAGCGTCTGTCTTTGTCGATAGTTAGTGTTATCTTTTTATAATTTAAGATAACCTTGTCAAAGTTTGTGATTATAAGCCTTTTTACCTTTTTGTGTGTATTATCTGAATAACAAAAACATTTAGGTGATGAAAACTATTGTCACGGTAATGGAAAAAAATATTATTTTTCTTTTAATTCAATTATTTTCATAGTTCCTATTCTTCAGTTCCTTTTCAATCATTGCAAATTAAATTATATTGTGTTAACAATCCTTTAATTTTCTTTTCTTTTCCGTGTTTTTTTCGGTAATTGGATTATTCTATTAATATGATCAAATTTGAATGGAAGAATAATTTATTTCTTTATAATAAACAATTTTAATTTGATGGTCCAATGATAAGCCGGGGATTTCAGGTCAACTGAAAAAATGTATATATATATATATATATATATATATATATAATGTAAATACCCACACATATGGCGTATTGTTTGAAAGAAAAAATGTTTCAAAACGACCTAATGTCAGAAGATAGCATTATTCCCTCTTCTTTGTCAATATTTGATATTAAATTAACAAGCTGAAGGAAGAATACTCAAATGTCGTTTCAAACTCTTTTTATTCAAATTTTGATTCTTTTATGAATAAACTTTTATTTAATTTTAACACTCTTTTGAAAAACACAGACTGTCCAAAATATATCTTTACGCTTTAAAAATAAATAAAACCAAGAAATAAATAATGTTACGGTTTACTTTGTTCCATGAAGAAAATATCAGTTTTTCTTAAAATGAAATGTAAACAAGGTGGCACTACATCAATGCTTTGCTGCATTATCGTTTCAAAATGACTTCACCGCAAGAAGAAGTGCAAGTTATAGCGTGGTTTATAGTGTTAAATTTGCAACAGAGGAACAGCATAAATTTTGCACTATCCAAAGTCCACCTTCGAACCCCACAATTTGTGAATGCCAAAAGATTTATGACAACTGGTAGAATATAGCCAAAACTAAGATTCATCGCCTCAGGTTCTTTTTATGGGGATACCTAAAAAACAACTTTTACCATATCCCTATTGAAACGTTGGTCAATTAAAAAATCGAATTACAGCAGCCATTCAGACTATTGATTCTGCAATGCATCATAGAAAGAGATTAAAAATCTCTTGAACACTTGATGTGTTGCGTGTTACTAATAGTGCGTGCACTGAAAACGTCTAAAAAACATCGCAAAAATTAGTTAGGAAAAGAATGGAACTTCGACATTTTCTTTATGGAACATAAAAAATATTAACTGCATGCAAATGTTTATTTTTTAACTATTTTTTAAAGTATAAATGCCAATTTCGAACACTCAGTAGCCCAATGTTTTTACCAGGATTGTATGGAATTCTTATGCAGACAGATAGTGATTAGTCTTACGGTGAACGCTACCTATCCTAGTTTACTAATAATGCAATTATCACAAAAGTTTCAACACTTTAATCCATGTTTATTCATTAGCGGGTAATATAGTCATAAAATTTTAAGATAGATTCAAAATATAATCGGTACTTTTCCGTTTCGTCGGCGCAAATCTCGCAAGACAGACTTTATGGGTGACAACACACAATATACACATAAAAAAATGTTATACAAATGTTAGTTCTCATTTTTTTAAATCTATTTTTGATGTATTATGAAAAAGACTCAACTGATAAAAAAGGACCACAACTTGTGTGAGGGGATGGTCTCTTTCTCTTGCCACCTAGATATGTGGAAGGAAGGGAAGGAATACCAGACATATTCAAAATCGAATTATTTATATTGATCGAACAATTTACCAACTTAATTCAAATAATTTCAAGAAAAGAATGTCTCAATGTGTAAGCAATATACGTGGAACAACAACGAGATGTACGAATTATAAGAAGACAACAAATACCGACCACTTTATTTTAGATCAATTTTGTTATCCCAATTAACTTAATGATAATTTAACTTTAGTGACCAATCATCACTTTAAATCTTTCGCCCATTTAATATTTGAAATATTCTATAAATTGGAGTGATACCTGATCAATAGCAATCTCACCTGACTTCTGGCTTTCTCTCTCGTCTTCTCCTCCTTGCTGGCTAGAAACCCTAGACTATATACAGTAGACTTAATTTAAATATCACGGTTTTTTCTTCAAAAGGGTTGGTTGTAAATAAACACGAATTGATAGCCCAAAGATTTCCCAAGAGAATTAGAGGAAGATAGGTAAATAGATCCATCACACTTGTTTTGAAAATGTAGTAGTAAAATGTTACCAGAGTAGAGATATACCGTTTGGTGTTGGCTGTATCACTTGTGACGACTTTATAGCTAGCACCGGCGACACAGAAAAGTACCATGTAATCTCTATAGCAAATATAATCACTATATATATGACATCAACCAAAAGACTTAAATTATTACTGTAACCTCTTCAATTTATCCCTAATTTTAATGGGGTAAATTCACGTGACATCATTAGTCGCATGATATTACTGCTGTCATATGTTTTCAGCCAATCAGTGTATGCGCATGGCTTTTGCCAACTTTTTCTTTCTACCGAAGTTTTCTTTTAAAAAGTACATATTTGTCGACAATAATAATTCACGAAGGGCAACAAAATACACTTGATTTAAAAATACACGAATAATATAAGAACTTTTTTTTTAATTTTGAAAAACTTTTTGAAGAATCTCCTCGGTAACTCCTCTAACAAGAAAATTAGAGCATATCATTATTGCATCAATAATGCACGCCACTGATGCAAACTCAGTTCTTTCACGCAGAAAAATTCATCGTTTTTACCGTTTTCAAAATCTCAAAAATTTTTCCCCTTTGGTTATTTTGTTTAAATTTTTATCCTTTTAAAATTTAATTTTTTCTTAAGAAAATTCTGTAATAAAATTTAAAAGTTCTTATAGAATGGATCTAAATTTTAAAGATCATGATATAAGCGGCGTATTAAAAAGTATCCCGATTTTAGAACACTTTCTAAAAAAGAAAACGAAATGTACGATATGTAAAAATATTTCATAACCAAAGGTGAGGAGTTTCTAAGGTATTTGTGACTCAAAATGTCAACAGCTACGGTTAGTGGAGTAGCGGAAAATATTACTCCCCCCCTTCAAAGTCTGGTTTTGGGCGCTAAAACAGGACATATCCTCTTCTTTTTTCTTTTCGTAGCCGAGTGGTCAAGGTATCAGATTGTGGCTGGCGTTGTCACGCACGAGTTCGAGCCCAGTACCACTAAAGACCCGCCATGTAGGGGAGCGATGCACGCTAAATCTGTCAAGAGTTCAAACGTTCTCTCATTGGTGTGGTGTGGAATCTAGGAGAGAGGGTGGCAGCTCAAGTGTCGTCCACGTCACTTTTACGAGGTACATTGCCAAGCACATATCCCAGTTAATAAATTTAATGCATGGGCATTGACACTTCGATCACAAATTCACGTTATAAATGAGTAAATTATATTTAAAAGGGGTCTCCGGGGGTTTTAAAATTTTTTTTCAGGGTCGAAAATATAAAAAATTTTTTGGGAAACAGGTAAAATTCTTTTAAAATTAAATGTAATAAATTCAATTTTTTACACGTTATTTAAAAAAGAATGGGACTGCAGAAAAGTATAAAATTTTTAAAAAATATAATCATAATTTTAAAATCATAAGCATATAAAAAAATTCTATGATAAAATATTAAGTTTTTTTTGTGTTGCGCACGCTATTTTCTAAAATAGTACCCAAATTACTAGCTATAAGTTGAATAAAAAAAAGTTAAATGTATTCTCATTACACTGAAATTTTTTTTATATAAATAGAATAATAACTTACATATTTTAATAAAAAAAAAATATACTTTTTTAAAAAAATTTTTAAAAAAATTGCAATGTTTACAAAATTTTTGAAATACAAAAAGACATATAATACAAAAAATTAAAGGACGGCTTAAAAGGTATGATGCATTTTATAATTCTATAAATTTTTATACATCAGATGCTACTTTTTTTGAAAATAGCGTGCAAAACCCAAAAAATACTTAATTTTATCATAAATTTTCTATGCTTATGTTTTTTAAAAATTATGATTATATTTTTAAATATTTTATACTTTTCAAAAACCCCATTCTTTTAAAAATAATGTGCAAAAGTTTCCCGAACCCATTACTTTTTAATTTTTTAAAGGGAATTATACCTGTTTTTGTTTTATTTTTTTAGACCTCAAAAAATTTAACACCCTGAGACCCCTTTAAAAAGAATTAGATTAGAGAATTTTTTAATACTAAATGCAACAGTTTTTTAATCTCCTTTACATAAAGTACCTATAACATGCTAATCTACTTTAAATATTATTTTGAGATATATTCTTCTAAGTATGGGTATGGAACGGGGTACCACGAAAACACTTTCTACTTCAAGGGGTTCCACGAAAACATTTTCAAATTCTTGGGGTTCCATGAGCTTAAAAAGTTTGAAGACCACTGCACTAAGAATTTCAATTATTTAAGAACAATGTACTTAAAATTTAAAAGGAAATTGTATCAATTAAGCAATCAAATCTTTCAATGTTGCTATCAAGGTTTTTCTTTTTTTATAGCAGGAAAAGTTAACAAATGGCCCAGTCACGGATGAAAGGTGGAAAAAACCGGGGGGAAATGCATAAAAATAAATATATTTTTGTGTGTTTTAATAGAAGGGTTAATATAAAATTAAAATAAAAGCCCAAAAAATCAGTTTTAATTTTTTGATCAATTTTGCTATGTCCAATGTTGCTGTTCAGCCTCCTCCCCCCCTGCTCATTATCCTCGTGTAACGAACCGCATGCAATATCTGTCATATGTATGTGGTTCGGTGGGATAAAAGGTTGAGTACCCTTACTTTAGACCTTTCTCGTTTTTATCTCTCCTTTTTCCCCAAACGTGACATACGAATTCTATATATTCAGAAACATAATTTAAGTATTCTCTATTTACTTTATTGGAAAATTTATGCAATTCGTTTGTTACATTACTTTGTTCTAAGAATATTTAACCCCATCAACCGGTTTGCCAATACGCGGTTTCAGGACCTTTTATATATTTTCTTTTCCCCATTTTCTTTCTTTTTTTTATCTTAGATTTTTCCCTTTTTTTAAAATTTTTATAATTTAGTTTATTAGTGCTAGTGTTCTTAAGAGATGCATTTTGTCCCTGGTACTGAAGTACTTCATATCCAAGATTTTCTTTGTGGTGAAGGAGGGAATTTTTCATTGAAGGCAGGAATTCAGATTCTTGAAAATATTCGAGAAAGAACAGGGATCGAGAAGGCTAAGTGTAATTTGTTGCTGGAGAAGAAATGAAAATGGAAAGATAATCCGAAAAAGTCGATATTATATCTATTCCCATTGCAATGTAAGACTTAGTATTCCGCCATGTTTAAAATTGTGTATGCATATATTTATACACTGCATATATTTATGTGCATACATTAATAAAAAAGACGTACGAATATGAAATTTTTTGTAAGTATGAGAGAAATTCTTTTAAGATATGTGAAACATTCTTCACAGTATGCAGAGTGTACTTACAAAAAGCAAACATTTACGGCTTTTTGTGTTCCACAATCATACAATTAAAAAAAAATAGTGTGAAAACTTTAAAATTGAAAATTAAAATAAAATTCTTTCATTTTCGCATTCTGTTAAATATTAGGCTTAGTTTTATCCAATAAAAAATGTGCCTTTTTTTTGGGGGGGGAAGGGATATTTTTGGGAAAAAAGAAAAAAACAATTAACTGCTTTAGGGGTTAATATCCAAAAACTGTAACTAATTAATTTCATATTAGTAAATTTTTACTCACCCATAAAGATGAATAAAATGCGTTTTAATACTTTTTTCTGGAATCGAAATGCCTAGAACGTTGGAAAGTCATTTAAACAGATAAGTAAGAGAGTAACAGATTAGCACGCCACTTGGAGAAGGGTATTTTCCCTTTCACAAACTAGTCTTACAAATCAATTGTTGTCATAGGTAAACGCACTGTAGAAGGGAATTCCCCTTAAACATTTCCGCAAACTAAAGTTTATTGTTCTTTGAATATCGATATCTGAGAATCTCATATCTTGTTTGAATACGCAAAGCACGTGAACAACTAAAACATTGAAAAGTTTCATACCAAATGAATCAAAATAAATAAAGATGAGTTAGTGTGATTTAAAGAAAAAAATAAAATTCAAGTTTTACATGTGTATTTTATATGAAATTTCTTGAAATGGAACATCTCCAGGAAGCTATTCGCAAAAGAAAACGAAACTCTATATTAGTCTGATAAAAAATGTTAAACTGATATACAAAAAGTATCAAAATATATTTAATCATTTTTTTTAATTGAGGTACTAGGTAAAAAAAATGACGCATTTTTATTAAATATGATTTCCCTTTCTTAAAATAAATTTGGTACTGAATCGTTTAAACATCGTTTAAATATTTTTTTTTTTTGAGTTGTTTCGATTTTACATATTTTCTCAGCACAAGATGGCGCTAGTTTGTTTTGGTTCTTTTCTTGAGCACAAATATTGATGATTAAGAGACTGGTTGGAACAAATTTACACAAAAAGAATTAAATAATAACTAAGACCCTGTTCTT
Organism: Trichonephila inaurata madagascariensis; assembly: GCA_019973955.1. Taxonomy (NCBI): domain Eukaryota; kingdom Metazoa; phylum Arthropoda; class Arachnida; order Araneae; family Nephilidae; genus Trichonephila; species Trichonephila inaurata. Next base: position 81,218 of record BMAV01003580.1, read on the forward strand.
TCTCATAAAGATTTTTTGGAGAATTGAGTTTTGAAGTTGCAAAAAAAAAAAATGTATCTCCTTCTTGGTTAATTATTAGCGTACTTTTTATGTCTATAAAAAAGAAGAAAAACGCCACAGATTAATACATAGAAAGTTTTAACTTTAAAAAGTAAACTTTTGTCCATAATTTTAATTGCCGGGAACAAACATTTCACAATTAAATATAAGAATAATTTCTTTTATATCCAATCATGGAACATGATATCCATTTTTTATGAAAGAGAGTAAATATGGATGAGATTTTCTTAAAAAAATGTTTCTTAAATTTGCCCTATGAATGAAATGTATGCACATTCATATTTTAAATATTTTTATAAACTTACTTTTTTTTTCTTTTCGAACAGAAAGCCGGAAAAGTTAGAAAGAGTTCTCTACAGTTTTTATGATTCTTTTCACAAAAATGAAGCGAATATTTATAATTCATCCTTTAAAAGATCATATTGTATTTTTAAAAATATTCATAGTGTAGCATTTCATTTGCTCTATTTATTGCTTCTAGAAAATCCTAATTTAGTTCTGATTCGAAATGTAAGCAGTTAATCTGCGCGTGTAATCCAAGTTAACGCAGCAATGCTTTCGCGAGTCTTTAAAGCTAACCCAGCAAGCGGGCAGTTCTTTTTTAATTCAACATTCAAACTGACTCGTCTCAAATATAAGCACCAAATTCAAGTACGTTATTCTCGGGTGGCCGAAAGACAAATTAACGATGCTAGAACTTAAAATTTTTATTTAAAAAAAATATATAAGAAAAGTATTACATACGGCTTAGATAATAAATTTGGATTCTACGAGGTGTGACATAAAAAGAGACTGGTTCAATAAATCATTAAACTTACCGAGTTAGTTCTCCGAGTTAGTGACATTATAACCTTTAAAGTAGCTCCCTTCAGCATTCACACACTTCTGCATTCGGTTCTGCCAGAGCTGGTAACAGTTCTGGAACTAGGATTTTGGAAGGTCCTTCAGGAGGTACTCCGTTTTTGCCTGAACCTCATCAACTGAGGTAAAATGGGTTCCTTTTAAGCAAGATTTAACTATAGGAAATAAAAAAAGCTGTGTGGCACCAAAGCAGGTGAATAAGGAGCATTACTCATCGCAATAATTTCCTTACTGATTGGAAACTGCTTGAGAGATAGGGTCGTGTGAGTGGATGCTTTGTCTTGGTGCGACAGCCATTCATCACTCCCTAATTTCTGCCCTTTTTTCCAAATTTTTTCACCATGTCTTTTTAGTACTTCCATGTAGTAGTGTTAATGGACAGTCTGACCACTGGTGTGAGTGGGAACCCTCTCATTTCACAAACTTCTGCAATGTCTTGGTCTGTAATCGCTTACCTTGGGCGGCCAGCTTATTCACCATCTTCCACACTGTTCCTTAGCCTTGAATACCGCTTATGTCATACAAACATATGTGCACGAGACAAAGTTTCATTTTCATAGGCATCGGTTAGTATTTGAAATGTTTTCGTGGCTGATTTCTTAAGTTTCACAAGAAACATGATGTTGATTCGACATTTTTCACGCAGAATGCAGTTAAACGTGCTCACTCAATGACGCAGTACTAACAACTGGTGTGATCGGTTTTGGCGAAATTGGTCACATCAATTGTGAGGATGTGCGTGGGATGACATCACCCAAACAGTTGTTGCCAACTCCACTCTTTTTTCAAGCTACACACTTATTCTCGTTTGTGTGTGTGTGTGCCACACCTTATAAATGAGAAGAAAATTATCCCAGAAATGGTATCATCTTTTGAGAAAGTTCCCATCAGCAACTGATCAAATGGAACTTTTAAAGACACTCAATGGCAAATTCATTTCAGCGAATAGTAATTCACCAATAGTCATCATTTCAGCGAATAGTCCATCATCTGAAGTCTTAAATTTAGAAATTTGTCTACATTTTACAAAGAAGATTTATGTAGAAATAAAAAAAATTACATTTGAAATGAGTGATTGTATATTAATGTCACACTATTCAGCTTTTAGACAGATCACGTAATTTTGAACTATGGTCAAGTAACGAGGACGGCACCTGAGCTGGCACCCCATCTCCTATTTTGCACACCAAACCAACGAGTGGACGTTTGAGCCTCGACAATTTTAACGTGCATAGATCCCTTCTGCACGGTGAATCTTCAGCAGTACTAGGTTTGAAATCATGACACGCTGGCCACGAGTCCGTTACGTGGTCACAAATGACTATAATGAGCCGCTATGTGTTGAGGGGATAATTCAGTTAAATGTGTCTTAATTTTGAACCATAGTCAAATGAGGAGGACGACACCTCTGAGTTTGCTACCCACTCTCCTAACTGCCACACCATACTAATATGAGGACTTCAAGATTTAATGTGCATCAACCTTTCTACTCCGTGGTTTTTTTGTTGCACCAGGTAAAAAAGTTTGGGAAAAGGTTTTGTTGAAATTGGACATAAATATTAAAATATTCAAAAACAAGAACAACAAAAACAAGTAATATAAAAAAAAATTAAGTCAATTCCTTCTTAGATCAACAAAATTTTTTTTACTTTAGCTACTTTTTATTAAATAGTTACAATTTAAATAAATATGTATATACATAGAACAGAATCACAACATTAAATAGTAATTAGTTTTTATTCATTATCATTAAAGTATCGTATTGTCATCCAAAACAATTGTGTATATAAAATTTCAGTTCAATTAAATGCTTTAAAACGTGAGAAAAAAAAAACCTTTTCAAGTTTTGACACAAGTCGCCAAAAAGAATGCCAACGTGGCTGTGTGTGTGTATTTGCAATTTTTTAATTAATTAGTTTTAATCAATTAATTTTCATTAATTATAATTAAATTGTTGTATTGTCATCCAAAATAATCATGTATATAAAATATCAGCTCAATGGAGCGCTTTAAATTATATTTTTTTTACGGATTGAAAATTCCACCAAGATAAATAAATAAATATAGAGAGAGTGTAGGAATATAGTAGGAATTGAAAAATAAACTTGTTTAGAAGCTTTACGAGAATGTTTTTAAATTAAATTCATTTAAAAAATCTATTTTTTATCAGAAGGAGCATATGCATGAATTTATTTTCCATTTGCAATAGAAAATCAGAAAATACCATTTATTTTCTCATTTCATAGCGCCATCTACAGGAAATGAAACAAACAAATTTTATTTGTACAATTAAAATTGAATTGTTCTTAAAATGACTACATATCATTTTTATATCCACAAAAGCATACCAACCTCAACTTTTTTTTTTATGTTTTCTAATTTTTATTAAATTATCTTTGAAAAGCAGAAATAAAAAAGTTTAAATAAACCACATTTTTATTTTAATCAATCCTTATTGCGCAAACATATTTCTTCTTGATCCATTTTTTCGCAAACATATCGATCGCTCAGTTTTGTAATTCAAAATGACACTTAAGTTAAATCTTGAGACATGTTAAGTAAACAGATAAAACTGACTTGAGTCGAAATTTCTCCACGGTAAAACAAATTTTATCTAGGATTTTTTTTGTTGGATTTCTTTTTCTTCCAAGAACTTTGAATTTTGTAAACTATATCTAATATATTCAAGTTCAAAAAAAAAAAATGTATACATTAAAATTTTACGTAAATATTGGACATTAAGAACAAATCGCGATTATGTAAATTTAAGTTTTAACGTATTTTAATTTGATAGAAGAAAAAAACTATATGAAATTAGTTTAATTCATTTGTTTTCTTATATATCACAAATATGAATAATTTGATACAAAAACATCTACTCTTAAGTGTAAAAGCAAGAATTATTCGTCTTGTCTATACTTTTAAGAAAACTTAACTCAGTGGCATGACAGCTCATGATGGCTAAGGCCTACTGTGCCCAACTCAGTATACGCGACCTTGGGCCCTGAGGTGCATGAGCAGATGTTCTAATCAGGTGGTCAGTCTGAAGCGAAACCCCCATTGTTAAGTTCCCAAGCAATCTTGGAATTCATTTATTAACCCTGAAGGGAAGAAAAGCTGAGCCAACCTTGCCCAGCCTGGGGATTGAGCCTCAGATCTGTGGCGTGGAAGTGCGATGCACTTATCACTCAGCTACTGGACTTACACTTAAGACACTTAACAAAGAATATTAAATTTAAAAAAAGCCTCGAAGCACAAATAATTTTCATTAATTTTTAAAGAAAAAAAAACCAGCAGAAAATTTGAAGAGTCCCTTAGAACAGGGGTGGACAATAATATATATTTAATAATAATATATATTTAATAAATATAAGTTAAATAAAAAATAGTGGCTGGTTGTTCAATTTATTTATTGTGTTCATTTCATATTGTCTACAGCTTGCAAGCACATGTAATTTTAGAATCAGTTTAGAGAGACAAAAAAAATGTACCCTCTATCGCACTTCTCTACATTTTTTGAAGTGAACTTGAATGATGCGTTTTAAAAAGTCAATCATTGTTACGCTCGGGTTTGTAACGCTCGTAACAATGGATCGGAATTTTCCGTAACAATGTAAAGTCCATCAAGATTTGTTTTAAGTATGAGAAAACACATTCTCAACAATTGGTATATGTCGCGTTATCAAGATCAACAAGTCTACACACAATCTACATCTCTTAGAGGTCTACAAAATGAATTTAAAAGATTATCACAAAACAAACATAAAAATCTCAGGTATCTTCGCAAACTTTCATATTCCACAAAAAAGGGAATATCAATATATTCTTTGAATTGTCAAAGTTTACGTTCTATGCTTTTGGATCTCGATTACAGTATTATGAAACATGTAACTGTATTACTTTTAACAGAAACTTGGATAAATAATGAAGAAAACATAGATGTTTCAAAAATTTTCATTGTATTGCTAAATTGAAAAAATAATCACATAGCTGGTGGAATTGCTATATATAAAAATAAGGAGACACGACTACTTATGTCACTTCAGAAATGGATGTAGCATCAAATACTACTGAATCATTTAGGTTTAATGAGTCATGTATCGGAGGAATTTGTGCAGCGAAATATAGAGCAAAAAATGGACAAATAATTCTAATGTGTGTGTGGTTACTATTTATATTTCACCAAATCAAAGTGTAGAGAAAATTATCGAATTTATTCACAAAAATTTAGTTGCCTACGCTTAAGCTGGATCAACTCTTCAAAACAAATTGCCTATTATTTTAGATGGGATTTTAATGTAGAATTTTCAAAAAACAAATCAAAACCTTTAGTAGATTTTTTCAAATCAAAATTCAATTGAATTATGTCAAATGACCCAAATGAAAACACGACAAAGTACAAAGCATTGCTTGACGGAGTTTTTAGATATTTAAATAATTTTGAATCTAAAGTATTTATAACCTATTTCAGCTACCATAAACCTACTGTTTCCTTCTTAGAATACAATCAATTCACAAATATGATTGCATATTTCACAAAAAAATATTACTTTATGAGTACAGAATTAGGAATAAATAATTTTATAGGACAATAGTAATATATCTCCTTGTTTTTTATTCTCTCCTAACTAATCCCTGAAATAACATTACAAAATTTGAAGTTATCACTTCTATCGTGTGGTCATAAGCACATACACTTTTTTTAAAATCAGAAGCGAGATTGCTTATTGAAATTCTCATTACAGTCTGTCAGTTAACTTGTTACGCATCAGTCGCCCTGTTACATGTATTCCACAGAATACAAGCCATTGCCGTTTGCAACGCCAGTGGTGTCAAGCCAGAACTCAATGGAGGATGGAGTGGAAATCTGGTGCGTTTTCTGATGAAAGCAGGTTCTGTCTTGGTGCCAGTGATGGCCGTGTGTTGGTCAGAAGGAAGCCAGGAGAACGCCTGCAACGAAACTGTCTGCGGTCTAGACACACTAGACCTACACCTGGAGCTACGGTCTGGGAGCAACTTCCTATGACAGCAAGAACTCTCTCATGGTTATCCCAAACACACTAACTGTAAATTTGTACGTCAGTCTGGTAATTCAACCCATAGTGCTGCCATTCATGAACCGCATTCAAGGGGGAATTTTTTAACGGAATAACGCTCACCCTTTCACCGCTGTTGTAATGCAGTGTGTTCTACAGAGTGTTGAAGTGTTATCTTGACCTGCGAGATCACCACATCTGTCTCCAATTGAGCACGTATCAGATATCGTTGGACGAGAGCTCCAGTATCCTTCACAGCCAGAACTGACCTTCCAGTATGTACACAACACAAGAGCAACAAGCATAGAACTCTATACCCCAAAGTGACATTCGGCACCTGTATGACACAATGCTTGCAGGCTTCCATTTAAAATTCTGTAGGTTACACCGGCTACTAATGAAACAGCATTTCTTATTTGAAATGCATTTTCTTGAACTTAAATTAACCTGGGATCTTGAAAATTTAATCAATTAAACATATTAACTAGGCAATTGCATTGACCAAATTTCATTACTGTATTTTTTCTTGGTGTTGGAATTTTTTTTCCCGCCAGGTGTACAAAGAACAATTTTCCCACAAATGTCTTCATATATGGAAATTTTTCAGCTAATAAAGATTCGTAAAAGTCGCTGTCGTACCATTAAACATTTTCTTCGCACTCTCTGATCTGACTTCAAGTCAATAAGTTCAAGAACAGGATAACGGAGCAAATTAAATTTAAGCTCCATTTCTAAAATCCTGAAATTTTCTAGTCACCTCGTTCCGAAAACTCTGCCGATAATCTCTTAGAGCAAACAATTTCAGGTGCTTTGTGTGTTTACATAATAAAAGAATTCTGTTTTCTTAATAGTGAAAAATAAATGACGAATCTTTGATCACGTACAGGAAAAAATTCTTGGTTCAAAACGAGTTTTCTTACTGTGTTGGCGATGCCACATAAAAACTTTTTGTGGGTCGCTAGTGGACCAACCCACCTTAGAACATTTAAAACGCCTTCTAGCTTAAATAAAGTCAATTGCAGTATATTTCAAAGCAAAATACCGTAAAAATTCTAATAGACACCTGTTGTTGTTTCTTATCCCAGATGGTGTAGCTCAGCTGCACCATCTCCACAAAACCGAAAATCTCCAAGAAATCCAGAAATAAAATAAGATATCTCCAAACCTCGTCAAAAGTAAAATTCAAACAATTAAGAACATGACTCGGGGAGGCCTCATCAGCCTCGCACCTATGACACTCTGTAAAGACTTTCCGGCCCTGTTCAAAAGTAAGAGATTTGATGTGGCCACTAAAAAAGCACGATCCATAGGAATATTAAGTTGGTGACACCAACGAGGTTTTTTTCCAAAATACCAAGGTTGAGTACGGGTGCTCTCCATTCAATTCAATCCTTTTAAGGTATCTGACTACGTTCGGAGCTGTGATTTTTTAAAGCGATAAATGGATAATTTTCATGATATTTAGTATCACTTTATTAGAATAATGTAACAATTGTTTTAAGGTTTTATATATATATATATATTAGGACAAAAAAATTATTTAAATACAATATTTTGGGAAAAATTTAAACAGAAAAATTTTTTAAATTTTTCCCCTTTTTGAAAAAAATGCTTCTACATTAATTTTTGCCTGTATTCAGCTGACCTTTTTAAAAACGGGGAGTTTTTTAAAAAAATACGCCAAATTACAAATGGTTGAACTCGAAAATAAGTGAAGCAAAAGTATTTGACCCCTGTCAGAGGTCGGGGCTATATACGGGGCAAAATTTTAATACAATAGAAATTTTTTTTCAAAAGGAGAACTTTTGGGAAAAAGATTTTTCTAAAAAAAAAAATTTTTTTTAAATAATTTTTTTTCAAAATTTCCTTAAAACTTTTGATACTTAGTCAATCTAAGTGACACAAATATCATAAAAATTTACCCAATATGTTTTAAAATCGGGTTTCCCGGGGCGTAGTCATCCAATAGGGGGGTTGACAAGCGTCACCCCACGGCATCGCTTTGGCGCTTGGTTGCTATCGGCTATCTTGTTACCATTCAACCCAATATGGGGGGGGCCCTTGAAAGTATCGAGGTTAGAAAAAAGTTGAACAACATCAAAATATTCAACTTGTCATATCTCCCAAAAGTTGTCAATGAGAAAGGGGCTGATAAACCGACTGTGGTTAAAATAAAAAAAAAGACATCTGTACGAGATCCTGACCGGACCTGTGGGTGAAAATAGGGGTTTTTCTCAGAATTCATGTGCCCCTTTCCCAAAATCTAAGCAAAATCTCTCCTTATTTTAGCCACTTCACATTTCAAACAGATAAAAAAGCTAATAACTTTTCCGACTAATGGCCTACATGTTTGTCTGCATTTGGTTTTGTTTTATCTTGCAACCGTCACTGTTGCAATATTTTCTAGAAAAGCTCATGGATTCTGATAAAAACCGCTATTTTTTTTAAAGTTTACTAGCATAAATTTTGTGGGTGAGTTCGTCTTCGTAAACTTTATCTAAAAACCGGAAAAGTCGCAGACCCTTTTTTTCCTTTTAAAGTTAACTCGCGTGTTTTAAAAAATTTTATTTTCAAAAAGCTGTGGTGTTATTTCGGATTGTGGGTTTTTTAAAAAAATAAGAATCGAAATTCTACTTCATATGGAAAATTTTCTTATTTCAAAAATATTATATATTTGTGGGAAAACGGTATTTTTCCAACTCCGGGGTAAATTGCATTTTAACAAAAATACGTTCTCGTTGGAGAATTACATAGTATCTAGCCCTGTCGGTACTATGTCGGAATTTCATACATAGTACAGTTTATAGTACCTATGGATACCCTGTCAGTATAGTTCTTAATCCGAGTTTGGGAAAGAAGGGGTTTGAAAATTGCCCATTTGGGAAAATTAAAATAATTAACGTAAAAATAGGAAAGTTAAATTTGTAGAATTACTTTGAGTTTGAATTTGTAAAAGGAATTCGAAATTTTTCGGTTGCGCGTAAAACGCCGGATATAAAATTGAAAGCTTCAAAAATAAAGAAAAGGTGAGTATAAAAAAGTAGAGACTTTTCTGTATATATTTTTTTATAAATTTATTTAAAAAAATTTGTTTTTATTGCTTATTTGGAGAGTTATACTGTTACTGTTTATTTAAAGGAAATAGCATATCTTATGTACTTTTATTTTTTAATAACATGTAAAGTTCGTCCTATTCCTCTACCGTTGTATCTTCAGGCATTTCACTTAATTCTGTTTCATCTTTTCGTCATTACTGTTACTCGGATCTATAAAAAAAACAATCATCTTTTGTTCTATTTAGATTTTTAGATATTCTATATTTTTAAATGACATTTTAATATTATGCCAGGTATAATTTCGTTCTATATTTTTATTATCCACTTACTTACTACATCCAGACTTCAAAAAATAAAAACATCGTACATGTATATTTCAGGTTCCTTCGTAAAAAAGGGCGATTTTTATAAGGCGAATGTACCTTAATACTAACAACTGCGTTTTGAAAACAGAGGTGCGGTTGTTTTTAATGAAATTGAATGTGTACAGCTCATACACAGATAATATGATTAATATTATTCAGGCCATAAAGGAACCTCCATTTTGTCATTAATTACTGCTTAAATGAAAACAAACCAGTAGTTTGGGGAACCACTCTTGGGGCGGCGACACATGCTTGCATATGTCTTGGTAAAGAGTAATAGAGGTTCCTCAAGTCATCCTGCGATACATTCTGCCAGGTATTCCCAGTTGTTGCTCCAGATCTGCGATATTTTGGTGTGCTCGAATCTGGCACTCTAACATGTTCCAGACATGCTCAATTAGTGAAAAGTCTGGTGATCTTGCTGGCCCAGGAAGAGTACTAACGGCACAAAGGCAGTCCAGAGAGATATGCGAATAAATACAGGCTTATCTTTGTTAAACCGGCCTCAGATCGGTGCCGCGAATATAAACGGCCGCTGGATGGTATCTACATATCATTGAGCTGTTAAAGATGTAGGGAGGATGACTAGAGAAGCCCTGCTATCGTATAGCGATAGCAGGTCCACACCGCTGGCCACCCGTGGGGCTGCGACTGTATACGTTTGTGGGGGTTGAAAAGGTGGCTTGAGACCGCTGACCCCGACGTCTTCAGTCATGGAGACAATGGTCATCTGCTTCAAGAGTAATGATGCAAATGCGTCCGATGATGGGTGTTCCAGCGTTTATTGACTGGCACGTCTACCTGGCACCTCCGATGCTTGGGGTCGTAGACGGCCCGGCGGTCACTTTTGTAGCGGCGACCCGCCCCCAAAGGAAGCGCCGTGAAATGCTGGTGGCCGTTCGCTGCAGCTTAAAGCGGCTGTAGCACGTTGAATAGTAGACAATGATGTACCGTTGGAGCAGTTCTGACCTGTCAAAACAGGAACACCCTCCTCGACTTTTGATTAGTGCATTTGTACACCTGCAATTCGTAGAGCTTCTTTCATTTCGTCGATAAGTCCCTCATGGCAACAATTGCTGCCAGTACCTTTACACCAATGTGTCTGTACGTTTCAGGTGATGATCTATTGCTCAGTTTGACAACCCGGCTTTACGCATTCCAACGATGTAACCTCGTTCGAAGTCATTCAGTTGTTCGTAAGTACCGCATATCATTCGTTTTTCTTGAAATCGCTAACGGCAAAAACGAAAAAAAGATACATTTTCCGTCTCTATTACCGGTTTCATATTTTGCGAGTTGCTCAAAAGAAATGCTCACAACAACCGCAATTCACGTTCATTGGTATTGAAAATTTGATTATTTGCCAGGAATCTTTGCCTACGAAATTTCATCACAATCGGACAATTTCTTATTTGTGCTTCGATTTTTTTCAAAATAGTGTATATTTCAAGTAATAATAAAGTGAATTTTAATTTTAAAATATCATTTAGATCACCAAGTTTTACATATATTATAAAGAAGACATGTATGCATCCATATATAATGTGAGTTTCTTAAAAGCATGACTTATAATTTCCTGGAATAATTTTCATCGTACTTTATTTCGATAAAAATTATTTAATAATTCGATTTTTTGTAATGTTTATTGGTTATAACAAGGTTACATTAAGTATAATTCAAAATATAAATAAAATTTATATTAAACATAATTAAATAAAACGTAATTTATATATATAGTAGTGTAAATGTAAAAAGATATGCTATAACTTCCGAAAGTATTTTTAAGGTTTTATTTTTTAAATCTTATAAAGTTCTTATTATTAGGAAGCCCCACTAAAAATATAAAATGGATCATAGAAATTTATTTCTTAAAAAACAAACTAGTTTAGATTCTAACTGTGCAATATTGTTTAAAAAATATCTTACGAAAAATTATGCAAGTATTATTTTTTATAGGCTTAAATGTATCTCTCTTCCGTTTTTTAATGATAATGAATAATTTTGCGAACAGAAACTGAATTGTGATAATTTATATTCCATTTATCAGAGAAGAACGCGTTTGCATTTCCTCCACTGTGTGTTTCTAACTCAGATAAACTTGTTCTAAGATTATTTCTTTCAAAAAATAGTTGCATCATTTCTTTTTGTAGAGTTTTTAGAACCTTTTACAGAAATTAAAATTCCGCTTATGATTCATTGCGTATCAAATAATCTCATGTCGGTATTTTTGTTCGACACTTACATATAACACTATAATATATACCAAGATTGCTATGCTCATTTTGGGAATTATATGCCATGGAAACTTCATTTTTATTACTATAAAAAATTATTTCTCGGTATATTTATTTGGCTTTGCGAAATACACAGATTTCTAGTTATTGCTAGAACTACATAGCAAACTCTCCTATTTTCCTAGAAAACAATTTTCTTATTAAGGTAGACTTTTCCAGGGTACGGGCTACTTCTAATTTTTTCAAGGTGTTGCGGTTCACCCAGTGCTGAAGTGGCACACAAAGAGGGAGGGGAGGTCCGTGATCTCACTAGCTCAGAGCTCCATTTCCTTTTACGCGGATTATAACCGCTATTGGGAAAGTAGTATTTCGCTAGAGCGGGTATCCGGGATCACGTTCGAAACTATGATTTTGCAAAAGCATGTAAATGGATAATATTTAAGTGATATTTTAGCATAACTACTAGGACAATAAAGAAACTGTTTAAGAATAGTACGGCTAATAAAAAATTATTTAAGTACAATATTTTAATAAAAAATTAACTTGTGAATAACCTTTTTCGAACAAGTTCTCCTTTTGTAAAAATGCTTCTATTGTATTAATATTCTGCCTGTATTCAGCTCCAGACCTCCTCTGTGTTGCAGGCCTCAACTGGTCTCCTAAAAGTTCCATGTAACTTGAAGTCGGTTTGGTATCCATGTTTCATTTGTACCTAGTTTTATAGGCCCTTCAGAAAATACGCCGACAATTATCAAATGCTTGTAACTTGAAAATAATGAATTTTCAAAAAATCATAGTTAAGCCCTCTGAACAGGAGGTCTGAGTTATACACAGGCAAAATATTAATACAATAGAAGCATTTTTACCAAAGCGATAGTCGATGAAAAATGCTATTCTAAGTTAATTCTACCGAAATATTGTATTTAAATAAATTTTTTTTTTGGTCATAGCCAAGTCCCTTATGCTCAATTTAGTGCATGTACTCCTAATCTTAAGTAGGAGCACTCAAACATCATGTAGGTACCATAAGCATTTATGCTAGTGCTTTTCTTAAAATCATGGTTCCGAACGTAGTCGGATACCTTAAAACTTAATTATTTGATATTAATAATTTTTATTAATTAATGCTGATTATTTATTCAGTAATTTTTTTTACTGTTTTTTGTTCCCGACAATCTACAAAATCAAAAATATGCTTGGCTGCGTATTGAGGTATAGATATAGAGAATGGTAGACTTTTGACCTCCCTGAAAATTTTGGTGGGAGGCCAAAAGTCTTCAGTGTCGTAGGTGTGGTGAGGTAGGGCAAAGTCTACAATATTTTAATAATAAAAACGGAATATGTACTGCAGCAAAAACCTAACACTTTTTAGTAAAACCTGAGCTTCTAGCCAAAATGTGTAAAGAGGAGATACAAACATAATAATAACAGTCACAAAAATAATAATATGAAATGATGCACATTTATTATCAAATAATTCACAAAAACAAATAAATAAAACATTTTCATCCGATGTTAGTTTTTGTTGTAGTCAGTAGAAAACTTAGTGTGCATACTTCAGCCAATCTTGAATATATTTCAGTATAAAATTAATAACTGCTGAAATCTTCAGATTGCTACCAAAATGTCTTAAGTGGGCCTACTTGATCAAAGGTAGTGCTCCCCCCTGACTTAGAGATTGGGCTAAGCCAAACTTTTTCCTACAATTCCATCTTCCAGCCTTCTAAAAATAACTATTTCTTTCCTTTTTTATTTATATAATATTAAAATAAATAATATTGAAGTTTAGTATTATAAAATACAAATAATTTTTAGAGCATTCTAATTGTCAAACAGAGAAGTCGGAGAGATTCTTCCGTCTTTTTTTTTCAAATTGTACTTACAGAGATTGGACGCCAAACAGTCAGTCTTTTGATATTTAAACTGCGTTATATTCTTTTTTATTTTCGGCTATTGGATCGATTGAAATTACTAGTTGTGGAGTGTTTGAGCTGTTATTTCTCAAAGCGTTTCATAGAACAACGTTATGAGAACAAAAATTCATAAAGAGCGTGATACTTTCAAATTGTGGCTTACATTTACTTGAAAAAATACTAAAGCCAGCATTTAATCACCCTTTTAAATCTTAGATCCAAATGTTGGCTTCCCAGCCCAAAAAGGAGTTTGAAATTTTATATAAGAAATTTACTATTTATATATTTCAGTACTCAAATGATCCCGGTATTATGTAACGAGTTAACCTGCAACCAAACTCCCAAAAGATTTGAATCTTCTGATATGGGGCTTACAGTAAGTGTGTGTCGAAGCTTGAGTGTGTTAGCGTAATTTTTGTACAGTGAAGGCATAGTCTGGGTATAAACAGTTTAAAGTTCCAAGCATCCGCAGCTGTAAACAACATCGGGAGTACGTGGAAAGATTCAAAAAGAAGAGGTGCGATGGAATTCTAATAGTGGGTTGGACCATCACTTCATGGAAAATTGGAGACTGTGCCTAGAATCTGCCCAGCAAGTTTTCAAGCTGGCAACCCAATGCGTTCTGGACCACGATGGGAACCGTTAAGTAGTTAAGACGCCCGGCGGACGAAAGTGAGGCCAGACGCGCGAAACACGACTCTCGACGAATGTTAGTGGCCTCTGGCGAAAAAAAAGGTCTACGCCTGCCAAAAGGACGTGCCAGATGCGCTGATGTGAATACTGTTTTGATTAGAATCTGCTGACCCTGAAAATGTGTGATATGATCTTAACTTCTGCAGCAAAATGGAATATCCTAAGATGAGTATTTGCAGATTTCTAAAACATAATTAACAATGGATACATTCCTTTATTATTATGATCTTATGATTGCGATTTTGGGAAACTATGGATTTTAACGGACAGCCTCATTGCACTGCAACATGTTAGTGTTTGGTCCTCCATAAGCAATGAAAATAGCGTTTCTATTCTGATCAAACTGAGGAAGATCTTCTGCGTAACCCACGATGTCCAATTCCCTACCGAAATTACATCACATGCGTTAACATTGGAGGTAATGAAATCACTGATAGACTGGTCAAAGAGGGTAGTGAGAATGAAACGGCTACTGGTACTTCACTCACTTATCAAGAATTGCACTTTAATGCAAGATCTAAACTAAATTTAATTTGGCGTATTCCACCTACGCTTCAATGGTACACGGGAACAATTCCCTGGCTTGGTTAGAAACGTTCTTGCAGATTGCCTTTAGTCGTAGACTAAGAACCGGCCACTTTGAAATATCTTTCCTGCGATAGTGATACAGTAAAAATCCACCTCACGCCGCACCATCCAGCTCTTCACTGATCACATTTTGAAAGCTCGGTTGACTTCTATGGGATTTAACGATCCCCTTTTTATTGATATTTTGGTGGTCAACAACCTTCTGGAGCTGATCTGATTACAGAGTTCTGCCTGAGCAAGGTGCCAGTATCAAACATTCATTTTGATTTCGTGATAACTGAGAGATATCACCCATTTGTGAAATATGAACGAACGAAGCCAAACTAACTTACCCATAAAGAAACGTGACCAAATACAAGCCATTTAAAAATATTATTTATAAAAGTTCGATGCACCAAACGTAAACGGCCTTAATTCGTATAGTTTCATGAGCCCATGTTTCCTCGCCGTATGCGGCGTTAACACATTTAAACATTTCAAGCTCATGCTACCTTACCTACAAACAAAGTAACCGGAATAAAATAGTGTTCGTGCTATTAGAGTTTCAGTTCCCAGTCCTTGAAGTCATGAAAGGAAATTAAGGCAATGATAAACAGAGCTGCAACTGGATATTATTGAACATAATGTGTGTGTGTGTGAATTTTGCCACAAGACCACTTCTAAATGGAAGTAGCTCACCGCAACAGCCCTTCCTATCGGCTTTTAAGATTCAACAGTGACTAGAAGCAAAAACTTGCATATGCTTCGTCAAATTCATATCGTGATACTGAATGTACTAAAAATTTTTTAGCCTTAAGGTTAATATTTAAAAAACACCACTTCAAATAATTTAAGGTATCTGACTACGTTCGGAACCGTGATTTTGCAAAAGCGTACAAAAGGGGTAATATTATATTTAGTAAAATTTAAATTGAAAAAAGTATGAAAATCGTTTTAAGAATAGTATTCAAAAAAAATTTTAATGAATTTTTGACAAAAAAAAGAAAAAAGATCCATTTTCAAAATTCTTTTTGAAAACTGCTTTTTTAAAAAAAAAGTTTGACCGTACAGAGACTCAACTAGAATTTTGAAATATATAACTTAGAAGTGTTTTTTTCATGCTTACGACAAAGAGGGAAAAAAAATTTTTGAAAAGGCCATAAATTATTTCCAAATGGTTGTAACTTGAAAATAATTGTTTTTCAAACTAAAGTTGAGCCTCTATACAGATGTCAGCATATACAGGCAAAATATTATTATAATAGAAGCATTTTTAAAAAAGGAGATTTTGAAAAAATTATTCTAAGTTCATTTTGCCGAAATATTGTATTTAAATAATTATTTTTTTCAAATGTCCTCAAACAATTTTATACATGTATTGTAATCTAGTGCCCTAAATATCATAAAAATTATCCATTTATGCGCCTTTTTAAAATCACGGTTCCGAACATAGTCGGATACCTTAAGAGAAAACTGAGATGTATTTTTAAGATATTTTCTATAAGCACCTGCATGTGTTACAAGAGGATCAAAATTTAATCCTAAAGCTTCCTTGTGCAAAAGGTGTGATGGAAAAACAAATGCACGAATAGGATATTCCCCTCCTAGAAAGTCAATATTGATTAAAAAAGTTCCTAGATACCTCTTATCTAATTAAACTGCTATCTCTGAACGATAAAGTCAGTATCAGTTTTGGGTTTCGAATACATCAGTATATATTTTGCTCTCTTTCAGCGCATAATTCTTCATATTTCTTTTACAGTCATCACAAATGTTTCAACGCAAAAGATTTCTTCAATAGAGGTTAGCTTTATAGATTTTAAAAGACTTTGTGGCAGCACGCGCGCTCAACCAATTATTATTTATAATTTTCAATATTTCAAGTTACAGTGGATGGTTGGAGCTTCAAAAAAAATCGTCATCTTGGCGAGGATTGAAAAAATAGAAAATGGAAAGATAATATATTCCTGTTTCAGTACCGAGAATATAAAGGATAAATCAGCCTCGGTTAAAATGGATCTTGAAATTTGTGAGCTTTATTATAAAGTTATCGAGAAGCTTCTAAGTAAATGAGATTATGAAAATAACATCAAGATTATAAGGCGCTTTCTCCTGCTTTTGTCCCATTCAAACAATTCCCAGAGGAAGAAACAGAATTCCTTAGAGAAAATCATCGTATCTAAAAAACAATTACGGGAACTGAAACAGACCCTTTTTATAGAATATTTTACATTTATTGGAATGGCGTTTGCTTTTTTCGAGCGCAGTTGCATGCCATTTTAGAAAATTTCTGGCTTGCCCTCCATGTTTTCTAAAAAAGTTCTTAAATCTAAAAAGAGTATCAGAATTTCTTCTTTGGGTGGTGGTTGTCTTCCAGATGTGATAGCTATGGTCAAAGTATTAGAATCGATGGCATGTGCTAACGAATGTATGGACATACGTGTTTCTGTTGTTGATATAGATGAAAAGTGGATGATCACATAAATCACCATCCTTCAAACACTAGAACATTTCCGCAATGCGACCTGGGAAATTGATTTCACTCATGCTGATTTACAAAACCTCTAAGCAGTTTGGTCATTGATATGATAAAGAATGCTGACATTATTTTCCATGGTGATGCTTCTACCACAAATGAAACGTCTCAAGAAACAACGAAGAATTGTAAGTTTTAATTCTTTATTATATGATTATATATATAGAAATAAATATAGAGTCCTTAAATATGCCATTCAGTTTAGATGCTAATATGGAAATTGGCAGAATAATTTGTATAAGAATGAAAGAAATTAAGTTATTCCTTCACTTTTGTGATTTTTGTGTGTTAGAAATTTAAGGTAGGCACGTACCTAAATTTTCCTTTTATACATATACATAAATATTTGATTATTAATTTCTGTTAACTTTCGTTTAATCAATGTTGCACTACAAAATGTTTTTCTACGAAATGAATTAAGGAAAACTGTAAATAGGTGTTAATGTATTAGCTCCATGTTAGCGATTAATTGCCAAAAAATAACTGCACGCCAAAGAATAAATCCATTAAAGCGATGTATCGCCAAAGAATAACTGCACGTCAGTGATTTATAATCAAAGAATAACTATATGCCAGAGATAAATCGCTAAAGATTTCCATGCCAGCAATTTATTTCCTAAGGTGCTTGTTATTACTGCTTGTCAGCGATTAATCGCTAAAATTTTTACGAGTTGTGGCGTTGTACGAGTTAGGACAGCAACGCAATGTTGAGGCTCTTGTTCATACTGGTTCCAGGAGGAACCAGTCGAGTTGAGGGAGTGTGTCGAGTTAGAGGGTAGAGTATGAAACAAGTGCACAATTCCTCATTAAGTGTTGTTTGTAATAATTTGTGTAAATTTAATAATTGGCGTAAATTTTCACAATTGAATTATTTTTCATTTATAGATAAAAACTTGGACATTGTTTTGCGATACAATTTGTTCAATAATTAAGGTTTAATTTTACTTCTTTCCATGTGCCGAACATGTAATTTGCGTATAAATACGTTTCTGTTTGTAAAATGTAAATGTAGAGATGACAGTTTCTCTTATCTTTTTTATAATGCATTAGACTCATATTTCCGGCAATTATGCCCTTAAGTAAAGTATTAGTCAAAAGGGTAAATTACTGAATTTGTAGTGGAGCTTCTTTATAGACATAGCAACAAGACTTAGAGGTTTGTTCATATACCATTAGAAAGACCTTACTCTAAAATTTGAAATATCTTAATTTCGGAAAAAATGGGGAGTGCTTTAGTGTAGAATATTTTCAATTATGTATTTTAGTGTAGAATATTTTCAATTATGTATTTTAGTGTAGAATATTTTCAATTATGTATTTTAGTGTAGAATATTTTCAATTATGTGTTTTAGTGTGGAATATTTTCAATCATGTGTTTGGGTGCCCATATTTCCCAAGTTTATCTTATTCTTTTTTGTGTTTAATTACATACTAATTTTGAATACCATTACAAACATGTTTAATGTAGGTTTATATGTATAATTAGGCTATTTTCTTGTTTGATATACATTAATTTGATTTATTAGAATAATAATATTTTTTGCTTTGTTCACAACTCTTTTTTAATGAGTAATAAATAGAGTGTCAAATTTCGACTCATGATGGCAGCCGTTTAACCTTTTTGTACCAAACATAACGTGATCTTCTCACAAACATCAAATATTCAAATGCGATTTCTGTATTAGACACCTCTGTGTAACTTTCATTTTTTCAGAATTTAATTTTAATTTTTCCTTTCTGCATCGTTCGTTTGCATCCGTTTTGCAAAATTCCTGTAACTGTTTTTAAAAATAAAAGACCTTCTTGAAAAAACTGACCCTTTCTGGCTGGAGAGCCAACTTACAAACCGATTTTTAAAAACCGGGTGTCATTCGAAAGGTGAGCCACTGCCAAACCCGAATATACTTAAAACTTTACTCTGCGATTATCAGAAGTCGAGGTATTGCTCTTTGGTAATGCATTTCCATGAAAAGTATAAGAAAAACACCGAAAAAAAAAGTAAAAAAATTTTTAATTACAGTACAATCACATTTTAAACACCCGTCTGTCAAATTAGCGTAATTGCAACACATTCCTCATTTACGTGCTTTTTCGGCACTTTTTTCCCTTCCTAAAATTTTTACCAAACTTAGTTTTTCTTGCGTAGAATTCAAAGCTGATCACGAATACTTATGGCACTTGTCGAAATCCTAATTAGGACAAAACTTATGTCCAATCGTTTTTTCGAAATTCGTCCCTTACTTCAATAGTCGGATTCGGTGACCAGGCGAACCACTATTTTTTTTTTCAACACAAAAACAAACAAAGTGAATCATTTTACTCGAAATTTGACCAGGAATCTAAATCTGGTCTCCGTTTTCGAAATTCCTGTAACTTTTTTTAAATGAAGAACTTCTTGAAAAAACTGATCCTCTCTGGCGGGGGAGCCAACTTACAGACCGATTTTTAAAAAACTGGGAGTCATTCGAACGGGGAGCCGCTCCCAAACCCGAATATTCTTAAAATTTTCTCTGCGATTATTAGAACTCGAGTTATTGCACATTGGTAATGCATTTCACTAAAAAGTATAAGAAAAACACCGAAAAAAGTAAAAAAAATTTAATTGCAGTAGAGTAACTTTTTAAACACTCATCTTTCAAATGGGCGTAATTGCAACGCACTCCTGATTTCCGTGCTTTTTGGCCATTTTTTTTTCTTCCTCCAGTTTGTACCAAACTTATATTTTCTTGGTAGAATTCAACGCTGATCACGAATACGTAAGGCGGTCGTTGAAATTCCAAATAGTTCAAAAGTTATGCCCCACCGTTTCTTTGAAATTCGTCCCTTTTTTGACCTCGCAAACCACAATTTTTTGTCATCCTCCAATTCTTACCAAACTTAGTTTTTCTTGCGTAGAATTCAACGGTCATCACGAAAATGCATGGTGCTTGTCGAAATTCGAATTAGTTTAAAAGTTATGCCCGACCGTTTCTTTGAAATTCATCCGTTTTTTGGCCTCACCAAAAACTATTTTTTTATCCTCCAATTCTTACCAAACTTAGTTTTACTTGCATATAATTCAACGCTGATCACGAATATGTATAGTGCTTGTCGAAATTCCAGTTAGTTCACAAGCTATGACCAATCGTTCCTGTGAAATATGTCCCTTTTTTCAATAGACTGATTCGGAGACCACGCCAAACAATTTTTTTTCCATTCAACTCTTACGAAACACAGTTTTTCTTGCGTAGAATTCAACTCTCATCTTGAATATGTATAACGCTTGTCGAACTTCCAATTAAATCAAAAGTTATGCCCAATCGTTTCTTTTAAATTCGTCCCCTTCTTCTATAGTCTAATTCGGTGACCACACCAACCACTACTTTTTTTCCCCCTAGAAACTTACCAAAGTGATCCATTTCACTCGAAATTTGACCAGGAATCTAAATCTGGTCTCCATTTTGCGAAATTCCTGTAACTTTTTTTTTAAATGAAAGACCTTCCAGAAGTAACTGACCATGACTTGAGGAAAGCTAACTTGCTGTCATATCTAAAGGTACCTGAAGTATTTTGTAGAAATTGCACTAGTTTTGCCAATTAAAGTTTTTATTCTATTTTTCCGCTCCTAAATACTTGCAAATAGCACAAGATTTGAAAATCTTTTTTTTTTAAATTTTTTGTTAGGGGATCGCAATGTCTGAAATGCGGCCCCCCATTGCAGAAGGTCGCACCAATATCTCGGTACTCTTCACCCCAAAAACTTTAAAAAGTGTCCCATTTTACTCGAACTTTTACCAGGAATTTAAATATGGTCCCCGCTTTGCGAAATTCCTGTAACTTGTTTTAAAAATGAAAGACTTTCGTGAAAAAAGTGACCCTCTCTGGATGGAGAGCCAACTTACAGACCAACTTTTAAAAACCAGGTTTCATTCGAACGGGAAGCCGCTCCCAAACCCGAATATACTTAATACTTTACTCTGCGTTTATCAGAACTCGAGTTATTGCTCTTTGGTAATGCATTTGCATGAAAATAAGAAAAACACCGAAAAAAAAAATTTTAATTCGTAGAACACTTTTAAACACTCATACCAAAATGGGAAAATTGCAACAGATTCCTGATTCCCTTGCTTTTTGGCCATTTTTGTACATCCTCTAATTTTTACTAAACTTAGTATGCTTGCGTAGAATTCCACGTTGATCACGAATATGTATGGTGCTTGTCGAAATTCCAATTAGTTCAAAAGTTATGCCCATTTTTTTTTTGAAATTGTTTTTTTTTTTGACCCGCCAACCAAATTTTTTTTCATCCTCCAATCCTCCCAAACTACTTTTTTTTTGCGTAGAATTCAACGTTTCATCACGAATATGATGGCGCTTGTCGAATTTCCAAAATTAGATCAAAAGTTATGCCCAAATTGTTTCTTCGAAATTTTGTCCTTTTTTCAATAGTCTGATTCGGTGATCACGCCAACTTTTTTTTTTCCCCTTTTGAAACTTACCAAATTTAAACCATTTCACTAAAACCAGGGAATTTTAACTGACTCCTTTTTTAAAAACCCTGAAATTTTTTTTTTTCTTTTAAATGAAAGACCATCTAGAAAAAAATAGACCATCTAGAAAAAATAGACCATGCTTTGCCAGATAGCCAACTTACAGTCATTTCTAGAAGTACCTTCAGTATTTGGTAGAAATTGCACTAGTTTTGCCAAATAAAAGTTTGAATTTATTTGCCGCCCGAAATACATGTAAATCGAAAGTTTTAAAATTTTTTTAAAAATTTTTTGTTAGATCGCCGGCGAAAGGGGCCCCCACCGAGGTCGACCAATATTGGTATTTTACCCCCAAAAAAATTTCCAAAATGACCCATTTCTCAAAATTTAATCGGGAATCAAATCTGGTATCCGTTTTGAAAAACCTGTAACTGTTTTAAAAATAAAAGACCTTCTTGAAAAATTGACATTTTCTGGCGGGAGAGCCAACTTACAAACCGTTTTTTAAAAACCGGTATTCGAAGGGTGGCCACCCCCCAAACCTGAATTCTTAAAATTTTTACCCCGGATTATCAGAAGTCGAGGTATTGTTTGGGAATACTTTTCCCATGAAAAGTATAAAAAAAAACCCCGGGAAAAAAAGAAAAAAATTTTAATTCAGTACAATCACTTTTAAACACCTGTCTGTCAAATTAGCGTATGCAAAAATTCTTGATTTTGTGCTTTTGGGGACTTTTTCCCTTCCTAAAATTTTACCAAAAATTAGTTTTTCTTGCGTAGAACAAAGCGATCACGAATACTTTATGGCACTTGTCGAAACCCAAATTTGGACAAAACTTATTTCAGCCGTTTTTCGAAATTCGTCCCTTTCCAATAGTCGGATTCGGGGACCGGGAAACCACTATTTTTTTTAACACAAAACAAAACCCATTTTCTTCCCAAATTTGACCAGGGAAACAAATCTGGTCTCCGTTTTCGAAATTCCTTTAACTTTTTTTAAAAAGAAGAACCGAAAAACTGACCCCCTCTGGCTGAGAGCCAAATTACAGACCGAAAAACCGGGGGTCATTCGAAGGGGGGCCCCCCCAAAAACCCCAATATTTTTTTAAAATTTTCTCGGATTATTAGAACTCGAGTTTTACATTGGAATGCATTTCACTTAAAAAAATATAAGAGAAACACCGAAAAAAAATAAAAAAAAATTTAATGCAGTAGAGTAACTTTTTTAAAACTCATCTTTCAAATGGGCGTAATTAACCCCTCCTGATTTCCGGCTTTTTGGGCCCTTTTTTTTTTCCTCCAGTTTTAAAAATTTATTTTTTTCGTAGAATTCAACGCTGATCACAATATGTAAGGCGGTCGTTGAAACCAAAATTTGTTTTGCCCGAGTTTTTGAAATTCGTCCCTTTTTGACCTCGCCAAACAATTTTTTTTTTATCCCAAAAAATTTACCAAACCTAGTTTTTTTTTTTAGAATTCAACGCTCATCATGAATATGCATGGCGCTTGTTTATATAAATCCAATTAGTTCAAAGGCTTTGACCAATGGTTTCTTTGAAATTCATCCCTTTTATCAACAGTCTGATTCGGTGACCATGCTAACCACTATTTTTGTATTCTGACAATTCTTACCAAACTTAGTTTTTCTTGCGTGAATTCAACGTTGATCACGAATATGTATGGAGTTTGTCGAAATTCCAATAAGTTCAAAAGTTATGCCCAATTATTTCTTCGAAATTCGTCCCTTTTTTGAATAGCTACCCCGGGACCATGCCAAACTAATTTTTTTTTTACCTAGAAACTTACCAAAGTGACCCATTTCACAAGAAATTTGACCATGAATCTAAATCTGATTCCGTTTAAAAATTTGTAACAGTTTTTTGTAAAACAAAAGACCTTATTTAAAAAACCGACCATTCCTTGAAAAAAGGCAACTTACAGTCATTTCTAGAGGTACCTGCAGTATTTGGTAGAAATTGCACTATTTTTGAAAATTAAAGGATTAATTCTATTTTGCCGCGCTCCTAAATACATGTAAATCGCACAACTTTCGAAAACCTTTTTTTTATATTTTTTGTTAGGGAATTGCCGTGTATGAAATGCGGCTCCCTATTCCAGAAGGTCGAACCAATATCTCGGTACTTTACACCCCATAAACTTACCAAAGTGACCCATTTTACTTGAAATTTGGCCAGGAATCTAAATCTGATCTCCGTTTCGCGAAATTGCTGTAACAGTTTTTTTAAAATGGAAGACCTTCTTGAAAAAACTGACATTTCTGGCTGGAGAGCCAACTTACAGACCAATTCTTAAAAACTGGGTTTCATTCGAACGAGGAGCCATCAAAACTGGAATATGCTTAAAACCCTACTCTGCGATTATTAGAACTTGAGTTATTGCACTTTGGTATTGCATTTCCATGAAAAGTATAATAAAAACACCGAAAAAACAAAGCAAAAAAATTTAAATTGTGGCAGAATCACTTTTAAACATTCCTCTTGCAAATGGGCGTAATTGCAACCCATTTCTGATTTCCGTGTTTTTTGGCCATTTTTTTTTCATCCTCCAATTCTTACCAAACATAGTTTTTCTTGTGTAGAATTCAACTCTCATCTTGAATATGTATGGCGCTTGTCGAACTTCCAATTAGATCAAAAGTTATGCCCAATCGTTTGTTTTAAATTCGTCCCCTTCTTCTATAGTCTGATTGGTGACCACACCAACCACTATATTTTTTTCACCCTAGAAACTTACCAAAGTGACCCATTTCACTCGAAATTTGACCAGGAATCTTAATCTGGTCTCCGTTTTGCTAAATTCCTGTATTTTCTTTAAAATTGAAAGACCTTTTTAAAAAACCGAACCTTTTTAGGTAGAAAGCGAACTTACAGACCGATTTTAAAAAACCGGGTGTCATTTGAAAGGCGAGCCTGTCCCAAACCACCGGAATATGCTTAAAACTTTACTCTCCGATTATTAGAACTTGAGTTATTGCAATTTGTTAATGCATTTTCATGAGAAATATAAAAAACACCGAAAAAACAAAGAAAAAAAATTTAAATTGTGGCAGAATCACTTTTAAACATTTCTCTGCAAATGGGCGTAATTGCAACGCATTCCTGATTTCCGTGTTTTTTGGCCATTTTTTTTTCATCCACCAATTTTTACCAAACATCGTTTTTCTTGCGTCGAATTCAACACTGATCACGAATATGTATAATGCTTGTTGAAATTTCAATTAGTTCAAAAGTTATTCCCAACAGTTTCATTGAAAATCTTCCTCTTTTTGACCTCGCAAAACAATTTATTTTTTTTTTGTCCTCCAATTCTTACCAAACTTAGATTTTCTTGCGTAGAATTCAACGGTGATCACGAATATGTATGACGCTTCTTGAAATTCCAATTAGTTCAAAAGTTATTCCCAACCGTTTCTTTGAAATTCGTCCCTTTTTTCAATAGTCTTATTCGGTGACCACTCCAACCACTATTTTTTCACCCTAGAAACTTACCAAAGTGAACCATTTCACTCGACATTTGCCACGGAATCTAAATCTGGTCACGGTTTCGTGAAATTATTGTAACTTTTTTTTTAAATAAAAGATCTTCTAGAAAAAACCGACCACGCCTTGCAGGAAAGCCAACTGACAGTCATTTCTAGAGGTAACTGAAGTATCTTGTAGAAAATGCACTAGTATTGCCAATTAAAGGTTGAATTCTATTTTGCCAATCCTAAATACATGTAAATCGCACACGTTTTGAAATTTTTTAAAAATTTTTTGTTAGTGTATAGCCGTGTCTGAAATGCGAGCCCCTCATTCCAGAAGGTCGCACTAATATCTCGGTACTTTTCATCCCAAAAACATACCAAAGTGAACCATTTTACTCGAAATTTTACCAGGAATATAAATCTGGTCTCAGTTTTGCGAAATTAGCTTAACTTTCTTTAAAATGAAAGACCTTCTTGAAAAAACTGAACCCTTTCTGGCTGGAGAGCCAACTTACAAACCGATTTTAAGAAACCGGGTGTCATTCGAACGGTGAGCCGCTCCCAAACCCGCATATACTTAAAAATTTACACTGCGATTATCAAAGTCGAGGTATTGCTCTTTGGTAATGCATTTCCATGAAAAGTACACAAAAAACACCGAAAAAAAATTTTTAATTGCAGTAGAATCTCTTTTTAAACACAAGTCTGTCATATTAGCTTAATTGCAACGATTCCTGATTTACGTGCTTTTTGGGCATTTTTTTTCCTTCGTAAAAGTTTTGCCAAACTTAGTTTTTCTTGCGTAGAATTCAAAGCTGATCACGAATATGTATTTCGCTTGTCGAAATTCCATTTAGTTCAAAATTTATGCCCAAACATTTTAGTGAAATTCGTCCCTTTTTTGGGGTCGACAACCACTATTTTTTTTCATCCTCCAATTCTTACCAAACTTATATTTTCTTGCGTAGAATTCAACGCTGATCACGAATATGTATTTCGCTTGTCGAAATTCCAATTAGTTCAAAGTTTATGCCCAACCGTTTCTTTGAAATTCGCCCTTTTTTGGGCTCGCCAACCACTATTTTTTCATCCTCCAATTCTTACCAAACTTATATTTTCTTGCGTAGAATTCAACGCGGATCACGAATATGTATGTCGCTTGTCGAAATTCCATTGAGTTCAAAAGTTATGCCCTACCGTTTCCTTGAAATTCATCCCTTTTTTTACCTCGGGAACCATTTTGTCATCTTCCAATTCTTACCAAACTTAGTTTTTCTTGCGTAGAATTCAAAGCTGATCACGAATATGTATTTCGCTTGTCGAAATTCCAATTAGTTCAAAATTTATGCTCAACCGTTTCTTTGAAATTCGTCCCTTTTTTTGGGGCCGCCAAAATTTTTTCATCCTCCCACCCCCCCAAACTTATATTTTTT